>PYHX02000494.1:24993026-25456576 GCA_004302925.2 Cochliomyia hominivorax
TTTTCACGCCTCAAATACAGCTCTTTTTTGTTATTTGTGTATGGCACCACCTATCTAAGTCCGATTAAGACAAATTGTATAGCTTTGTTAATTGTTTAATGGGAGCCCAATTTTGTTCTTTGATAATTGCAATTTCATTTCTGGTACTTCGGTTTTCGCCTCTGATAGATGCTCTTTGCGTATGAAGAGAAAGCGATTTTAAAGCTCTAAATTTTAGCCAGAAGCAGAATAATCATTAATAGTAAAGATCATAAATTGATCACGACCAATAAACATTAAAAACAATATACAATTTGTTTCGATCGGACTTAATTAGTAACGCTGTTCATAAAAACTGCATTTGATAATAAAAAACAAAAGGGCTGTGTTTAGGGCGTTGCAAAAGAAATATTATTGCATTTCGGAAAACTGTACCAACCATTATTTCATTTTAGTGTGACGTGCAAAAATCTTATTGCGAGCATGTATGATTTGATAAAGAGTTTAGACGGTATAAATTCACAACTTTAAATTTAAACAAAATTTAGCATTTAATTTTAATTTCAAATTTAGTATAAAATTTCAAAACTTAACAAAAATCAAAAATTATTAAAAATTTTTATCTATTTACATAAAATAGGATGTATGTATGTTAATAGGTATGTAACGTATGGACTCCAAAACGGCTGGGCCAATTTTGATGAAATTTTCCAGAATGATCCTATATAGCCGAAAGTAACATAAAAAATTACGATAGGACCAAGGAAGGGATACCCCACGTACAAAGAAAATATTGATTGTCGAATATGTAAAGAACTACCTCTTTTTCAATAATTAAATTTGAATTCCACCAATTAAATAAAGAGAATAACAATAATTTGTTATGCAGAATAATTGCAATTGTTTAGCAAAGAAAATAATAAAAAAGCGAAAAAACTTTATTGCCGCCTTAAAGGCAATTTAATTAGATTTTTTCTTACTCAATGCTTTTTTACTGTAATTCAATTGTCCGGTATTGTGTGAGTAATTATACAAAAACATTAATTATCCAAAATAATTAAAATATGCTAATAAAGTAGCTTAGGGGGAATGGGCTTTTGAGTATAAATTTTTAGCTATTGTAATTTTGACATTAAACATATGCTATATATCTTTTTTTTGATAGATTATAATAGAAATTTATTATAGCTTTGGAGCTGATTTCTGCTCCTTTCCAAATATTCTGATTATAAGTTTTTCTATCCACTTCATACTTATGCGATATTTAAAGCTTCCTTTATACAAAATACAAATTCTCAGTGCTCTATCCAAAATTTTATGAAACATATTTTAATTTTTAAAAATTTACTGAACGAAATTATGAAAAAATAACCCTTCAAATATCGAAAAATGCCTCAGTTATCTTTAGCTCAATTAAGTTATTAAACATTTTTATAAAACTTCAGTAATATGGAAAAATAGTATTTTTCCTTATAGAGACTTAACAATATCAACACCACATAAACCTATTAACCTTGCTTGGCAAAAGGAAAATTTATATAAATAACAAAATTCACCAGTTAATTTAAAAATATGATCATTGTATATTCTAGTTTTTAATATTTATTAATACACGTTTGACTTTCTTAATGATGATTGACTATTTTCAATATTTCAAATGATTAAGAAATTCTCAATACATACGAGGACCCAAACTTAAACAACTCATACTTTCGACATTTATATCAACTTTTAAACATGATTAAAGAATTGGAGAATTATAAACAAATTTTTTCTTTTTCAGGAAACTGTTCTCTAGTTTCTCGTAAAGTGTTAACATCTTTTTATTTTTTATCTAAAGCGATGTTCCGTTTTTTAGAAATTACAACATCCATAGAGTTTGTAATAATAAGTCTATTTTGTATAGGACTACAGACTTATTCTAATATATAACTACGATTTCATACAGAAAATTTGTCGGAATGATTTATCGGATCATATAAGAGATGCGGGAAATTGAAAAAAAAAGTCAATATAATTTGAAGAATGAAAAAAAATTGTTAATCCTTCATCAGCTTAAACCCCGATTCCTTGTATAAAAATTCTATTGAAATATGGTACCATATTCTCGAAATTACTTATTAATTGGGACAGAACTACAAATTTTAATTGCCGTTTTTTATTAAAACAAATGAATGTTAAAGCAAGAAATTTTCTATACAGAGACAATTAAATAAATGTCTTAGTTTCGACGAAATTTTTAAGCCAAAAATCTATTACTGAAAATGGAATTTAATAGGAGTTATAACCGTATAATAATTTTAAATATTTGAATAAATTGCTTCAAATTAAGAGTCTTAAAAGTATAAATTCTTCTACCAGGAAGGGGCTAACATGGACCGATATCGCAAACAATTAACTATATATAGAATAAACATATTTTGCTAATGGACCGGCATAGTAGGAATCTATTTACAAAAAACAGTACACAAAATTTTACTGAAATCGGTCAATTATTCTAAGGGTGAGCATGTTTCCAACAAACAGATAGACGGGCATGTCAGGTATAGCTTGTTCGAATGAGTGTTTGGTCGTTGCTAGAACACTTATGGAGTCTTAGATGATAATTTATATGAAGGCATGAGAGCTTATCGTGCAAGAATAGTGAAATTTAAATGAGAGATTAATTCATATTCTCAGATTTTTTGAAGTGGAGCTATTTCTCGTAAAATTTAGTATGGTGTTTTTATTATTATAGAATGTTATTATTTTATAAATCGATCTTGTGGACTAATGTATTGTAATCAAATAGATTGTGCCGTATTTAATAAAATATTCTCAATGTGAGTTTAAATCTAATTGTGTCCGTTGACTGGTAGAAAAATGGTTCATATGATGTTTCTAAAGCCAAGAAGAGAGAAAACATTTTTTCCAGCCCGGTAAGTTCAGTGCTAGACGAATGCTATTACAACGAAGCATGAAAATTAAATCTAGAGTTCTAAAAAAAAAAATTGGTGCCATATTGGATGGAGAAACGTAATTCTGGCAGACTTTTTCAACCTCCTGCCCAAAAATTTTATGTTGTTGATCTCGAGGGAATGTTTAGGATCTAAAGAAGTATGCAGTTGCGACAAAGAAACCAATCACTTGTTACAATGAGCCCTCTTAATATCGAAATTTATATCAAGGAATGCTTACCAAAAATGTTGGTTCCATTCATAATACCAACCCAACAGCTGTTAGTGTTCATCAACTTTGACATATAAAACCTTTTACTTTTCGTTTATATAACACCATGAATTCTGCAAATGCACCTTAAATTAATGCACAATCATAAGCTTGAATTCAGCTTCATAACCTCCCTTTTATCCAGTTTAATTAAATGAAATATTTCTCATGTCAAATGTTAGCTGAAACGTGATTCCTTAACTTTAGTATTCATAATGAATTCAGAGACTCGAAATAACAACAGTCACATTATATTGAACAACTTTAATTAGCACTTCAAATAGCTGTGACGGTTTCTTAAAACTGGCGATTTAACCACAAAACAAGCTCACATGCGTGTCAGTCAAATAAAATAGTTGCATGCAGTAACAACAACAAGAATATCAATAGCAAAGTTATTAACATAAGCTGCAATTACTAAGAGGAACTAATACCAGTTAATCTGGTTGCCGGCATTTCAAAATGTGGGCCTGCCAAATAGTCAGCAAAGCAGACAAGCGCCAATGAAAATTATATATAAAACTTTTATTTTTGTTAATTTTTAAATTAAAATTTAATTCAGTTTGGATTTTTTTTTTATGTAAAATCACATAAATACTTTTGCCACTTTTAAAAAATGCACTATTAATTAACCTCAAAAAAAATTTATAATGTAAAGCAAAAAATGACGTAAATTTGGCCTTAAAATAAAACAAATAATAAAATGAAAAAAAAAAATACAAACATTTAATTTGCCATATGGTTCGTATTAAATTTTCTTTGGTCTTGTTTTTTTTCACTATTTTACTTCCGATTTTATCTCGACCCAAGTCACTCTTTAAAAATCTGTTAAATACTCTTTGTCAAACTCTTTATGTTTCTCTTTAGAAAATCATATATTTTAGTCACACATTTTCAAGTTAAAGAGTTTATTATGGCTGCACAGCAAAATAATTCAGAGATGAGTCATTTTATTGCAACAAACTGTTATATAACTTCACATAATTCACCATTAAAATAAGGGGAATTATTCTTCAAATTCAATTTCGAAGACACTTTAAAAGTTAAAAGGTGAATTTTTTAACCAACCGTTTGCAAATGCTTCGTATTTATAAAGATTCGAAATTCAGATTGAGTAGCAAATATATGGATATGGAATCGCATAACTCTTTTGAATATAAATAAAAAAACTCAAAATTGAGTGCAATCTCGAGCAAGCTATAAGCAACGCAAATTTCAAACATCTACATAACTATACAATCCCATGAAGGAATAATCCAAGACCCATAAAAATTGCATCATATCAAAACCTTGGTCGATCTTGCTAAATCCATCTGTCTGTCTGTTGGAAATATTTTCACGTCTAAAACAATTTCAGCAATATCGATTCAAAGTTATATAGTCAAAACGAAATGAGTACATTCTTAGGAGTGAGATCGAAAAATTCTTAACATACATATATGTTTATAAAAACGAAACCACTAAACTGAAAGTTTGCTGGAGGGTTATTTGAGAATTTAACAAGAATTATTGACCTCCCTCGTATAATTTTGTATGTAGACTTCTATTATATTTGTATTAATTTAACAAGTTATTATTACAATAACAGCGTATATGTGAGATTTATGCCTTTAAAGGTGATATTTGGAAGTGAGTTTGTATTTGACCTATGAGAAATAAATGACCGACCTCGCATTATTTTGGCACACCGTTTAAGAATATTAAAAGACTTTCTTGTGCTAAATTTAAATCACTTTACATTTAGCACTTTTATGACCTTAAAACCCCATTGCGAAAGGAACATTTGTATAGGAGGTACCTGAAATATTGGATCGAACATTTCCAATTTCTATAAGCAAAATAATAAAATTTAACAAATTTCATCAAGATCGAGACGTTTAAAAATCTACACGGACAGCCAGCCGGACAGACAGATGAACGATATCGTCAAATCGACACAGAAAATGATTCTGAGTCGAAAGGTATACTTGAGGATGGTGGTAATACCGAACGGTCTACTTAAGAAGGATATAAAAAATATTTCTCAATTCTGTCTAAACAAGAGCCAATATCTCTTCACTGGTCTAAGATTCGGACACTTAGAAGCTTTACCTCTTTTAGTACAAATATCAAGTTATTGTACTTGTACCTTGAGCATCAGCAATATACTGGTACTGCCCCTAAATTTCCAGCAGCGTTCCTGTCAAGAACTTTTTGCTTTTGCATGTTTTTAAACCTGCATTAGTTTTAACTTTTCATACGAAATAGTCCAAATACTGTGCTAACTGGTCTCCTTTTCTATCTTATGTGTTGGAAGCTCATTTGAAAGTGCTTTATATTTTGCTTGGCTTAAGAAACATCATGTGGCCCATTCCCTTTATCTGAACCAGGTTTTTTATCATCGGACAAGTTTTCCCGCTACTTTTTAATAACATTGGAAACAGTTTGACGGTTTGACTTTTTGTAGGACCAAGTTGGGCTTTGTTGAAAATATTTACAATTTTAGTACAAGCAACCTTAAGTTGACGTACCTTTATATGTAGCGTTTACAGATTCGGACAAACTGGTATAAGTTATAGCGAATAATGATTTGGCATCTTTGCTTATCCTTAATAAAAGAGATATTTAATATTTTTATAGACGTAAAAACCCTTTCCACGGATGGGGGCCATATACCAAAGTAGTGACCTAAGTTAAAGACAATTAGAAATATTATTGTGCCGAATGAAATTTCTCTCACTTTCTTAATGAGTGTTTCATGCGGCTACACCTAAATATAGACCCATTTCACCGTGCAGACGTATACTTAATATAATTTACTAATATGACTTATACGCTGTTATGTTTCTTCTTGAAAGAACCATCCTAAATAAGAAAAAATTGGATTCAATTAAAACTACTTTACAAAAAAAATTACACAGAAATATTTAAAGAATCTTTTATCATAAGGATATATGACAGATACCTATTTTGATACTGAACGTATCTTATATCTGACAGATGGTAAATATTCAATATTTTTAAGTAAAATTAAAAAAAAAAAAAAAAAAAAAAAAAAAAAAACTATTAAACTTTTAAGGAGGTACCTGTAGCTTCGTGCCAAAATTGAAAAATCTAGCATAATTCCACTAATTTTGTTGATTTTTCAAATTATTATTAAAGTAGTTTCCGCAAGAGTCTATGAATCGCACAAAAGAGTTGGTATTACACTTCGTCGCGGAGGTCATAACTGCCCTTAACAAGTTTAAGCCTGCTTCCACCCAATTTACGTATGAGTATCAGGAGGGTATTATAGAATTGATGAGAAGATTGTAACTGCGTCATGTTTTTATCAGTGCTTAAATAATACCTTTAGATCCAGCTGCCTTAAAGGGGATAATGTCCTTTCTTCACCATATCCAAAGTTATAAATAGTGCCTCCTTTTAGCATGATCTTAACTCATTGCAGTGCTGGTAATGAGTCTTTAAAATTAAAAAGTATTTTAACAGGAAGATACATTTCCCTCTGTCCTGTTCATATAAGGACAATATCGGCAAAATGGTGTTATTTTGCCGGTATTAAGAGGATAAACTGGCAGGGTAATGGGAACAATTCCTGGAGCATTGACCATTAGTATGGCGGATCTATTATCAAAATTCAGTAGAATCTGTCTCGATTTAAGAGTATTAAGGATTGAGATTGAAAAATCTTAACACACGTTCTTCACGAAAGCATATTAGTTATTATGTTAAATGTCAAACAAATGAATATATTGTTAATCTGATCAAAACAAGTGACTGTAAAAAGGTGCGTTCAAAATTTATAAAATTTTTCAACAAAACCCAAATTAGCTCTACAAAGCGGTGGTCAAGCTTTTAAAGGTCTACCGCCAATCTGTTTTGAATGTATCTGGAGACAGAAAAATTGTTTCCGGTAGACAAATTAGTTCATATAATATTTCGATCTTACCCTTTATAAGAATAAACCCCATTCTAAGAAGTGCTCCTACTTGGGAGACAGGTCAAATTATGGTCCCCAAATAGTCTTATTCTTTGAGATTTTAATCTAATAAGAAAATAAGTTCATATGGAAAAATGTATTGGTTAATCGTCGCAATTTTATGGTTATTTCATGAATGGGACTATAACTTTTTATTGAACCGATATAAGTGGTTATTGCAAATTTATAACGGTATCTTCAAGAATTTAATATTAACATTTTTACGAAATAATCGAAGTAATAGTTGTTATGGAGTATTTAAAAAAACATATTATTGCGAATAATAAGATTTGTCATTGGTTTAACTAAAACTTGAAAACCGTCTCACAGTGTTTCGTTACCATACAAAAATCCCCAAAAATATTCTATTTGTTCCAGGATTCTGAAAACTTGCAAACATCTATAAAATGGAATAAAAAGGAAAAAAATATATTTTGAAGAAAATTGGCTCAAGGATTCATACACTTTACATAAGTGCTGAAATTACAATCTAAAATATTGTCCACAATTATAATCGATGAAATATGAAATCTTTTAACTATGACGAAGGAGAATGGTACACGTCATATATCCGTTTTAATAAAAAGTGCATTAAATCATCGGAAAGTTTTATTTTATTTTATTTTTTTATTTTTTGTAAAATAGTACATGTTTTGCTTTTTCCATGTCAGAAATGGGGTATTTATGAAATGTGTATTTAAGAACTGGTTCTCTTTTGATTGTTAATATATAAGTATAATTAATAAAAGTATTTAAAAAATATAAAATTAAAATACACGTAAAATTTGTGCACAAAATTGACTTTAATTTTATGTTAAAGTGGTAAATTTTTAGGAAATATTACTTTATTTTTTTTTTCAGAAGAAAATAAAAAAACTGCAGCTGTTCTCTTTTTATTATTTATCTATAAGCGTTTATAATTAATTGAACAAAAAAATTAAAAACAAAAATAAACGTTTGACCTTTTATCAATTTATATAGAAAATGTAAGAATATATAACGCTTATAAAGAATTAATTTTCCCAAATGTAACAAAAAACTGGCAGCTGTTCTTTTTTGATTATAAATCTATAAGTAGATATATATACCCTCCATACAAAGTAAATATTGATTATCGAATATCTAGAGAACCACTTTATCGAGAATTTTCAAAATTGATCACAATAAAAGATTCAAATAACTGTTTTACTGGACAGAATGAAGTAAGGTGACCCCATACAAAGAAAGCGTTGATTATCGAATATCTAAATAACAATAACAACAATAGTTCTCAAATTCGACCCAAAACACTTTCTCAAGAATTTTTTTTACGAAACAAAATATAGGATGGGTAGTATCAAGGGGAAAGGTACTCCCATACAAAGCAAATATTAAATATCAAATATTTAAAGAACTGTAAAAGCGAGAGTATTCAAATTGGTTCCAATTACTTTCCCAAAGCTTATTTACTGGCCAAAATGTAGCACGGATTGGACCGTGGGAGTGATACCACCCACATTATAAGGGCGACAAAGCGCACCAGGTATAAACTAGTTAATAATAAAGTATACATAAACATTTCCGGTTTATTTGAAGGTGAATATTTGCCTATTTTTGGAAATTTTTTGGATGTAAATAATATCGCATGTGTTTTTGCTATTTTTTGGATTTTCAGCGAATGGTATTTTAAAGCTTAATTGATCAAATATAATATGACCTTAGCAACTTACTTCAAAAATTTTTGGGAATAATATATTTCAATATTGAATATTGAAACAAATTACTGTGAGTCACTCTGGAATTTCATATACTTTATGCGGAATTATTGTCATTTTTGCCAACATCACAGTATTACTTTATTAATGAATCATTTAAATATCGATACTGTTTAATTGTAATTATGTAAATCGATATCTTAAATGTAATTCCTTATAAAATGTTTATTACCTTTATATGATATTTTGGAAGTTAATTTCTGATTAACTGTATACATTTATTTCATAAGCTCCATTTCCCTTTAATTGCCCAATAAAGTAAATATACACTCTCCCAACACTCTGGAAGTGTTACACTTTAATGAGTGAAAATAAAGAGGAAAAAAAAAAATACAGGAAAATGTAAATATTTACAAATACATACAGATACTTTTATTTAATTATTCATTAGAATTAATTATCTGTTTTGAAATGCTTTTGTATCGAAATAAATTTGGCAAACAGAAAGAAAAAGGGAAAGAAAACGTAAAAATATATTAAACTGAATGAGTAAAGAAACAGCAACACTTAGTTGACAATTTAAAACAAATTTTCCTAATTTCAAATTCTTTGTTCTTAGCAACAAATGTCTAATATTTTATCACAACTTCTTATACCCTCCATCACTACAAGTGGTGTAGAGGGTATACTAACTTTGTCACTACGTATGTAACGCTAAGAACGAAATCATATAATTCATACATATTCTTGCATCAAATGAAAATCTGAATCGACTTAGCTATGCCCGTCTGTCTGTCTTTATACCACACTGGAAGACTTAATGAGTCATAAAATTAAATATATTTTTCCTATGGAACCGATATTTAATATTTTTGCACTGGTAATAAAGTACATATATAAGTTAATATTACGGCAAAATCTCATTCTAATTTATCGACTTATAATTAATAATTTATGAAAGTTCTTCGGTTCAAGTTAGAGGTTGCCTCAGATATCGGTCTATAAATTCTAAGGAACTGAACCAATTTAGCTGATTTAAAATAGGAAACTTCTCAGGACTATAAAAAATTCTCAGGCCAAATTTCATTGAGCTCTGCCAAGCTTTGTGGATGTGCGTGTTCCAACAACAGCTAAATCGTCTCAGATTTTTATTAGATGCAAGAATATATATACATTATAAAGTCTCAAATTATTCCTTTTTAGCATTACACATGAAATGACAAAGTTAATATACTCACTTCATCAATTGTGGTGCTAGAGGATACAAAAAAAAAACATGAAATGGAATAAGAAAGAAAGATAATTAAAAAAAAGTTCAGCACGAACACATTTGTATAACCCAGAACCCCTAAAATGATTAAAAAGAATAACTATGACTAACAAACTTTCTTTAACCGCAAATTTAACCCAAAATACATATATAAATTAAATTCAAATTCTAGTACCATAATGATCATCATGCTGGTGGATGATGTTGATGATAATGATGATTAAGAATAAGTTTTTGAAAGATTTATCTCTACTAAATCATGGACAAAGTAACATTAATGGGTTTTTATAATACAAAATAACTTTTTTTTAAAGCGACCAAGAATTTTACACCCTCCTCTGTCGTCTGTAGACAAGACAGATTTAATTTCTTTATTTCTTATGTATATTAAGTTCGACATTCCATTAGTAACATATATATTGGATATATAAGTAAATAATATTGTTTTGGCTCTACAAATGCATTTTTTAAGAGTGTAATAGTCGATTTAGATCGACACTGGGCAGGCATGGAAAATTGTGGACTTACTCCCATAGTATCTGATTTTTGATTTTATTTGTTTAAAATGGGTTTATGAAAAATTTGTGCAATTTGTACGTATTCTCGGATGTATAGGCTATATGGGGCTATTGGAATTTATGGTTGTAAGCGTCAGTTTTAGAACTACGGCAAATTGTGCACTGATTCTCTGAAACCACTAAACATAGAGTTTAATTTTTTATTTTATTTGATTGAAATTATTATTACAAAAAAACATTTGTTTGGTTTTAATAAATAGTGATAGAATTTTACACCTTTTTCGGTCGCACTTCCATTAACGCTTTTATAGTGCTTTCTATCGCTTCTTCTAAATCTCCTTCTAAATTCGCTACACTTTTGAATACTTTTTTTGTGCTCTTAAATTCCCTTTTAACAAGAGCCTTATATCTTTCCACTGGTCTTTGCTCCGGACATTTTGTTTCATATCTGTGTGTTTTATGAGGTTAATTTCTCATTCTTAGATCTAAAGAGCTATATTGGACCGAATACGACTTATTTCAATAGACTTCGTCCTTGGGACATTATTAAAAAATTCCGACTTGTGTAGTCCTCACAACGTTTACATGGACTGACACCCAGACAGGCGGATGGACGGTTGTGAAGTTTATATAAATGTTGTCCATTATTAACGACTACTTATTCTGCCTTTCTGGTTGCATATGGATTCTCCACAAAAAATGTCTCACTTTTGCAATATGAATGAATGAATCAGACCAATTTCAGGTACTCTAAATCTGTCGACGATCTAAGCCGACAAATATCTCACAAGCGAACTTATTACAATGAAATTGAAAAAAGTATTTTTCTAATTGCTTGCAATTTATGTTACTGATGTTTGTCAGTTCATATTTTACTATATCTTTAGGTATCTGAAGGTATCATGATTCCAGTATTACTTTTAAGGTCATAAATCTCATATATATGTTGGTATTGTAAAAATAACCGGTCAAATTTAGATAAAGATAAGCAAAAATCTATGTGAAAATTTATACGAGGATCGATTCGTAATTTCTTTTGGCACTCAGTTTACGCTCAAGGAAAACTAAATTTAAAACGCATAAATTTCACATAAATGTAAGTGTCGCAATAATTTACTGCACAGTTAAGAATAAAACAGAAAAATTAATTATACGAGGGTCGTTTATTAATTTTTTTAACTACTATTTGTAACCAGCATTTAGATGTAGTCATAGTCAACGACTATAACATCTTGACTTGTTTAACTCATGGAAATATTTGCATATTGTAGTTGGTGCAGGGTATTTCAAATTCGTAAGAGGCGAATATAGCATTCCTACATTATTTAAAGACATATTGTAGAGTATTTTTTATTCTATACATTTTAGTTTTTAAATTTTACTTTTTCATATTTACAAGTACTAAGGAACTTCAGACACTCTCGCTCACTTATTCCTCCCAAAAAAAAATTGTTAAATTTAAAAAAGCAGCAAAAAAAAAAAAAAAAAATAGAGAAGGAAGCACTTGTTGTATGGTTTGAATTTAAATTAGTTAATTATTGTTTTATTTACTTATTTCACTTTGCTGACTCTAACTACGGCCCGCGCTCTCTCAGTCACACTTAATGCCACAGTAATATTGTTGTGAAAGGGATGAAAATTCTTTCAATTTTTTCTGTACAATTTTTTCTCTCAAATGCAAAACCCCACAAGTTCATTCAAGCGGCCACAGCCAAAGAGCCACTATAGAACCGTGTGGTAGCAGTGGCAACTGCAGCTACATCAACAACAGTAACGTCACGATTACAAAAACCAACTGCAAAAACCAACATCCGCTTCCGTTTTCTTATGCCTCCTGGGTAGGGTGGTAAACGCGAAAATAATAAAAAATATATATACACGAAAACAAGTGAAAATAAAAATTTCCAAAATAAATCTATACAACACAACATCAGGCGAAAATTGTTATAAGGAAAGCAATGGGAAAAAATGAAACAAGTGGCAGGATATTTTGGTTTAATTTTCTATAGCGCACAACTAACATTTGTTGGTAATTTTCTGTTATTTTCTGTTATTTTCTGTTTTTAGTATTTTATCAGGAAAATGGAAATTTATTTGTTACACTGGATTTAAAGATGAATATTTCTTAGAATAATGAAAAGAAGAGAACTGAAGTCACAATACATTTTGTATAAATGGAAGAGTGTAATATTAGAATTAAACCTCAGCAAGTTATTAGTTAACGACTGTAATAGTTTTCTAGAAAAAATAAGAATGCTGCATTCGGTCATGCCGGATTTTTAGTTCATGCGACAATTTTCAAGATTTTTTTTAAAAGGTTTCAGAGACTCCACTCCTTCATGCCTTAACCACAAATTTCGTTGGATAGAAAAATGCGTTTCAAATATTATTCATGTGCCAAGTTTCTTCGATTTTCTGTATATTCGCTATTAATTGTCTCTTTTGAAAGGGGATTTAATAAATAAAACATTTTTTTTCGTCAGAAACTTCCTTTTTCGATCATTCTTATACGATATGGGCTCTGCGCCAGAGGAATTTTAACAGTTCAAAGATAACTCAATTTTTTACAGCCTTTTTGGACGGGACAAGGTATGGTATGAAGTAAATGAAGTAAATTCCTGCAAGGGTGTCCTCAATCGATCGAAAAAATGGTGTTTGGAAGAGACAAGCTTTGGGCTTTAACACTTTCTTCTCTCGTTCTAATATCATATGGGTTCTGCGTCAACAGAAATGCTCTGATTTGGAGATAAGTAGATTTTGTATCATTGGTCTTAACCAAAGCCTATTACAGTAAGAGTGTTTTGAAGCAATGGTATTTGTGGAAACGAGAGCTTGGATTAAAAGGGGGATAATCCAAAACCATATCTTGTTTTCGCTTCTTTGTCAATTTTTGTTAAATTGGTTTGATATCGAAAACCCCTACCCCTCATGATAGAGAATGGCTTTCACAAAATATCCCCATTCTACACGGTTTGCTGCAGTTCTTTCTGCGCTTTCCTATATCCTACATCTTGGGGCATCAAGTGTCTTAAGGTGTTGTTTTGGCCGGGTAAAACTTCTTGAAAATTGAGAGGGTACTTTCAGACAATATGGCCGGTTCATCCGGTTTATTGGCCGGTTTATTATTATGAGTTCCCTGTTGATAATGTTTCAGAGTTCCATTTTTTATGATATATCAGATCAGATTTTTTTGTGTGTAATTTTGGTTAATGTTATTCGATACTAAACACATAGGAACTACTTCCATGCAACTGACTTGATTTACACATGTTTTGAACATTCCAAGTTTTTTATGCCGGCATGTTTGTGAGCTTCTTTTTAATGACTGACTGTAGTCGTCCGAATGTTGCTCTTATTTTATTGAGACACCTAATAACGTCTGTATCTTAAGAGTATGAGTTATCTAAGTCTTTAATTTTGGGTTACATGTTAAATTATGTGTGAGTAGGAAAATATTATCCGCTTTATCCGAATCCTCGAGCTGACATAAAAAACACCGTGTAATTGCATGAGAGTAGATTTCGCTTTTTACATCATCCAGCATGATGGTGCATTGCATTCATTGAAACATTTCTTTGAAATAGTTGGCTGAAACTTAGCTCCGATAATTTGTATTATCTTCTGAACTACTCCATTTCATCACAAAGCTTTATGACACTTCGTCTGATCTCTCAGATGAACTAAAGTCTACGGACAGTAAGTTTAGCGGAGAAGGCCATTAAGGTGTCTCAGATATTGTACAACTATAAACACTTCAAGGTTATCAAAACGTTAAAATGTTATAACGGAATTGGGTCGAATTCTGTTACTAAGCTCTATAGAGGTTTTTGATACGTAATAAAGCCTTTTGGAAAAATATAAATTTTATTTATGCTTAAAAAAATTGATTTTAGATGAGACTGATTGAAAACAATTTTTCGGCCAAAAATTGTAATTTTTGATTATTCAAGTTAAAAGTTTATTATTTTTTACTAAATAGAAGTACTGACCTTATTTGTACATCAAAATTGAAAGTGAAGGAGAAACAAACATTTATTATGCGTTGAAGAAAATCGAATGTCATTTTTTCATGGACGTTATATTGGAACTTTGATAAAATATTATTCGTTTCGATGTTATTGAAGTGTTAATATTACTTTTATTGAAAAAAATAAATAAACGAGCTTTATGAGCTTTAAAACGAATTTTGCTGGGAGCTAAAGGAGTGCTAGAAGAAATTATGAACCGACCCTCGTATAATTTTGCACATATAATTGCTATATTTATCTACATTTGACCAGTTATTATTACAAACCAACGTATATGTGAGATATAAGGCCTTAAAAGTAATATCTGGGTGGGTGTTTTTATGGGACCTATGAGAAATAATGGTCCGATCCTCGCATGTTTTCACACATCATTTTGGAATACTATAAGACGTTTAAATAGCTTTACATTAAGAACTTTTATGATCTTTAAAACATTCCGGGAGGAAGATTTGCATGGGAATTACCTGCAATATTGAACCGAACATAACTAATTTCAATAGACTTTGTTCTGAGGCCAAAATAATAATGTGTACCAAATTTCATCGAGATATCCTGTAGACTGTTTCTAACATTTACATGAACAGCCAGACGTGCAAACATATGGAAAGACATCGTTAAATCGACTCAGAAAATGATTCTGATTCGAACGGTATATTTAGGAGTAACACCATTTTTCTGTATGTTACAAACATCACCACAAACGTATAATATCCCAACCACCTACGGTGGTGTAGGGTCTATATAACTATAAATAAATGTTTTAATTGAGTGAGGAAAGAAAATATGTCACGTAGTTAGAAAATGAACGTAAATCTATAAATCCGCTTTGCCGATCAAAAATTAATTATTTAAAAAAAATTTGCCCTTTATGCGATTGTGGTTACTTGTTGTTACACATCTAAGTTTCGCGTCGATAACCATGGACGTATATGTCTGTGAAATGTTTGTGTTTCGTCTTTTCTGTGCATTCCCATAAAATTGTAAAGTTCAGAGCAAAAAAGTTTTATCAGTAAAAAATGTTGCCATCTTTTAGCAAGAATTCCAAAAATATAGATTTTATGGAATTTCCAATTTCAGGTGAATATAGCTTTTTAAGGGATTCATATATTATTTTTATGGTTATTTCTTAAAATTGTTTAGAATTTTACGGGGAATCTGGCACTTATCTTTAAAAACTTTGGATCCATGTTAGGTGTATTTTATAGAGATTGACAAAAACTCAGTTCACGAATCAATTTTTGGAGAATTTTACCCAAAGTGGATAACTATGGAGGGTGAGCCCTTGACCACATACGTGCTTTTTCCTCTTTTGTTTATACTTTAATGTATGCAAATTTTGATAAAAATATCTCTAACCGTTCAGAATTTACTAGATTATTTAAAAAAAATCGGTTCTATCGCAATGTGTTATTCAGGCCAGAGTTACAGATGTTTAATGAGCAAATTATTATGTAAAAATTTATACAGTCTCACTTAAGAAAGTAGCAAGTCTATGGTCCATATTTATCTCCACAACTGTTGAGAGTCAATGTTTACTTATTTCTCATTTGTTTATATTTTGTGAGTTTATTTTAACTCCTACTGGCGTTTTGTTTAATCAAGTGACAATTGACACAAGTGGCCTTAAGGTATAAACAAATACACTCACATGAATATGGTTGTATGTTTTTTTTACCCAAAACAACTAAAATATGTGTAGACCTAAATAAAGGTTTGTATTCCTGTTTAGTTATATTTTAAATATGTTTCCGTATAAAACTCCCCACATAAAAAGGTTTTATTTGTTGCTTTATTTCAATACCCTTTTCCCAATTCAAACACGTTGTAAGGACTAAACAAAAAAGAAATAAACATTTAAAATATTTTTAAGGGTCAACTAAAATGTTTGTCATTTAAAACCAAAATATTACGAAAAAAAATTTAGCATTAAAGAATTCGAGCATCTCACAGAAAATAACTGAAAAAAATAATTTTTTATACCCTCCACCATCACAAGTAGTGAAGAAGGTATGTGAGCTTCATCATTCCGTATGTAAAATGCTATGAAGGAATCATCTCAGATCACATAATCTTGTATTGAATCAAAATCTGAGTCGATTTACCTATGTCCACTTGTCTGCCTGTTATTGGCTCGTTCACATTCACAATAATTGAAAGAGCTCAATGACATTTGGCTTGTGTATTTGTTATAGTCCTACGAAGTTTCCTATTTATAACCAGAAAAATTGATTCCGTACATTTGAAGATGTAGACCGATATCTAAGGTAAGCTCTAAGTTCAAGCTGAAACTCTCATAAAATTCATTTTCATTCCAAAACTATCAAAATCGGGTTAGAAAAAAAAATGAGTTATAGCCAAAAATATAACTGATTTTATGACTGATTAAGAGTTCCGTGTTTTATTTAAGAAGATATTTTAATATATTTAAACGTCTGTGAGTGTAAGTGTGTATGTACGAAACTTAACGCATTTATTTCACATGCGTTTGTGGTGGAGGGTATTGCAGATTCGGCACAGCATTCTAACTTATTTTAATTTTTATACCATCCGCGACCACATGTAGGGAAGAGTTATAATAATTTTGACTTTCCGTGTGTAACGCTAAGAAGAAATCAACTCAGATTTATAATGTATATATATTTTCTTGTATTGAATGATAATCTGAGTCGATTTAGGCATGTCTGTCTGTTTTTGGCACGCTCACGTCCACAATAATTAACAGAGTTCAATAAAATTTGGTCTGAGCATTTGTTATAGTCCTTAGAAGTTTTCAATTTAAAACCAGCAAAATCGGTTTAGTGCATTTATATATAAACAGGCCGATATCAAAGTCAATCTCTAAATTCAAGCGAAGAAGTTTCATAAAGTTTTTAATTTAACATTGACGAATTGGAATAAAATCTTGTCATAATATTAGACTATATATATATACTTCATTACCATTCTAACAATTGTCAAAATCGGTTCAGTAGAAAAGAGTTATAGACAAATTAATAACTAATTTTATGACTCATTAAATCTTCCTGAGTTATATTTAACAAAAACGTTTCAATATTGTATACCTTGCGAGCCTGTGTGTAAGTATGTGTAAAAAACTCAACGTATTTACTTCACACGAATTTGTGTTGAAGGGTATTGAAGATTCGTCATAACCGAATGTAGCATTTTAACTTGTTATTTTTATAAGAAAAATATGTACGTTACCAACATTAATGTTAAGTGACATTTGTCACCCCGTAGAGACTGTTAATTTGTAAAGTTTTCTTTTTTATTTGAAACCAGGAAGAAAAGTGTTCATGAAAAACTTTTTTGCTTTGGTCCGTTTGGTTGTGTCTGTTTAGGCCAGTCAACGAAATGTTTTGAATTTATTCCTTTATTTTTTGTTTTTTTTTTTTAATTTTTATTTTTCACAAAACGTGAGTAATATTTTGTTTTAAAGTTTTTCTTACATTTTCTTTTTGTTTTTGTTGTCAGTTAATATTAATGTTATGTGACACCTTTTTGGCTTTGATTAATTATATATAACTTGAACATCGTCTAAATTTGGTTGGTGTTAATGTGGCTGTTTTTGGCCACGACCAGTGTTTTTTTTTTTTTTTGTTTTCATTCTCCTTTTTGCTCCTTGATTATGCTGTTCACACATTTTTTTGTTTTAATTTTATTCAACACATCATTTAAATTAAGTCTGGAATAAGATATTAAGTTTGACAAAGTGGCAAGAATTGGAAAAAATGTAGTGACAATGAGTTCACGTTTTTGGTGGCGCATGAGTGACTTAATTTAACAATAAGGTTTTCTGTAATTTTATTTCCTTATGGAATATATTTTTTTTTAAAGTGTCAGGATATAATTTAAAAAATTAAGTAAAAAGTGTAATTATGAAATGTCTGGAAACTTACCTCTAATTTTGAACCTGAAAGATAAATAGAAAAGTTTTGTTAATGTTACTCGATACTTTACATCAAATATAATTGAAATATACTTTAGAAGAGAAGTTGTAAAGATACATTCAATGTCAAAATCTTAAACTGTTTCTTATAAAGGCTTTATGCATGTTCGAAGTTCCATGTATTTTACTGTATAAGTTTCTCCTGTGTCTTATCCGAAATTTTTCTAGACTAGTATATATAGTTACTGACTTTTTTTCGTTACGAATTACTACACAAAAATTCTGGACCTCTTCACAAATCACCACGTTTATATGGAAAGTGATAAAAGTTGAAAACTCTAGGAGAAGTATTTCTTCAGATATTCGATAATTTATAATTGAAATATAAACAGATTAACCAGGTAAAATTTTTGAATTCTACTAACAAAGTTATATGAACAGTAACATGGTTACTATCTGTCCCTTTGCATGGGGACTATGACTTTTTTCGATCCTAACCATGCTTCAGTTTGTCTAGAATGTAATTATACATTGTTAATATAATTCGTATGGACTCTCACTTCTATGATACTTCCGATACTTGAGAACTAATATTAATTTTTTATCGAGACTACTTCTCCCTTCATCCCATTTGTCCAGAAAAATTGTTGCTGGGAAAGTAATTGTGATGAAATCCTAATACTCCCACTTCTTAAGATATTCGATAATGAATATTTGCTTTGTATAGGGTAACCTCTTCCCCTGATTCTACCTGTCCTAAAACAGTTTCTTGAGAAAGCAATTGGGAACCAAATATGAAATATTCTTTAAAATAACCATGTTAAGCCAATAAAAAAAAGGAAATTCTTCCTGTTCTAAGTAATAATAAAACAAAAACAAAAGTAACTGTAACAAGTTAAAGTGTTTAATTGGGCTATGCCTATTTTTTATAGCCTTCTCTTGTGTATTTATGGAATTGTTTTATATCAATTAGCAGCCTGAATAATTATTTGATTTCAATAATCTCTGTATAAATTTATCCAATGTTAATACCCTACTACGGAATATCTTTCATAACTTCCTTACTTATAGTATTTAAGTGTGATACGCTGATAAAAAGTCACTACACTAATATATTCTTGACTCATATTTATTATTATCAGTTTAGTAATGCAGCAGAGAAAATGTACAAGTTTCATTGATTTCCGATATTTCTATAGGCGTAATAATGTTTTCAACAGAAGGACAGACGGACATAGCTAAATCTATTCAGATTTCGATTTGATGTAAGAACATTTGTAGTTCATGGGTCCTTAAACGATTCTTTTTTAAACGTTACAAATGGAATGAGAAATTAACTTTCTCAATCCATCATCACTACCTTTGGTAGTGAAGGGTTTAACAAAATATATTTGAGGTATTGGCAAGTTTAGCAAATTGTAGACTATGTCGATTCAGGATTACTTCTAGAGTCGATTCATCGATATCTGACTGTCCATGTAAAGTTGTCTATGTAAAAACTTTTTAAGAGAAAATAAAAGCAAAAAATGCACCGATTTTTATTAAATTAGAAATATATATTAAAGACTTTTAATTATTATTTCAATCAATTATTATTATTTTCAATCCTAGTTTTCGGGAAGGACATTGTGGGAGCTATAAAGTTATACGATGTATTCGGGATAATTACAAAAAGTACTGTGTCGTATTTTAGTTTCAAAATACGGCACAGTACTGGCAGCCAGATCAAATTAATGGCCAAGAAAAATTTAGGTTTTGGTTGATTAAGCAAAAGATATGTGACAAATTTCAGAAAATTATATTAGAAATTGCGGTCTTTTTGGCACAATACTTTTGGGGCGTATCAAAAATTTTCACATTTTTGCTAGTGATCAAATTTTGAAGATCTTTATAATGTGTCTAGTTTTCAATAAATTTAGAGAATTTTTCGAGACAGAGAATGTTTTCAACAGACAGACAGACGGATATGGCAAAATCGATCCAGATTTTAACTTGTTGCAAAAATAACAAAATTAATTTATCCTGTAAATTGAAATCTCATCTCTACCTTCCGCCATTTTTCTGAAGATTAAAAAATGAAATTGAATGTTAATCAAATGATTATTTACAAACGAAGTATCAACGAAATGTAGAAATTGACTTATATGAACTTTATCTTCTTAGAATGAATATGTATTAACCGAGAGAGGATGTAAAGCTATTTGCTGCTCTCAATACCCTTGATAAGCCCGGTCAGTCTAATAGAAAATTTAAAATATTTGCATCATATTTCTTATGATATCAAAGACATTAGACCTCCTTAATTGCTGTAAAGCATCAAGACAGCTGACTTAGAAACAAGGAATCATAAAGGACCAAAGGGTCTCTATGGATGTCGCTTATCATAATCGGTCTCATTATTTTATTCTAAATCGTGCACCGATACATAAATGTTAGTTACATATATGTTACTATCATGATAATATTTTTAACATGCCTCCGATATGAATTACATAATATCGATTTAAAACATTCGTTCAATACTTGTCAGGTATGTGTATGTGTGTACGTAGATAACTGATTTATTTTCATTAAAATGAAAGTTTCTCTCCATAGATTTCAAAAAGCTTAATGTGTGACTTTAAATAAAAAATTTTGATTTCATTTTGAAATGGAATAATATTCAGGATTAAACTTAAAACAATCCTTCCTTAAAATGTCTTAATCTTGTGACAACTCGAGAAATATTTCTTTATTAATTATGATGATAAAGAAAGAAAGAAAAATATATTTCAAAAATATTTCATTTCTTATTTAACCCAAATCACAGAAACAAACTTCGACTCCCCCACAAAATTATCTCCATCCTCTAGTTCTCTCAACTTGTTTGCTAACTGTTTTTTACATTCGCCTGTGTGTCTGACTGTAAGTGTTAGTGTGAGTGGGTTTGCGTTTGTAGTTCTTTTGTACACTCATTATTTTAAAATAAATCAAAAAGAAACTTTATTTAATTCACTTTCTCTAATTTGATTACATTCACAATGACAAACAATTTTACAAAGAATTGAGACAATAAAATATATATTTATATATACATTCAACAACAACAACAACAGGAAAGATACTAACAAGAATATTATAAAAGTAAATAAATTTATACACACATACATACAAACATAAATCCACGAAATATTGTGTCAACGTTTCATCATAAAGAATTTTAGAGTAAAACATAATTTCATACTTCCCTCTCTCTCTTTCTCTCTTTCAAGATATGAAATCTTGAACTTTTTTTAATCTAGTTGAATGTGGATATAACGTTGATTGGAGGAGGGCAATGAGGAATTGGAATCTTAGGATGTAACTAGGAAAATCAAATAGCTAAAAAGGAAATTGTATGCGGAGAGTGAATTCGGTGCCACTCTTAGATTTTTGAATATCGAAAGGAGATAAGGAAAAAATATTAACCAGTTAGAATGCTACATTCGGCTGTGCTGAATCTTAAAAACCCTCTATCACATACATTTAGAAAGCCTTTCATGAATGAAAAAGAGAAAAGCTCTTCTATGGATGATACAGTCGTAAAATATTTTAATATTCTGGATTTTCTTACACATATTGAAACCTTATTTTGAAACTCATCTCCATGTAGCGCTAATGATCATGAACTTCATAAAATTTTTGTAATGCTAAACATTATTATGGATTAAATTAAATTATGGATTAAATTAAATTATGGATTAAATTAAAATTTACGGAAATATTGGAATATTTGTCGAAAGTCAAGCGGCACTTCTGTCACTGAAAATTCACGTGAATAAATCCCTATTGATCGACCGGTTCAGGGAAAAGTTGACAAGATTATTTCGGATATATGACATTACACTTGTCTGGATTCCAGTGCATACGGACTATTTCGGTAATGAGCAGTGCGATGCGCTAGCCAGGGAGGGTTTTTCATATCTAATAATACATCCAAAATGAAGTCAATTGCAATTCCACTTGCTCATTTTAGGACCAGTATTTTTAAATACTTCCTAAAACAAACCGTAGATAGATGATCTGACAATGCTAGGAAGGCATGCAAGTAGACTTGGATTACCCTTTGATTAACATTATCGCAGCTATGATGATTTAGAGACCGAGAAAAGTGTTTATCTTTTCTTCTTTGTAAATGTCAGGCATTAGCGATTAAAAGGAATTTATTTCGGGTAACTCTCTTTGTAAAGTATCACACGTCAGAGCATATGACCAACTTAGATGTCTTATAGAGACGGATTGGGTCTAGTATATTCAACTAGTGACAAACTTGCATAAGGCACCATTGTCGTACGTGTTGTATTGTCTTGTCAAATGGAGTCATTCTAACTCTACTTAATAGTTCATGAGCTTGAGCTAATAAGAGAATTATAACTGCTCATGGCAATATGAGCTCAGACAATATACTTGGGCCCAAATAACTGGAGGTGCTAATAGATATATCTTTAAAAACCTGCAGTTAAAAAAGAATTACATGGTCAGTCAGATGAGCGAACAGGCGGACGGGCGGACATCATTGAATGGATTGAGAAATGATAGAGAAAGAAAAGAAGTCCTTAATTTTAACTATTGAATACTGCTGTACAAACGCGTTATATAGCTTTGGTTAGGACATTTTAAATTTTGTAACGTAAAGTGTATCTCATCCTACTGTTATACCTAAATACAGCTCGTATAACTTTTTTCATCATGCATTACCAACATCAGCCGAAATCCATAATAATTCATTTCATTTAAGGTAATGTAGGGTGATAAATATCACTGTTAATATAATTTCAACTCTTAACAAAAAGCGGAAGTATAACGGAAGTTACAAGAAAATACATAAACAATTTCAGGAAAAAACACAACAACAACTACAACAAAAATAAAAAATAACATTACATTTTTTTATGTTGACGTCATCATCATCATCATTAAAAAGCAAGAAACCCAACAGCAGCAGCAGAATCAACAACAACTAAATCATCATAGAAATGACAAAATACAAAAACAAAAGCAAAAAGATAAAAAAATGGAAAAATAGTCATAACAGCAACATTGACATCACTTTTCCAAAGACAAGACAAAACACACACACACAACTTTAAGAAGACAAACAAAGTGATAACAAAATTTTAAAAGGATAAATCTACCAAAAATACAATACAAATGTATGTGTTAGAGAGTATGAACAAGTGAGTGTGTGTGTGTGTGAATGTTTTCATGTAGGAGTGTTTAAAGGAATTTTCATTTAGAACAGTTGATGTGTCATAATGACGCCAAAAACAAGTTCAGTTGAGTTGTATTGCGTTAAGACAACAACAGCTAAAATGAGATGAGTTGATTTGAGTGGTATGAAATGGAGTGAAGTTGAGGTGGCAGTAGTGGCAAGGCAGACACTTAAACGCCACTTGAACATTAAAAAATCGTGACAATAATTTTACACTGTCAAGGTTTTTTAGTACATTTTGTTGTTGCGTTATTTTCTTTTCTTTTATCAAATCTATTGCAAAAACTAAAAAATAAAAAACAAGAGATGCGATACAAAAAATAAAGGTAAGAAAATACGTTTAGTTCTTTTTATATCCTCTACCACAACAAGTGGTGATGAAGGTATATTTACTTTTGTGTAATGTTAAGAGGGAATTATGTCAGACCCCATCACCCCTAGAACTATTATAAGAAATTAGGGCACAATATTTGCTATTATCCATCTATATTAGTACGTTTGAAAAAAAGTTATAGGCCGATATCTGAGACAATCTCAAAATTCCGAAAAAGTAATTTTCTATTTTTTTTTTTCAAAAAACAGGAACTGTATTTGATCAACAATTTAAATAAACCATACAGTTATATCATCATTAAAATCGGATCAACAGAAAAAAGTTATTGGTTGAAAAATTTTGATACACCTCAAAATCTGTCTGTCATTATGGGTGACATTTTTGCAGATAATTTTCTTTAATTTGCCATATATATTTATTTTGACACAATAACAAATCCTGTTGGGGTCATTATGTGACCAAGCTCCTATATAAGGCCCCCTTCTGGAATACGGTTTATAGCTTATAAAACTCTTAAATATGAACCAATTCTATTGAAATTTGGCACAATGACTTTCCTATCTTTAATTTATATTTTGGTCCCAATTTTGTTATAGCACTCATATAAGGCCCCTTCATGGAAAGCGTGTTTGAGCTTATACAACTCTAAATAAAGACCAATTCCGTTAAAATCTCGGTCCATATTTTGCTATAGCTCCCATCTATCTCGTTCAAGAAATTCCAAAATTATAAGACTTTTAATGTCAAAACAATTCTTCTGAAAATCTTACTAATTTAATGAATATCGGACTATATTTGTCATAGTTCCTATTTAAGGCTTTAACTCAGGAAAGGGTCTTAAATTTAATCTGATTTTTATAACTGTATGTAAACATGTTACCATATTTACTTCAATATTTTCCAAAAATAGCATATTTTTTCATAGTGGTGGAGTATATCTAAGATTCGGTGCAACCGAATACTTTCTTATTTTTGTAGTTGTATATTCCAACTATTGCCTGTCTGTCTTTTATGCTGACATTATGTCACATCAAATTTCTTTCAACTTATTCATTCTTTCGTTTATTTGCAACAACAACACCAAAAACGGTGGCTCGTTTATTCGTTCAATTCATTCAATGTTGTTACCTTTAACATTCTTTTGGGTTTGGGTTTCCACTTAAAGTATCTTGTTAAAAAGGATGGTTAACTGAGCCTCAAATACCGTAAAAACTAAAGAGGTTATTCAGGAATTTGTCCCTAACAAGGACTTTGTCTAATAGTTTTCGTGTGAAAGCATGTTAAAGCAATTAATTGGAGTTTGGATTTAAAAACTGGAGTAGATGTAATATTATTTATTTCACCATTTAAATAATGCAACCATTTGTATGAGTTGAAGATATTGCAGCAGAAAACTTATTAGTTATTCGTTAGCTTAAGTCCCGATTCTTAAATAAAGGACTTTCATAAAAACTGCATTGAAATATGGTAATATACTCTTTATATTACTCATAGATATTGATACGGAACAAAAGGCCAACAAAAAGTTCGCCAGCCACTCAAAGCCACTGCCGTCAAACTGTTTGTAATGTTACAGGAAGATCTTGTGTGTGGTGATAGAAAACTTGTCCCCGGTAAAAGGAATAGTCTACATGAGTCAAAAAAGCTTCCAACACATCCGGTAGGAAAGCAGCCCAGTTAGCTCAGTGTTCGGACTAGTTGGTGCGAAAAGTTAAAAATTATAAAATCGAAAAACAGAAAAATATTCTAGCAGCATAGTGGATGACGAAACACATATTCTGTTGCTGAGTAGTAATGTTGAGACCCAAAATCAATAAAATTTTCCCAAAAAATTTCTAGCAGCATAGTGGATGACGAAACACATATTCTGTTGTTGTGTAGTAATGTTGAGACCCAAAATCAAATTTTCCCAAAAAATTTCTAGCAGCATAGTGGATGACGAAACACATATTCCGTTGCTGAGTAGTAATGTTTAGACCTAAAATTAATAAAATTTTTCCAAAAAATTCTTGGTATTGCAGACAATGTGCAGTTGCGATCAAATGAGCTAATTATTTGTTTTAACGGGCTCTTCACTTAGTTTTGACCAAACCTGGCAGCCTGTCACTATGGTTAACAAACCTTTGAATGATTCTAGAATAATAATTCGGTATTGGCACCAATAAAGGCAAATCATCAAAACTGCACGGAACTAGGCCCAGTGGATAGTTATGAGGCTTTTGTTAAAAAAGAATGTTCGGAGATGGATGTTCGTGCAAAGTGACGGAAAGCACTAAAAAAAGATAATGGCTTCCAAAAAAAAAAAAAAACGATTTAACAATATCAGTCTGTTTGTTTGTCTCTTTTAAATATTTTCATATCTACAATATTGATCAGATTCTAACGAAATGTAAATAACCATTCCCATTTCCGTTCCTTATAATTTCAAACTTTTTTAAAATTTACATAAAAATTAGTTCAATTTATTACTTATAAAATACCGTTATATGAACTTAATAATAATGCCAAAAATCATCAAAAGAGAAAAGTTATTGGATAAGCTGTACCCAATTTTGATACACTAACAATCAATGTTTTATAAAGGTAGTCACTTTTATATACTACACCAGCATAGGTGATTGTGGTATTGTGTTTATGTAGATGTTTGTAATTCAAATTTAGATCTCTGATTTCAATAAAAACATATCAAATAATTAAGAGTGGGACATTCCATAAAAAGTGAGAAATTTATTTATTCAAACTCTTAAAACTCTTATCATAAGATTTCCTTCTTATTTCACACATACAAACAGTGTTTTCTAATAAAATGATTTTGTCTTTGTTTATGAGAGAAACTAAAATACACACTGATGAATATATCTATAAACGCATTATTTTTCAAAGAATTAGAAAAAAATTGATCGAGAAAATATTTAGTGGGCAAATAATACTCCACCATCGGAAGTGTTACACACTTTGTCATTCCTTGTGTAAAGCTAAAAAAGAATCATCTCATATCCCATAATGTATAAATATTTTTTCAAATCTGAGTCGATTTAGCTCTATCCGTCTGTATGTCTGCGTGTTTCTTCAAGGTATCTCAAAAATTGTGACCTGCATTTAGTTTACAAGGTTTGTATGGTCAACCAAACAGGCGGTCATCGTTAAATGTACTCAGAAAGTGATTCTGAGTCAAACGGTATACTTAAAAGTGGTAGAAACAATATTTTTTTCTGTGCGTTAAAGACTTAATTACAGACGCATTATATCCCAACCACCAATGGTGAAATATGGTATAAATACTCATGTATATGTGTGCTTAATTAGTTTCAAACTGATATATGGAGGGGTGGTTGTATGGGATCTATGAGATATAAGCCACCGATCACATTATTGTTTTAGAATAAAATAAGACTTACTCTCGCAAACTTTGGTAAAAATCTTTTTTTATTTAGGAATTTTATGGTTTAAAATCCCCATTCCGGGAGACATTTGTATGGGGCCTATATGCAACAGTAGATCGATCGTGATTTTAAAAGGTATCATCCTTGGGCCAAGATAATAGTACATGTCAAATTTCATTAAGATGTCTTCAAAAAGTTTTAAATGGACAGTCAGCTGGACGAACGGAAATGGTTCTGAGTCGAGCGGTATACTTATAAAGGACTACCCTCTGGTGGTGTAGGATAAAATCTTTCCCGAAAAATTAATATTTTCTGGGAAAAACTGTAGAGGTTTTGCCTAAGATATATTTTGTTATACCTCAAAAGGATAACTCAAGCAAGGAGTATTATTTTTTTGGAGAAAAAACTTTCAACATCATCATAAAAGATGATAACAGTCTATGTGTGTATTTTTCTTCATGTAAATGAGTTTGTGTAATTGTGTGTGTTTTTGGGAAGTGTAAGTGTGCCTTATGGCATTAATGTTATTACATTGTTATTGTTCTTTGCTGTTGTTTTTCCTTTTTTCCTTTTTTGGTAATTGTATTTTTACTTGTTGTTTAATACTCATGTTGTTGTTGCTGCTGCTTGTTTTTATTGTTTTTAATGTAAAATCTATTGTTCTTTTGTCTTTCTTTTTTGCTTTTCTTCGTTTATCCTTAAAGCAATCCTCCAAATCCTTTGCTATGTATGTGTATATTTTACTGCTCTTGTACTGATATTAAGGCGTTAAAAGGAGTTTGTTTTCTTTCTCTTGATTCTATTTGTCAATGTCTCTTTTTTGTTTGCTTTTTTAATGTTCTTTTGCTTAACATTTCAGAACTCAGCCTCTGTAATCATAATTTGAACAAATTTTATAAAAAATTATGTTAAAATATTTTCACAGATTCTTTGGGTTCTAATTTAATAAACATTAAATGTGTTTAAAAAAAATATATTTTGTTTTATTTGCTTTTATTGTTCTTTTATTGCTTGATGTCCTTAAAAATATGTCTCAAGTTTTTTCTTTTGTCATTTTTCATATTCTTGTTTTGATAAAGACAAATTATTTCATGATTTAATGACTGAGAAAATTATTTTACTTTTATTTATTAATGATTTTTTTTGAAGATTTTTAAAATAAAAAATTTATGATGATTGTTTGGTTCTAATCAAGGAAGGATTAAAAAAATAACTCAAGTGAAATTTTATAAAGTATGACCTTGTTCACATAGCTACTAGTGTATACAAAAACCGAAACCGGAAATCGGTTAACTGTTTTTTTATTTAAGAAAACCGAACGGTTTCGATCTATTTCAAATTTCGAATTGTTTAACATGCCGGTTTTTTCAGTTAGTTAACATTCATTCCGAATGTTACATGAGTAAGGTACAGTATATATAATTCGAATCGATAAATTTCGCAAAATTTTTATTCAGACAAGGGCCTATGATTTAGATATATTTAGAAATTAAAGGCAAAATGCATTAAAAAAACATGGTATCTAAAAAAGTTTAGGACATTATACAGTACAAGTATAATTGGTTGAAATCTGGTACAAATGGTAACTTTGATATAAGAACATATTTTGATTTCGATCGAACCATTATTTAAACTTCATACTATACGGTATGGATCTTATAATTGATAAACTCTAAATTTCTTTTAAATAATGAAAGTTTCTATGTATTTATAATAATCAAAAAAACTCCGGTTAACCGGTTTTTTGATATAAAACCGTATTCGAAACCGGTTTTTGAATATGCGATTTCGAATAACTCGAAAACTGGTTTTCTAAAAATGTTAGTTTTTTAAATACTTTAATAGCTGATGACTTAAGAGATTAGGCTCCTATCATACGTTCACAAATTCAAAATATAAAATTTTTCAACATTTATTATTTCAAAATCTGAAAATTCCATCCGGGATACTGGTGACCAATTCGAATAAGGTGAACATGATATTTGAATGTCAAAACACTTTTGTGGTTTAAACTCTTATCTGCAAATTAATTTCTAGACGATCAAGAAGATGAAACGAACTTTTTGGGAAATATTGAATGCTTTTAGCTTTAATACTTTTCTTTAACGTTTCTTCGATCATCGGAAACAGAAAATTTTTGGCCAGAGATTTGAGAAATATACGTTTGGTTCTTCATTACACAGCAAGAATGCTTTTTCAGAAAACTTGACTTCATTTTCCGTGCTCTGTTATTGCCCTTAACTTTTTTAACAAAGTCCCTGTCAAAAGCATTTGGAGCCTTTGATGTTTTTGAACCTGGATTACCTTAAATTTTCGTGCCAAATAGTCCGATCACTGAGCTAACCCAGCTGTTTTCCCACCGGATTTGTTGGGAGGACGGCTCCAAAAACTTTATCAAGGAACTGTTTTACTGGACAAAATGATGGATGGATAAGAAAATATTGATTATCGAATATCTAAAAAACTATAACAGCGACAATTCTAAAATTTGGTCCAATCTTCTTTCTCATGGAACTCTCTTACTGGACAAAATGAAGGACAAAAAAGACCAGGGGGCTATGTATCGCCCGTACAAATCTAGTAAAATAATAAAGTTGTTCCTTCTATTTGTTTTTACATTCATCCAATATATTTTCTTGGTTTATTTTAATTTAACAACTACAATTCTGTTGCAGACAGATTACATAATAGTCAGAGAGCAGAAAACAATAACAACATCAGCAACAACAATTAGCAATTGAAACAAAAACAAATAATCAAGAAGAAAGAATAAGAAAAACAAAAAATACAATTCATTTACTTCTGACATTTGTTTATATTTACTATTGTTTGTTGATGTTGTTGTTAGTCTTATTGATACTGAAGTTGTTTACGTAGTTGTAGTTGTAATTGTATATTTGTCTTGTATTCATCTAAACTTATTTAATTTGTTGTAGTTGTAAGAGTAATTTAGTAGTTGTTTTGTTGTTGTTTTATATATCACAAAATAGGAAACCAAATGTAATCGAGTAAAAATAAAACATTTCACTGTTTTGTAACTGAGAAGGGCTTTGGATAAATAAATGAAGGAATAAAATAAAACTTCCTCACATATACTAACACATGAACTCAAAATAGAAGGGTTAATGGAAGCAAAAAGTTTTTTAAAAAAGTTTTGATCACTAGTTGTGAAATGTTGAACCTTTCCCGGAAAACCGTCTATTTACGATTTTATAATGCATTTGTTATATTGTTCGAACAGATAGTCCATCTACGTTTAAAACCTACTACACCTTTGGACAACTTTTTGGTGCATTTTAATTTTCTTTTAACAAAAGCTCAATATCTCTCTACTGGCTTTAGATCCAGGCAGTGACTATTACTCTCTTGGTACACATACCACATTTATTTATATATTATAGTGACAGAAAACCAACTCAGGCTATAAATAAGTGGTCACATTATGAAGTCTTATGAATGGAAGTCGCTTTTTGTAAGTATTTCTTTACTAAATTTTCGATATTGATAGAGTCCGTTGTAAGAAATTACTGGCTTTCTTTGCCGCAATTATATTTAGCTTGTCATACCAAGAACTTCTTGGGAAACTTTGACTCCTTTTGGATCTAAAATTTCCCTCGAGAATGGGCAACATAAAGGTTTTGACCATGAAGTTGCGCAAAATTTGCCGGAACATATGTTTCGTCAATCATCATGCAGCACTATCATGAACTTTTCGTGCCAAATATTCTGAGAGCTTAACTAATGACTGAGCAATTTTGAAAAAGCTTTTTTTGGGATTTGAAACATCAGTCAGACCACTCCTTCTAACTGCCAACGGACAAATTCTCCCATTATTATTAAACAGTAACATTGGAAACAATTTTGCTGCAAACTTTGGAATTCTTGGATAACTTTTTGTGGGACCAAGTTGAGTTCTCTTCAAAATATTTAATAATTTTAATACGCACATTTTTCTGGTCATTAATTTTAATCAAATTAACAGCATTTTCATTTGTTTGATACTAAACATAATAACTGACGTGCTTTTCGAGATAACTTCAAAAGCTTGCACATATCGCAAAAATTAAATTCAGGTAAAAATGATAAAAATTGCTATCATTTATACGTATGATAAATATCTGTTTTAACGTTTTCCTAAATTATGTATACGCCATACTCTTTTATTCGTTCGTGTAATGCAATATTTAAAACTGAAGCATATTTTTCGGCTGAAATAAATAAAACTAACTATGTGTACGTATGAGTGATATCTTGGGTTATATGATTAATTTATATCACTCATACGTGTACAATTTTTAAACTTGTGGTTTATAATTTTTAACTTACTGAAAACAAATATTAAAAATAAGGAGTGAGATCGAAAAATTCTTTACATACCTATATGTTAATTAAAACGAAACTATTTAAACTTACAGTTTTATTTTATTATTATTATTATTATTATTATTATTATTATTATTATTATTATTATTATTATTATTATTATTATTATTATTATTATTATAGTTTACCAAAAAAAAATAATAATCACTAATGATGAACCTTTCTTTAACGCTTTTATAGTGCTTTCTGTCAATTTGATAGAACTATCCAATAATTCTCCACTGACATTAGCTCTAGGCTGTTTGGAGGATTTAAGTCAGGTACCACATTACTCTTCTTGTAAAACTCAAGAGCTTTTTTACTATGACAGGATGGTATCTTTGAAACCCACTGTAACTTTTGGGGAAATTTTTACTGTTTTTGGATCCTAAACTTTTCTTTAAAATTCCCTCGAGCAACTGCTTTATAAATTTTTGAACAGAAAAGCGTTTTAGTAAGGAACTCGTCGTAACACATTGTACACATGTTTTAAGCTAACCACTCTGTCTTCCTGTCGGATGTGTTGGAAGCTCCTGGGAAAATAGTTTCTATTTTTTTTTGACTTCAGAAAAATCATTATTTTTACCTGAACCTGAAGGTTTTCTATCAACGGAGAAGTTCTCCTGGTACTGTTTAATTACATTGGAAATAGTTTGATGACAGATCTTTGGATGATTGGTCAAGAGATTTAGGACCGAGTTGGATTTTGTTGAATTTATTTAATAATTTATTTAATAAAGTTTTAATGATAATGATAATTTTTATGGGGCCTACGTTGGGTCAAAATAATACTTCATGCCAAATTTCATTCAGAAACCTTCAAAACTGCGAATTGTTCTTGCGAACAAACTTTATATGGAGAGCCAGTCGGAGGGACAGACAACAGACTTAAATCGACTCAAGAAGTGATTCTGAGTTGAACGGTATACTAAAAAGTGGTGTTATGACTATTTTTTCTGTCCGTAACAAACATCTGCACAAAAGCGTATTACCCCTACAACCTATGTTGGTGTAGGGTATAAAAACCAGTTTGCTTTAATTAACATGTGTTGATCGTGTGCATCGGCTAAATAAGTTAATAACTCTTACAGTTGGGCTTTTAGAGATTTTGGAAAATTGTTTTTCTTTACACTTCGAATTAAATTTGTGTGTGATTTTGTAAAACCTTTATTCATAGAAAATTCATAAAATATACGTTATAATTTTATATAATCATCCAATTAAAATAAAAATGCCTTTCATTTAAGTTCTTCTTCTTTTAGAATAAAATTATTAATAAGAAAACGTAATCGAAAAATTAACTTCTATATTTTTCTCATTTAAATGAAAAAGAACGTTATTATATTCCAGATCATCAAATAACTCACACGAAATACTAAACACCCAACTTGTATGAAAGATATAATAAAGGAGGGGATAAAAGTATTAATAGTTTGGGATGAAATGCAGCATGTTTTATGTAAACAGTTGGTTAAAATTTCATATTTTACTCATTGTTTTACCACGAATATAATTTCATGAAAATTGTAAAAGAAATTCAGCAAAAATAGATGAAAAACAAGGAAAAATGCTATATGTCATAGCCGATGAATCTTCAATACCCTCCACCATAAATGCGCGTGAAGAGAATACGTTAATGAGTCATAAAATAAGTTATATTTTTAGCTTTAACTATTTTTCTACTGAACCGATTTTGATAATTTTTTGCAAAATTTAATTTCCATTTGTCGATTCATAATTGACAATTCTACGACAACTTTTCCTTGGTCTGAAAGGTTGCCTCAGATATCGATCTTTATCGTGTAACATAGTGAACCGATTTTACTGGTTTTAAATTACTCAGGCAAAATTTCATTCAGCTCTGTTATCTATTGTAGATGTGAACGAGTCTACAACAGACAAAAAGATAGACTGACTGACAGATGGACATAGTCAAATCGACTTAGATTTAAGATTTATTGATGTGACTTGAGATGATTCGCTCTTAGCATACGACCACATATTCAAAACACTTAGGACTTAAAATAAACTAAAACCCTTTTTCCGGGAAGGGGTGTTATAAGGGAGCTGTAGACAGTTGGAAAAACATTTGAGGACAATTTTAATAGATTTCGTCCTTATTTACGAGATTTATAAACTCAAAACTCTTTTCTGAGAAAGGAGCTTATTTGGGAGCTACAACAAAATATGTTCCGATAATGGTCAATATATAAATATAATCATTATGTCATAGAATTGATATTTAATCCGGGAAGATGCATTATATAGGAGATATAGCAAAATATGTTGTAGCACATTTGGAGATGGCATATTTGAAGATCAATAAGAAAAATAATTGTGTCGAAGTTCAATATAATTGGTCTTTATTTACTGGCGTTATAAACTTAAAACAGTTTTCAAGGAAGGGGACTGATATGGGAACTACAAGAAAATATCTACCTAAACTGGCCAAATTATTTATATAAATTAAAAATAGTTATCAATTATCGTGTCGTTTTTAATGGAATTTGTCTTTATTTAAATGTTTTATAAGCTCAAAAACGACTTCCGGAAAAGGGTGTTATATGGATGTTATACTAACATACGGATCAATATAAATAAAATTTACACGCTATATTAAGGGCAGTCAGAAAATAAATATCTATTAACAATATTTCTGGAAGGGACCTTATACAAGACCTTGGTCAAATTTTGATATGATGCAAGAATATATTTACTTCATTCTTTCTTAGCGTTACACATGGAATGACAAAGTTAATATACCATCGTTACCACTTGTGGTGGTCGAGGGTATAAAAACAGGCAAAACAACAGCATAAAAATGAAGTGGAAGTTGTTAAGTTGCGTTTAGAAACAAAACAAGAACAAAAAGATATAAATAAAATAAGAGAATGAAGAAATTTGCTGCTGTTATACGTTGCAGGTTCACATTGTACACTTCCAACTTGTGTGGGTTTGTGTTAGTGTTGATGTTTTTGTTGTTTCTGTTTTTCTATGTTGGCGTATTATAAATTTTAGTCATGTTTCTAATAACTTTGAATTAATCATCTTTTCCTGTTGGTTTCATGTTTGTGTGTTCGCAAGTCTGTCTGTATAAGTGTATATATATAGACGATGGTTTGTCTTGCCTTGTCTTCTTGTTATAATATCTCATACCTCCACAATAATATACATACACATACAACAATGTAAGACATAGAGATATACATGCATATTTCATAGTTATAGAGTCAAATTCATTGTACAACATCTTGAGTAAAATCTACATAAAATTCATAAATACACACACACACTCGCACAATATCTTAGTTATTTTCATTTACAGACTTGCATACATTCACATATACACACATATATATATAAATACATACTCCTACAGTGTTCATTTTTAGAATTCTAATGAGGCAACACGCTGTTTTGTTGTAGGTATCTAATAAGATTCTTTGTATATCACTAAAATATACGAGGTTCTAATGTTAAGGATATTTTCTTTGTTATGAGCTCTGATCAACTTGGCAGGGAAGAAAGGAGGAGTGCTTCTGGCGCAAAGAAACTTCAGAACCTAATAAGAGGAATATAAAGAAATATAAAATATGCAAATATTTTTCTACAGAAATTTGACTTCCCTTAAAAGGAATCAGGACCATTTGCAAATAAATCCGAATTCTGTTACAGTGAGTAAAAGTCATGTACTAAAATCAAAAATGAGATTAACTCATAGAAATTTATTCCAATTTTTAGATGGTTAAATAAAGATTAAAATAAGGATTTAAAAAGTTATACCTAAATAATGATATAGACAATTTTGGATACGATTCAATGAGCTACGCTTCATGACATTCCAGTTGTACATACCTACATACATATATTTCATATGTGAAAACTCTGGACTGGTTCCAGAACCATTTTATGGTCATAAAGTCATACTGACTACCTGATGTGTATACTTTATTTCAATTTGCATACTTAAGATAATATAAAAAAATATATTGTTAATATGATTCAAATGACTGTTTCCAAAAAATAGAAAGCTCAGAGCTCTAAACATATTTGCTAATAAAGAAGTGTGGTCTGTTCAGTACTCGGGCCATCCGGTAGGAAAAGTTAAAGCTAAATACAAGACTTAGAAAGATCCTGAAAGGAACTCTGATAAGTTAGAGACTCAAAATAGAGCAAGGAAATTCAAGTTTTCTAAAAAAATAATCTTACTGCATAACGGATGATGAAACTTATGTTCTGGCAGATTTTTTGCAACTTTCTGGTCAATATTTTTCTATTGCTAATGACCGAAAAAGTGCTTAAGAAAAATTTAGATCCAAAAGTAGTAAAAAATTCTCTAAAAACAATCAAAAATTATTAAAAAGCATATTGATTAACAATATGCAGTTGCACCAAGAGAATCATGCTTGTGAATGTCAAAAAAGTCTGCTTTCATTTATAAGACTTTATGATATGTTCAATTATTTTTGGCCCAAGTTGGCATCCTGTGACTGTGTCAAATAAGCCCATGAGTTACATCTTCCAAATTACGCGGAGCTAAAGACTCTGGAGATATGTTGGGTTCTTGTTCCAAAGTGACTTATAAATAACGACATTTGAATCGAGGAATTTCTACAAGAAAGTCTGCTTCCATTCATAGGACTTAATAATGTGACTATGGCAAACAAGATATTTGTATCAACAGAGTCATATCTTCCAAACTGCCCGAAGCTAAGGCTTATAGAAAGATAGTGTGTTGTTGTAAAAAAGTAATTGAAGAACACAAAAAATGTAACCAAGTGATACATTTTAAACGGTAATAGAATAATTGTTCACTATACTAATATAAACACTACAACAGCGTTAATGGAAGGGTTGACTCTACATTTTATGGATTCCTTAAAATTGGCATTAAAATCGCAATGTTAAATTTGGTAGAAATCGGAACACATTTAAATCTAGTTCCCACATACAGTCACCTTTCAGAATTTAATTCAACTTTTAAAATTAACATAAAAATTTATGTCTTTGATATTATTTGCCATAAACTTTTTCTTGTGATCTTTATTGTTAAACCAAGTTGTATTCCAATCGGCCAAGGCTACTTAAGAAAATAGGTGAATGTTCTTATGAATATGTTCCTTACTTAATATGACTAATTTTGCCTGATTATATTTTGATCGTTCCAAAATATCCCTTGGGTGCCACAAAAGGTCTCTGAAGAAAATTAAGTTTTTAAATCCCCAACAGTACCATTTGATGACACGAAATCTTCATCTTTAACCATTTCTTTCAAAGTTTCTTGGTAATAAAAAAAACTAAAAGTCAAAAAGTACCACTGAAAAATAAAAAAAGTACCACAAAAACTTAAAATTTGAATTTTTGCAATTTTTTTATGAAAAATAAAATCAACTTCAATCAAATTTAAACGAATATAAACTTGTCCATGATTTAGGAAATTAAAGGATTTCCACCTTTTCATACGGAAAATTTTAAAATCTTAATTTTAAAATTTGACTTTTTACAAAAATTATCGTCCTTGGATTATGAGGAACGTTCGACAGAAAATACTTTTTTGGGTATTTTCGTTACATTTTTATATTAAGAATAAATTATAATAAAAAAAAATTTTTATAATTGGCCAACTTTGGATTTGGTTTGTAGGCAGATCTTTGATCTGAATTTATCTGCCTTATAAGCTTAAAAGTTGCAGAATTATATCCAAACTAATCTAATTGAACACACCGTGCTATGGAGGTCAATTCAATGGTCATTAAATAGAACCCATGCTTCTGGTTTGAAAATTAAACTTGAGCAGGAAGTTAAGATCTTGAATTCCTACTTCGAGATTATCTCGAACATGTTGTTATCAAGCTGATACTAAATAACATTTATTATCCAACAATATAAAGAGGTGTGAGGTAGAAAATCCAAGACGGATAAGATCGAGGAAAGTAAATTACAAAGTTATAAATAGATTTGACAAGTTTTTATAACATCTAACTAACAGGTTGTCAATTTAATTTGGTCTTTGTTAGATTAAAAGTCCTACAGTTTTCCTACTTCAATTACCTAAAAAGCTCTTCACAGAAATTAGCGTAAATATTTTCACGAAATACTTTTACAGATTAATTGTTTTGAAACCATTTGCGGTTTATGGTTAATATGTCCGCCATACCTCGTTTTTAGAACCATTTTTTGTTAGCTATATTTTGGTATGTTATTTAAGATGTTTATAATAGTGTATATGTATATATGTTTATATGTTTGTGTATATTAATATATGTGTAAAATATTATTGCAAACATATATACACTCACACCTTTAAACCGTAAACTCTTTCCAAACTTTTTGTTTTAAAATTGTGCTTCTTAAAATTTGCCACATGCTAAGCTTCATAGTCTATATTTATGTATGTATGTGAGCTTGCGTGTATGTATATGTTTAGACATAATTGTAACATAAAGTCAAAAAATATCGCTAGACATGATGCTGTGAAAATGATATGTAATCCACCTGCAATTTGTGGTTATTTGCGTTAAAATTGTCTTAAAAGAAAAGTAGAATCATTTAAAATAATATAATAAATGAGGTGTTTTCTATTTGTTGTTTTTCTTCTTTAGTTTTATTCCGTTGTCGGAGTTTTAACTAATTTTAAAATTTAACTCACAAAGGAATTTTGAAGATAAACACAAGTTTATTTTGAATTGAAAATAAACAAAGAAAAAATTTTAAATAAAGAATTAAGGGGGGAATTAGAGTTAAAGACTTTTATATCCCTCAAAATATTTTTAGATATTTAATAAATCAATATATATAAAAATGAACCTGTGTTTCGTTGTTTGTTTGGAACCTATAGCCAACTAAAATACTGGAGCGATTTTGTTGAAACTTTCACAAAATGATCACAATATACCTGAGAGTAACCTATACAAAAATTCGGTAGCTGAAAGTTCAATCACTTTCTCAACGAACTATATGACGGATAAATTATTAGAGAGCGAGACCTCCCACAACTAGCCAAATTTAATTAGCGAGTATCAAAAACTGTAACAGTTAAGGCTTTTAAATGTGTCCCTATATCTTTCTCAAGGATCTGTTTCGTATTTTAACAAAATATAGGACAGGAATTGAGTGGAAAGGTACCCCAATACAAATTCAATTTTAGTTTTCGTGTAACTATAACAGCGAGAGATTTTAAATTTGGTCCCAATAATTTTTCATAAATCTGTTTGTAGGATGGATAGGATAAGAAGGAGATGAACACCCCCTACAAAGATAATTTTAATTATCGGATATCTAACTAACTGTTACGGCGAGAGTTGTAAAATTTGGTGTCAAAAATTTTTTTAAACATTAATTATAGGGTTTAAAGAACTATTGAGGTGAGAGAATTGAAAATATTACCTAAAAATCTTTCCCAAGAAACAATTTTACTCCACAAAATGTACTACCAACAGGATCACGGAGAGAGAGGCCTCAGAAAGGGGTTCTAAATCAAAAGGTATACTAAAAGTGGTAGCAATTTTTTCTGCCCGATACAAATTTCTGTACAAATGCAGAGAGAGTTCTTAAACTGGACGCCAACCACTTTCTGAAGCTTGTGTTTTACTAGACAAAATTTAGGATGAGAGAAAGAACTGAAAATTTTAAAACGTACACGGAAATCTTGGAATTAACGTTTACGTAGGACTTTCTGTCACTTTGATTGTACAGGTTGTCCACATCTGCCACCTTTCTGTGCTACTCAATACTCCTATAACAATGGAAAGATAAATATCTTTCTCTTATCCTTTTTAGAAATTTTGACTGCTTGCGGGTCCTTATTTTTTCTTAATCATTCTATTGAGCATCAGCAACACTTGTACTTAATCAACTTAATCAACTCGAATACATTTTTTCCAATAGAAATCGATTTGGACACACTGTATTGTGGTGGTCCAAGGATTAGTTATCTGAAATTACTAAATTTTAACTTAAATGTCCCTCAGTTGACAACTTTCTTTCCGTTGATTTATAAAAAAAATAATTATTTTTATCTCTTAATTTTTATATTTTGAAAACGTTTTAGTATCTTTTCCTTGATATCACAACATTCTGTTTTAAGTAGAATAACAAAAATAAAAACACGTAAGAATCTTATATTCGGCTATGCCGAATCTTAAATACCCTATACCACAAATGAGTGTGAAGTAAATATTTTTGCCTGAAATTTTTTTTCTACTCAACCAATTTTCATAATTTTTGGAACCGTTATGAAGTATGAAAAGTTATGAAAAATAATAATTTGTCGATTTATAATTGACAATTTTATGAATTTCTTCGCTTGAACTAAGTGGTTGTCCCAAATATCGGTCTTTATCTTTTAAAACACTGAACCGATATTGCTGGTTTTTAGTTGGAAAATTTTTTGGACTTTGAGAAATAATTAGGCCGAATTTCATTGAGCTTTGTTATTGCTGTGGATGTGGGGACACAGTGGTCAACAACAGACAGACAGCGGACAGACAGGCAGGCAAAGAAACACACGGACAGTAGGACAGACAGATAGATGGACATAGCTAAATCGAATCAGATTTTGATTTGATGTAAGATGCGGACAGATTATTTCTTCTTAGTTTTACACACGGAATGACAAAGTTAATATATCCTCTTCACCCACTTTTGGTGGTGGTGGGTATAAAAGGAAAACTTCGTAATATATCTGTTTTAAACAAAATAAAACAAATAATAGTTTCAGCTCTAAATCAACCTTTTAAATATAAAAAAATCTTTTTAATATTTCTCATTGCAACTTTACAAGTTTCTTAAGTTAACTTGAAGAAAGATTTTCAAAAAAAAGACAAGAATTTCAAGAAAAGAGAATAGAACTTTGTAGAGGAAGAAAATACTTTTAAATTTAACAAGTTCATTCGAGATAAAATTGTATGCATTTGATATTCACATCACGATTGTCTGTAATGATCTAATGTTACCTGTTTGTATTAAATTCAAGGAAACGGAAAAAAGAACCAAAACATAGAACAAAAATAAAATCAAACACATATACACATGCAATCAGGGGTCTTTTCTTTAAACGTTCATGGTCAAAGTGACATCATGAAAGAGTCACAATGAGATAGAGACAAAGAGAAACAGAGAGAATACGAAAAAAATGCATGTTCTTTAAGCGGCTGACATTTACAACTACAACAGCAATAATGGATTTAACATCAATAATAAAAATAATAATACTTGACTATACACACACATACAAACACATACTACCGTTTTGTTCAAAACATTTACACAAGTTATTTTTTTGTAAAGGAAAGAAAAAGAAAAATATACACACACTTACAAAGAAAACTAAACATCTATCAAGCATACAATTTTAATATGGTAAGATGGGTCAACCGAGCGTAAGAAAGTCATCAAATATGTCCAGCACAGGACTATAAATATATAATACGAATACAAGCAACAACAACAACAACAAAAACTTGCAAGAAATATATAAAAATAAAAGGGAAAACAAATAAAGTTTTTTTTTATAGTCGAAAACTTAAAGTTTAATCTACTTTATTTACCAAACAGCAGAAGAGTTTCAAAAGTGGAGAAGCAAAAGGATTCACTATTAGAAACACCAACAACAACAAATGCAAAAAAAATGAAAAGAGTGAAGAATCTATACAACGTGAATAAAATGTCATTGAAAATTTAACTGAACTAAACTACAGTTATAAGGATATCAATGCAAAAGGCAAAGAGAAAAATAAGGATAAAGAAACAAGTAAACAGAAAAAATCTTATTTTTAAATAAAAGAAGTTTCTAACAACAGTTCGATGTTGAAAATTGACAAAAAGTATAAAAAATGAGAGAATAAATGAAAAAAAATGTTATTGAAAAAACTACGCGACCAAAAATCCAATGCATTTGATTTTAACACAAATAATTGTTGATAAATCAAAAGAATTCATAGCCAATGAAGTCGATAGGAAATGAGTTCATTGCGGAAATGGTTTAAAGGAGATTGATATTAAGATAGCAATGATACCAATAGTGTGGGAACCATTTTTCTATTAAAATCACTAGAAACTTAAGTCTATAATATTTAAAGAGGTAAAGAGAATATTGCAATATTCCCAACAACATCTATAAACTATTGATTACACCTTCGTTATCGTTCAGATCTAGTTCAGTTCGATTTCAGATCTGGTTCAGTTCAAATTCAATTTTAGTTTAGTTCAATTCTACTTCACTTCTGGCTCAATTTTAGTTCAGTTCTAATTCAGTACTAATTCAGTTATAGCGTAGTATTAGTTCAGTACTAGTTCAGTTCTAGTTCAGTTCCAATTCAGTACTAGTTCAGTTCCAGTTTAGTTCTAGTTCAGTTTTAGTTCAATTTTAGTTTAGTTCAACTCTACTTCAGTTCTGGATCAATTTTAGTTCAGTATAAGTTCAGTTCTAGTTCAGTATTAGTTCAGTATAAGTTCAGTTCCAGTTCAGTTCTAGTTCAGTTCTAGTTCAATTTTAGTGCAGTTCAATTCCATTTCAGTTCTGGCTTAGTTTTAGTTCAGTCCCACAGCATCTATTATTTATGTCAATGATTCGCATTTTGCAAGAATGCACTCTATTCACATAAATCTAATTAAAGTTGAATGTTGCAGTTAAATATCTTGAAATATCTAACTGCAGGAATCAAATAATCCCACCGACTAAGATTTTGACTATCAAATAACTTTAAAGGATAATTTGCACATATTTGTTGCTGGTGTTGAAACGGTACGAATTTCTGAAATGCAACTGATATGGAATAGTTGTTATTAACAGTAGCACGTTGACCCAGCTCGATCGTTTCTCACAAGCGAGTAATTTATCGCACAGATCTTTAATCTCCCCGTGTAGTCTTAAGTTAAATACTTCGCTAATTATGTGGATTTTCATGTATTATAAAGATGATTGCCAACGATGTGTTTGAACCAGTCTAAACATAACATTTGGTTAGGCAAGATCAAGTGGGATTAGTGTCAATCCCGAAAAAATAACTTTGCTCGTTTCTCGTCAGTTTAATATCTTACTGTTGTAGGTTAGGAAACTAAAAAATCTGAAAAGGAGCCCACAGCTACTGGTTAATATGTAGAAAAACTATTGGATCTAAATAGGATATCCACAGAAGTGATATGCAATATTTAGATTTTTCAAAAGGTTCAACGAATGTTCTGTTTAGAAATAAGTACAGCAGGGATTAAGACACTGACTAAAGTATTGAAACAATGTCCTTTTTGCAGCCTATCAAGATTTATGTAAGTTAAGAGAATTTATATTGACTTTAATCTATGAGAGAGTGTATAAACCGAGGATACATATCATACCATAGGACTTTTTACTAACAGATTGAAACTCATTATTTAACTCAAATACCAGACCATAAATTCTGAAAAACCTCCTACATGGATGGTTCTAAGCAAAATAAAAGAAGGTAACTAGGACTCTAAACAGACAAATCGGAGACGAGAATATATCGTTGACTACCAAATCATAAACCTGGTAGCGAGTCACATGAGGTCACTGAACACTGTGGAATATTCAGATATTCTAAGCTTGGAGAAAACGAGCTTAGCAGGATGACGGGCATACTTACTGTACACTTTAATCAAACATATGTTACCGATGACATCGAATGCAGTACATGAATGTAAGACAATGGTTGCACACGACCAATATCACTGATCAGATTTCCCCACCCTAAGAACATCTAGACCGAAATGTACAATTCTGTTGAAACCTCTGATCGAATCTTAAAAAATTGTTTTATTATTTCTGTTGTCAGCTTTTAATGAAAAAAGAAACAGTTATTTAGCCTGATCCACATTTGTCGATATATATATATATTATTTCCCAGCAAAATTCTTAATTATTTATTGTTTCCGTTGGGTCTTTTAATCTAAGAATATTTGGAAAACTAAAAATATTTTTTTGCTAAAAAAATGAATTTAAAAAGACACATGCAGCAAGTGACTAACGGTGATTGAAGCATGATTTGAAAACTTGCAACAAAATATTTTAAATGCCAGCCACAAACTGTTAAACACAAACACACTTTCATACAAACACACGAATACACTTACACACATACATGCAAACTAAATATTATATAAAACTTGGCAAATGAAACAAGTTTGGAGGTGATCAATCCTTAAAGTGCATTTCCTTTGGCAGCTGAAATGGAAAAAAGTTAAAGAGAGAGACCAAAACAAAAACAAAAAAAGTTACGAAAAATGAATAAAAAAACTTTTAGTTAAAGAACTTAACAAACATGTTGGAGCATAAGAAATGTCAAAAGCAAATGCTTTAGCTATGGCCCACAGTAAATAGCTTCAACAAAGTTGTTTTTTTCTCCTTCTCCTTTGGTGTCCAAACGTCGCCATTATTAGCCATATTTGGACGCGTAAACGTTACCATTGTAAACTTTATTTTGGTCGTTAGAATTCTGCTGGTATTCGCGCTTAGCTTTATGGAACACAAAAACAAGTACTAAAGTAATGTTGCGGCATTAAAGTACGAAAAACTTTTCACTTGTTTTTTTTATTCCGTTTTTCTTTTTTTGATCGTTGTTTTTATGTTTTAAATGCCCTCAAACCCGTTAACAGTTAAGTGGATAAAGCCAATTTATGAGTTTCGAATTTTCTGTGCATTTTTTTCTTTGCTTTTCCTCTACACAGTTTTCCTCATGCTGTCTGTTTTTTGTCGTATGATGTCATGAATTGGAAGTTGTTTTTTATGTTTAAGTTTTTTGGATGAGGATTTTTCTAGGTTTCCTATTTAAGGCTGCACATAGGAGCAAATTAAGCAATAAACAATAATATTTTATTTTCTAGTGAAATCGTTCATTTTACCTTGGGAAATGAGGTTTAGATACAACTAAAATTAAAATTAAATTATTAAGAGTTGGAAAGACTCTGCAATTTGAAAATCCTCATGTACAGGTTACGGTTCTATAGTTTTTTAATTTGGTCCTCGATGATCGCCTAAGTTGTCGTTCCCTATGTCTGTATGTCATTGGTTTAGAATGGTTTTATCTATCGAAATGGTATATTTTGATTAATTAAAAGCTTCATTCTCAAGGCACAGCAGCTCATTACCAGCATTGCCGAATAATATGTAAAGAATGATCTTGAACTCCTTGACTGTTTGCCAGTAAATCGAAGAGTTTCGAGACCATAGATGAAAACCTCGTTAAGTTAAATAAAGAGAGGTATCCTATCACCACTCCTGTTTACTTTTATGGGCCATAGAGTTGATGAACAATACGTTCTGGTAAATGAATCTCAGCGAAAGACACAATTTCTTTACTGAAGGTAATTTTAAAATTTTAAATTGTTTTAAAATATTTTAAACAAGGAGTTGCGGCGAGGTCATATCATCAGTCTTGCTTAACTTCTATCTCTCGCGTTTCCCCTTGATTTGACGAGATAACTACAGCGGCCAAATGTACATTTACGGATATTGACCTTTGCGGTAAATGATTACTTCATCAAAATGCGGCATTTTTACGTTACATTGTAAATTATGTTAGATAAATTAGAAACGTTAACAGAAGTTTAGGTATCATAGCCTAATTTGTAAAACTCTCTGGAATATTCTCAAAAAATAAAAGTGTAGGTTAATAGGTCCATAGTGAAGTCTTTTAAATGCTTTAGTATCGTTTTTTTCTTCAACACCACAAGTGCTAAGGAAGGGTTTATTAAGTTTGTCACTCAATGTGTAACGCCAAGAAATACTTATCTAAAAACCCGTCGATTCTTATTATATCGTCCTGTCTATTGAAATGAAATGAAATTTTGTCATATTGTTTGATATTGGTTTTTATTCAGATTAAGCTACCACATAAGACTCATTCACGGAATATGGGCTAAAGCTCATAAAACTCTTAAATAAGGATAAGTAAATGTCATAATAGTTCAATGATATTGCAACTAATAATTATATTTGTATCATATCATGGCTCGTTATCAAGATTTTCAAAAATATCAGACTATATTTTAATCTATCATCCATTGAACCCCTTTTTACAGATTACAACTCCAAGCTGATCTCACATAAAATTTTTCTAATTCTATTTCTTCAAAGTGCTCAAATTTACTACCACCACAAGTTGCAAAGAGGTTGCATTTACTTTGTAATTCCAACGCTAAGAAGGAACCATTTCAGACCCCACAACGTATTTATATTCCTGCATAAAATTAAAAACTGAGTCATCTGACTGTCTGTTGGTGGCACCCTTGCAATAGTCCTAAAAAGTTTCCTATTTAAAATCAGCAAAATCGGTTGATTGAAGGACTTTCATAAAATTATCAATTATAAATCGACAAATTAGAATAATTTTTTGCCAAAATATAAAATTTCATGTGTGTTATTATCGTTCCAAAAGTTATCAAAATCGGTTCAGTAAAAAATAGTTATAAACAAAAATATAACTTATTTTATGATTCATTAAGCGTTCATTTGTTTTATATAAGAAAAACTTTAACAAATGTAATACATCTATGAGTGTGTATGTACGAAAAATAATGTACTTACTTCACTCTCACTTGTGGTGGAAGGTATTGAAAATTGGACCGAGTATAGTATATTCTAACTTGTTTGTTGTTGCCTGTAACCAGTTAAGTGGATTTGTTTTGCTTTATTGTTATTGCTTAACAAGCTCGTATACACAACACCAAAACAAACTGAGTTACTGTTATAAATACATACGCATATAAGCAAATTCTTATGTACATATACATATATTCATATTTGTAAAATGTTTGCTATACACAGCATTTAGTAGATAAGATACTAATTTTAGTACAAGAATAGTACGTTTAACTTTGGAAATTGTACCTTAAATGGGTCTTTTTCAATACTCTATGAAGCCGATACAAAAAGCCTTAACCAGGTTTTATTTACTTCGACATCTTTTATAGATATACAAGAAGAGAGATCGAAAAATTCTTTACACATCTTTAGAAATTCATCAAGTTACCATTATAAAGCAGGTCTAAAAACATACAAGTCTAAAAGAGTTCCTGCCAGGAACGCTACAAAAAGTTTAGAGGCCAAAACCAGAGCACGAGAATTTAAGTAAAGATATCTAAAAAATATATATTCTTGTTGCATAATGAATGTTCTGGCAGATTTTTCGCGACATTCATTTTATATTGCTGATGCTTGAGTTCTTGGTATAGCAATTAGGAGATACATTTCATTTGTTTACAAAAACGGAGTCTTCTGTTCATAATAATTGATAATGTGTCCAAAAATTTTTGGACCGACTTGGCAGTTTATCATTATGGTTAACAAGCCCCTGAGTGGTACAGGAACAATAGCGTAGTGTTTGTGCCAAGAGACACAAATCCTCAAAATTTTTCGATCTCACTTCTTAGCATATTTTCTTGTTAAAAAAACTTGCTTAAAGCTTTTTTAACTGTAAAATTTTAAGAAATAAGTTTTAAGAATTTCAGAGAGTTTAGGAGTTAGAGTTAGAAACATACAACTTCCCCAAGCTCTTTCCACAATTTTTTTAGTCGACATTGATGTTCAGTGTTTCGTTTGTGTAGGGGAAACCTTTCTTCCATGCCCTATCCAAAAATGTTCTAATGTGTAACATTCATGATAATTTAAAAAGCCGTTACATCATAATCGATTCGAGTCAAAACCGATACTATTGATAATTATAGATATTTAGATCAAATTTTATTGAGCCCTGTAAATTATTGCTGATGTCAGCGTGTCAATAACAGATAGTTATAGCTAAATCGACTTAGATCTTGATATGATGCAAGCATATATATATATATATATATATATATATATATATATATATATATATATATATATATATATATATATATATATATATATATATATATATATATATATATATATATATATATATATATATATATATATATATATATATATATATATATATATATATATATATATATATATATATTCTCAAGATGTGTAATTGAAACAAAAATTTTGATTGCCCAACTTTATTCAAATATTTTCATATCTGTGAGTTTATGAGCTTAAAACCTGATTCCTGGATGAGATTTGTATGGGAGGCTTTTGAAATATTGGACCAAATATGTCGTTTTTTTCTCACAATCTAGGTATTAACTGGAACTTATATATAAAACCGATAAAATATGATAATAGACTCTTATCTGTCGAACTGAAACAAGTCAATAAGGGTTCTGAATAAACGGCACTTCCATAACACTTTTAGGACATTTATTCAGATTTTTAAAAAATAATTTCTTTAATAAAAGTACCTTTCTAAACTTACCCATCTCTGATAACTTCATCTAAAATTAAAGACGAAAAAACATTAAGCAAAATTTTGGAAAAAGGCCGGCAAAAAAGGAACTACTCAAAAGTTCACAATTGTTGACATTTTCAGTAGTAAAACTTTTTTCCAATATTTTATATATGTGTGTGTTTTCCTATTCTCACCACATATTTTTTCCAACAACAACAAGTTTGTTTTTCTTTTTTAAGTGACAATTTCTATTTTTTTCCCTTAATTCAGAGTCCAACGGCTGTTGGCCAAAACATTTAATGTTGGTTGTATAAACTTTTGGTAAAATGTTCTTAATTTAGAATTCCTTTTACTTCCACTACCATTAACTTTAATTCTCCTCTCAGCCTCTGCCTGATTCTCGTCTAGATATTTGACAGTAGAAATACGTTTAAATGTGGCAACTTTATGTGTTTGCAACACAATGAGAAATTAAAAAGTTTTTATTTCAAAATTTTTAAGCCTCTAAATGGATTCGATAATTTTAAAAATCAAAAGTTTACAATTTTGTTGTCTTAATTTTAATGGTCTGACGTACATGAGAAATGGAGGGCAAAGAGGAGAGGATAATATATCGCAGAGTTTTGAGTCAATTTCTTGACATTGTAATTATTGTGAGAGGAATATTAAAAGAAATGCAAAGGTAGCAAGAGGGGGAGAAGGTTTTGGCATTTAAAATTATTTTTTTGGAGGGTGAATTTTATTTATTGCTACATTTTAATTAAATGAATTGTTGGGAACTGGAATTTATTTTAAAAATATTAAAATTTGATTAAAATAGTAAAAATATAATAAATAAAGTAGTAAAGAAAAAACTTAAAAAAAAATATTTAATTTTTTTGTAAAAGATTTTTCATTTAGTTACTATTTTAAAATATGCCTTTTGTGCAAAAATGACAGAAATTTATTAGTTTATTAGTTATTTCTTATCTAATAGGATCCAAGTCTTGATTTTGTCACCATTGTCCCGAGATTTGAACCCCCATAGCATATTGAAATTTAGCGAATGAATACGACGCTTCAGAACTAATCTGAAGCTCATAAACTGCCCACAACCAGAGACTAAGATGATGCTTACATTTATGCCCAAAAAGTGCACAAATTGCAAAAGTAATGGAAAATGTCATACGAAATATTAAAAATTGCTTAAGTTTCGAATATTTCGAACGCTAAGACAGAGTCACTTAAGCATATCTATATTCTTGCATCAAATCAAAATCTGAGTCGATTTAGCTATGTCACCCTTCCAGTCCATCCGTCTGTGGTAAGTACGCTTTCATCCGTAATAATTGACAAAGCTTAATGAAGTTTTGGCTCAGTATTCGCCGTTTTACTGAGAACATTTAAAACCGAAAAAATGGGTTATGTATATTAAAAGATATAAAACAATATCTTAGACAACCCCTTAATTTAAGCAGAAAATTTTCGCAAAAAAAGTCGATCAATTGGAATAAAATTTGACATAATATTAAGCTAAATGTACCTTATTACCATTCCAAAAGTTACCAAAAGCAGTTCCGTTGAAAAATGTTGTAGCCACACATATGACAAACTTTATGAGTCATTAAGTGTTCTTGTATTATAAAAACTTTGTAAGCAATTGTGAGTGTGTATGTACGAAATGCATTTAGATTTATGAATTTACCTCACACTCATTTGTGGTGTAGGGTATTGAAAATTCGGCATAATCTAATATATAAAACTATTACTTCCTTTTAAGTTCAATTGAAAAGGATTGTTTCTGGGTGGTTATATCGGTTCTACAATAAATTATAAATCGAACCTCGTAATAATATAAAACTACGAGGAATGGACCCTCGCATTAATTAGCGCATCGATTCAGAATATTGTTAGACTTATTTTTTTGTATTTTTTTTTTAATAACTTTACATTTACATTTTTATGTGAGGTACCTGATATATTAGACTGAACATGGCCAATTTCAATATGCTTTGTTCTTGGTCCAAAAAAAGAATACGTAAAAAAATTCAATCACGATATGTCAAAAATTGGAAGCTTTATTGTGTAGGAAATATTTACATTGATAGCCTGATAAACGGAGAGACAGACAAATGTACAGAAGGACATCGACTCAGAAAGTTTCTTCCTGTATGTTACAAACATAAGGTCAACTATCAAAGAAAAAGCGTTGACGGTATTGTTTAATAATATTAGAAACAATTTGACGATAGACCTTTAAATGTTTGGCCAAATTTTTTCCTTTTTCGCAAATATCGCATTTAATCAAAAAAGTACATTTCGTCGATTCCACGCATACAAGGCATTCTTGCTGGATGGTTGGGGTATTATGAGTTTCGCAGAAGTTTGTAATGGACAGAAAAAATTTCACATAAATGTGAGTTATTTAGAAAGGGAAATTAAAAGAGGGTCGTTCATACATTCGTAGCTTTCACAATGTGGTGTAGGGTTTTACATAGCAGGACTTGATTATGTATAAAAGGTTTTATTAAATATAACATTATAAAACTTAATGAGTCATAAAGTTAGTTATATTCTGGGTTATAACATTTTTTATATTATTTAAATCATTCTAATCAATGTTACCGTTGGTGCGACTTTTGTCGCAAATTGCGACTTTTTCGGCTGCTTGTGACTTTTTGTGTACTTTGTCAAATTTATAATCAACAATTTTACAAAAGTTCTTCGCTTAAACATAGAGGTTTATATTTTTTAATATACAAAATCGATAACAAATACTCAGGTCCAATTTTATTGAGGGGTGTCAGTTATTGTGGATGTGAGCGTGCCAACAACAGCCAAGCGGGCAGACAGAAGGACTTGGCTAAATCGACTCAGATATTGATTTAATGCAAGAATATATATACATAATGGGGTTTGAGATAATTCCTTCTTAGCGTTACAAACGTAATAACAAAGTTAATATACCCTCTTCATCACTTCTAGTGATGGAGGGTATGAAATATTAAATAAAATTTCTTTAAAATATTACAAAATTGATATAAATCAGACAATATTTTTATGTGTAACTTTCATAAATGTAAATATGCATTTTTCTTTCTCTCTCTCTCTTTCTCTCTTTTGCAACACTAAAAGTCTCCATGTTACCTTTTTGTTTTATTTATTAAATGCAGTAACTTTATTCCTTGAACAACAATAAAATGCTAAAGAGAAAAATAAACAATTCAAAGGTAAAATAAAATAATAAAATATTTAAACATTTTCATTTCGTCCTTACAGTTGTTCCTTTTTTGTTTGAGATTTTTTTTGTTTTACCTTTTTCATTTAAACTTTCTCAATTGTGCCAGAAAACAAGAATTACATTTCATTTCAGTTGGCAAAAAGGAAAAAGGAAAAGGTGTTATATTGAGAAAAGAATTTAAATAAAACTTGGGAAAAATACATGAATATGAGAATGAATAATACATTAGACTGCAGCAAGGAAATCATATGAACAATAAATTGTAAATACTTTTGAATATATTTCACGAAAGAGAAAAACTGTTTCACATAAAAACTTATGTCTCATTAACTTCTAACGTACTTTTTGCATTTTCATAACTTTAAAGCAGCCTAATAAGTATTTTAGGATACAGAATACAGTTGAGTAATGTTTGATTTAAATTTTTAACATTTTAATCTTCAAATGTGTTATAAAATTGTGTTCAAATAAAAAAGAACAAAATTAAATATTGCAATTTACACAATATCACAAAAGACATGTGAGAATGCTTTATTCGGCTGTGCCGAACCTTAAATACCCTCCACCACTAATATTTTAATGAAAGATATTGTAACGCAAAATTTATTATTCGTTCATCAGCAACACTTATTACGGAAAAAGGCTTCATTAAGTATTATAATGAAATATGGAAACGTATTCTTGAATATAACATATATAGATATATAAAAAATATTATTTAACATTATTAAAAACAAGTAAGAATTATATATTCGGTTGTGCCGAATCTTCAATATCCTCCATCACAAATACGTGTAAGAAAATACCTTAAGATTGCTACATACACACTTACATATCGTTCTATATTTATTGATATACTAAACCGATTTTTTTGATTTTAAATAAAGTACTTCTCAGGACTATAAGAAAAACTCAGTTTAAACTTTTTATGAACTCTGTCAATTATCGTGGACGTGATCGTGATAAAAACAGGCAGACAGAGAGATAGATAGGTGGACAGAGAGACAGACGGACAGACAGATGATATAGCTAAATCGACTCAGATTTTAATTTGATTCAGAAATGTATATACCTTATGGGTCTCAAATGACTCATTATTACTGTTACACAAGGAATGACAAGGTAAATATACCCTTTTTACCACTAGTGGTGATGGAGGGTATAACAAGTAAGAATGCTATATTCGGCTACGCCGAATCTTTAATACTCACACATATACACGAATCATAAAATTAGTTATATTTTTTACTATAACTTTCTCCACTGAACCGATTTGATAATTTCTGGAATGTTAATGAACTACATACATCTAAATGTCATGAAGAATGTCTTTTAAATTTGACTTTGAGGAAGATATGTGGTGAAAGTTATAAAAATAGGAAGAATTTTCTCACATGAGAGGCAATATTCAATTAGATACGTGTATTGAATTGTGATGGAACTGTTACATGTTTAAGAACTCTAAACACTTTGCGGTATTATAAAGGAGTCATAAAAAATATGGCCCAATAAATATCAAACAAGATTCATATACTAAAAGGCACTTTAGTATATGAATCTTTGAATCAAATTCAAAACCCATTTCTAGGAAGGGGCCTTTGAAAATAAGCGCCTAAGAGAAATACTTGTACTCAATATCCAAAGTTAACAAAATATAGCAAATTATGGACTGCAATTCAACCAGAAAATAGTAAATATTCAAGGCAGTTAGGTCGATTTTAAATTGAATTATTTCATATTAATATTAAAGTTTTATAAGTTCAAACCCATTTTCCGTGATTTAGCGTTATATGAAAGCAAAATGTGTAACAATATTGGATAAAAAAATAACATGTGTTTAAGACAATTAGCAACAGTATTGTGCCTAATTTATAATGAATGTTCTTTATTAAAGTGTTTTTAATGTGAGCAACATCAAAATATGGACCGAGATTGTTTATTGAAGATATTTTGAAAAATCTTCGTACGGAATTCCAATAAAATTAACTGTGCCAAACTTCTATAAATCATATTCCGGGAAAGGGTCTTATATGTAAGCTAGGTCTTAAAATGACACCATCACGATCTAGTTTCTTTGGAATTTTTTATTGCAGCAAAATAAATATATATGGCAAATTTCAGAAAATTATGTTAAAAATTGCGACCCATATGATACACAGATTTTGGGGTGTATCAAAATTTTGTATATATCAGCCTGTCTTTTTTTCTATTGATCCGATTATCATGCTTCCTTTGTTTCATGATGAAGAATATTAAACTGTATACACGATTTATATTTTTTGTTTTAATCCACTTACATTTTGTTGAAAAAAAATAGAAAAGTCTTTTTCGGAATTTTGTAGTTGTTTTAGATATCGGCCTATAATTTTTTTCAGTGAACCGATATAGCCGGTTTTTAATAAGAAACTGCATAGGGCATTTGTAAACAACGTAACTAAATTTCATTGAATTCGGGAAATTATACTATGCATTGTGTATATAATGTTTTCAACAGACAGACGGACATAGCTAAATCGAGTCAGATTTTGATTTGATGCAAAAGTATATATACTTTATGGGTGGTGGATGACCAAAATTTCCAAAAAATAGAATACACATTAGGGAACGAAAATCGTCATGGAGCCTTACATATTTCATTAGCAAAATAGAAGTGTCGAAAAGTATTCCAGGTTAGGATACATCCTAAACTACTTACAGTTCCGCAGACGGCTTTAAATCTTTGCCGCAACTTTAATATCAGGGACATAAGCAAAAGAAATTATGAGATAAGTAAAACTGAATTTAGTTTTTTAGAATTTTATATTTATCGTTAAACTTCAAGAGAAAAAATCTATTTAAAGAGAACAAATAGGACAAATTATACTTTATGGGAAAAAGAGTTGCTTAGGTTTCGAATAGAGTACTAACATTAAGTCGGTGCACTTTGGTGCACAAAAATTTTCCTCAGTCGTAGATCTCGAAAATTCGCAAATCATGATGTGCATTAAGATCCCTCTGACCCTGTCCGTTCTAAAATGTTCTATATTTTTCACCAGAGCAATTCTTAAAGTAAGCGATTGATACTTAATTTTTTATATAATAATTCTACAGATAATAGATAGTTAATAATTTTGTTGCTTGAGGGCTACCTCCTCGAGAATGCAAATGGTACGGACCTTCAGTGCTTTAGATTATTGGGGCTCCCTCTCCCCCTGATCGTATTCGTTCTATACTTTTTCAGTAAAAAATGGCATAAAATCTTAATACTTTCACTTCAATAGTTCTTAAGATATTCAATAATTAAAATTTCCTTTATATGGGGTTAGCTCTCACCCTGATCCTAACCATCACACATTTTGTCCGGTAAAATGGGACCATATTTGAGAATTATCGCTATTATTGTTCTTTAGATATTCAATAGTCAATATTTGAGCAAAGAATTAATTAAAAAGTTGAGTTCCCGAGGTACCCCACATTGCGCCGCTATAACTTCGCCCATTGATTACACGGGGGTATCCATCATCTTGTTCCTATCTGAATTTTCATAGCCTTTTTACTTTCAGCTTTATTAAGATTATTTTGTGAAAATTTCAGTTCTTATACCCTTCCCGACCATAGGTGGTCGGGTTATAATGCGTTTGTGCTGATGTTTTTAACTTACAGAAAAGATTACGTTAAATCCATTTTCAAGTATGCCGTTCGACTAAGAGTCAATTTAACAATGTCCATTCGTCTGTATATCCATGTGACTGGCTGGTTTTAAGGACTCTTTCGGTCGCAATATTTGAGATATTTTAATAAAATTTGGTAATTATTACTAACGCCTAGGAACGAAGCCTATTAAAATTGACCATGTTTGATCCAATATTTCAGGTACCTCCTATACAAATATCTTACCAGAATGTGGTTTCTTGTTCAAAAAAGTACTAATTTTAAAGCGATTTTAACAAAATTTGACGGAAATAAGTCTTATATAGTACATTGCTTCACGTAGGTCCCATATAAGCCCCCTTCCAAATATAATTTTGCTGCCATCACGGAAGTGATTTCGATTTTGAACTGATTCAGGAATATTTTTTAAATCTTCTTTGTGTCTATTTACTTCCCAATAAGACTTCTTTTGACTTTTTAATCACTTGAATGTATTTTAGTTTTAATAATTTTTTTATAATCACAAAAATATTTTTAATAATAAAAACTTAAATATACATTTCACTAAAATCTCCCTTAAAAACTATGCTTTGAATTGCTTTATCGACTTGAAAGAAAAATTGTTTATATAAATAATTATACCCTACACGACCGTAGGTGATTGGGGTATTATGCGTTTGTGCTAATGTAAGTAACGTGCAAAAAATGGAGACACATTCACATTTAAGTATAAAATTTGACTCGGAATTATTTTTAACGTATTCCCTCGCCCGTCAGTCTGTCTGTCCGCACGTCCGCCTGGCTGTCCATATACACGTTGTGAACTCTTTAAAGTTCGGAATTTTTGAAAAATCTTGATGACAGCATATTAAATTGACTATGTTCGGTCAAATATTTTAGGTACCTCCCATACAAATGTCCTCCCGGTATACGGTTTTAAGTTCATAAGAGTCCTAAATATGAAATGAATTAAAAAAAAAAAAAAAAAAAAAAAAAAACTTGAAAGAAATAATTCCCATAGTATTCTAAATCGATGTGCAAGTTATGCGAGGATTCATCCAGTGCTTCTCATAGGTCCTATACAAAACCCCTTCAAATTAAAACAAGTATAAGCAAAAATTTATGTGTAAAATTATGCGAAGTTCGGTTTATAATTTCTCGTTCTCACTTAAATTTCACATAAATTTTAGTTTCACAATAATGTGCTACAAGCTTAAGAATAAATCCGAAAATTAAATAGTACGAGGGTCGTTCATTACTTTTTCGTAAGTAACATTCACAACAAACATTGTGGTGTAGGGTATTATATAATCGAGTTTGACTGATTATAATATTTTTACTTGTTTCCAAATAATTTTATCCTTTAAAAGCTCATAAAATAATTGATATTTCTTTATGACATTTTTATTGTACTTTTCATTTTGTATTTTTTTTATTTAATTTTATAAAAAAATTTCTTTGTATTGAAAACTTTTATTTTTTAAAAGACATTTTTATATATTTTTTTTCCATTTTTATGTAAAAATATGTGAAAATATTTATGTAGAAATAACTCTAGGAACTCGTATAAAACTATCGCATTTGTTATTCATTTATTCAGTTACGCATTGCAGTTGTCATTTGATTCTATTGGGGTTAAATCAATAATACGAGTATTTTGTTGTCTCTTCTGGTATTAGAAATGGAGTAAAACTAGAGAAATACTTAGTCGAAAGTCATAAAATTGTTTTATTTTATTTATTTATTTATTTGTGTTTTAGTATTTTTTTCTTTTCTTAAAACTTTCATTTTAAGTTGAAGACAATTTTCAATAAATAGTTATATTAACCCTTAAGAGAGAACAGTGATTTTAAATTATTTCCTTGAAAACGGAAAAATTTTTCAACACTTTTTTACGTTTTGTATAGATACGGAGAGAATGTGGAATTTCATTAAGTTATCTATAATGGTCGGAAAGTTACAGAATTATTTTCAAACCACACGATCAAAGTTCCCTTTATAAAGGGGACACCACTCTCCGAGTTCTCTCCCAAAACTACGTAATCTATAATATTTTGCTTTTATTGCTCCAAATTTCATTTAATTTCCTCTCATTGTTTCAGGGCTACAAATTCCCCTTGTCCTTTACAAAATTATTATTCGTTTTTAAAATGTTTGTATTAAGGATTTGCTTGCAAGGGTGATATCACTCCCTCGTGCCTTATCCTAAATTGCTGTATTTTGATTTTAAAGATCTATTCATGTGAGATTTCCCGTATTTAGTATAGAGAATAGTGGTATTTAATGCTTCATTTGTATGGGTGATACCCCACCAATGCTCTGTCCAAAAGTTTTTTAGCGAGAAGCGTTGTTCTCTTAAGTCAATAATCACCATGCCAAATTTTATGAAAAAGGAATAAGCCGTTTAGCCGAAATCGTTGCCTTTTTCCATTTAAGGTGGTTGCCTCCGATATCGTACAGTGCGGCTGAATCGTTTTTCTTTTGAATTAATCTATAACTTTTGACCGGCATGAATTCAAATGTTATTGAACATATTGCGATTGAGAACTTATTTGGTCGATTATGTTGTGATTTATTTAAATGAGTTTGGTATGGCCTCTATGTGATAAATTTTTCGCTAATTCAACTAGCCATTTAAGAGTCACAGATTTATTTCCAAAAGAAATCGATTCTGTCCCACCGTGCATTATTATGATACAAAATTTTTGAGAGATTCGTGTTTTTTAAAGCGATTTTTCCTCGGAGGGATATGCAGGACCTATAAAAAATTGCGAACAGATTCTTGCAACTTCGTTGTCTGTTTATATTTGCGTCATTTAAAAAATATATATATTAAAATACTACCAACCCAAGGAGTGAGATCGAAATATACTTAGCACAAGTCTTTTATAAAAATTATTAAATATTTTTAATACAGCCCCACTTGGTCCTAAAAATGTTTCCTCGGAGGGATATGCAGGACCTATAAAAAATTGCGAACAGATTCTTGCAACTTCGTTGTCTGTTTATATTTGCGTCATTTAAAAAATATATATATTAAAATACTACCAACCCAAGGAGTGAGATCGAAATATACTTAGCACAAGTCTTTTATAAAAATTATTAAATATTTTTAATACAGCCCCACTTGGTCCTAAAAATGTTCTTCAAAGGTTTGTTTTCAAACACTTTCTAATGTTATTAAACAGTACTGGGAAAGCTTGTCCACTGATAGAAAACCTGATTCAGAGAGAAGGAGTGGTCCTGATGATTTTTCTAAAGAAAAAAATTGAAATCATTTTTCAAAAGAGTTACCTCAGTCGTCGGCCTGTTAAAGTTAAAACAAGTTTAAAAACACATAAGACTCATAAAATTCCTGACAGTAACGCTGTTAAAAATTTAGAAGCTAAAAACAGAGCACGGGAATTGAAGTCAAGTTTCTTAAAGCATTAATATGCAGTTGCGGCAAAGATAGTCAATCATTAGATAAAACGGACTTTATAAATAACGAAAAAGATGTAGTAGATTTTAAAAGAAGATGAACTACCTCTTCGAGCAAGGTGACAGAAACACTATAAAATATTTAATGGAAAATTTCCGAAAAAGGTTCAAAATTTCATCACTAGTGATTAAACTATTATAAATATTTGTTTTATTTTAGTTAAAAATTAAAACTGTTTCATTTTTATTAACAAATATGTATGTTAAGAATTTTTTGATCCCACTACTTATGCAAGTAATATTTGGAAATGAGTTCAATATGGAAGCTATGGGAAATACTGAATTGCCCCTTACAGTATTTAGTACATTATTTAAGAACATTACAAGAGCCAAACGTCGGTAAAGTTATTTATATTACGAACTTTTGTTTGGGGCCTATTTAAAATAATAGACCGATCACAGCCAATTACAATAGGCTTTGTTCTCAGGTCAAAATTATATAACAAGTCAAATTTTAAAACATGTCTTAGAAATTACAAACAGTTCCTGGATCAACAATTTTGCATGGACAACCAGCCACACGGATGGATCTACATGGTTAAATCGACAAATTGATTCTGAATTGAACAATAAGCTTAAAAGTTGCGAAATTATATTTTTTCAGCCCTTTTAAACAGTTGTTACAAAGATGGTGCTGTAGGGTATAAAAAATTCTATCATCATCAAAAAGTCATCGGTCTTAATCGTCTATTACACTCTTATATGTATTTTACTCCAAAAAGGGTTAAAAATTTCAATAAAATGCATACATAAACAATTTAAACTATAGTATTTGTTAACATGCAAAAAGGAAACATTTATTATAAGTGCATTTCCGTTCTACATGTTTCACAAATATTTTTATTTTAACAGTTGGCTTTTTTATTAAAATTAGCAAATGTTTATTACATTTTACTATTTAAAGGAGCGATATCATGTAACTTGTACTAAAAAATATTTAATAACCTAAAAGAAAATTTGACTTTAAATTTAAATTAAAAGTCAAATGGTGTCACATTGAAATTATATTTCATGTTAATTTTGCATTTAAATAAATTTTGAAATTATTTTTATCCCCTGTGGAAATGAAGAATGTTCCCTTTTATATAATTACTTTAGACTTAAATCGACCTTAATTGATACATTAAATACGCTTAATTACACTTATTCAGATTTATTAATGTCTGCGAGTTCCGATATGATGCGAGTGTAGTAATATGCCCCAGCATACATCAGCAAAATTATATTTTTTCAGTTTTTAGTTAATTATTTAACCCTTTATTTTCATCATTTTCCACTTAATTAAATGATAACCAACGTTGTTTTCCGTCTATGGCAGACAAAAATGATGTGACACTAATTAGAGCGACTAATTTATTCAATCAACCTTTAACCCTAATTAATATTAAATACACCTGTTATAATTCACAAGTCAATTATTTATTTTACAAAAATTTATTTACATGATTATATGTATATGATATATACTTATATTATATGTGTATGTATGTAACTTTGTTTAAATACCCTCATCAACATCCATATTTTGAAAATATGTAATAAATGAAGAACCTCCCTCCCTCTATACACGTAATGTTTTTTAAATGAGCCATATTTTTAGCTATAACTTTTTTTCTACTGAATCGATTTTGATCATACCTATTACGAACATAAGTCTCCATAAAAGATCTGCAAATATAGAGAATTTATCCCAGAAAACTTGCACATCTATATATTCAAATAATTAAAAAAAGTTTGTAAAAATTTAGTGCAAAGATTCGGACTCCGACCATATATCCTAAATTAAAATTGGAAAATCGGAAATTTTGTAATATGATAACAATCATATACTATATATTTCTTTAATATTGGAAAAATGTCGCAAATATTAATTTTGTAGAAAAACTTTACGTTTGTAAAAAATGGTTCCTCGCAAATTGAACAAAAACATAAAACTAGCAGCTGTTGATTATTAATGTAGAATTGTGTATAATTAAACTTAATAAAAAGGCTAAAAAAAATAAAAATAAGCGTTTCCCATTCCGTGCCCCCTGTAGGAGTCTATCATAACTCAAACATATTTTGAACTTATGTTTTTCAATTTTGATATTATCAGCTATTATTAAACCAAATTTCAGTTCATACTGAATACATCAGAACTTTCGTCCATAAAACTAATCACTGTGGTCCGGTTGAAAATATTTACTAATTTTGTACAAGTTTTATGGGCATATCTTTGCTCCGAATTTAGTCAGCACGTATTTCCTTTAAGATTTCCTTATAAAATGATTAAAAGTGTTTAAGTTCAGAAAAAATAATAATTTTACCAGTAAATAATTGTTCCAACCTTTTCTTTTTCTAGACACTCATTTCTATCAGGTTAACAATATATTTATTTGTTTGACCTTAAACATAATAACTGCGATATCGATAATAATAAAATGTTAAGTAATACTTTGGTTAAAGGTTTTAATGAAAAATGTGTGTTACGAATTGTTCGATCTCACTCTTTATTTATTGTTATAAATAACTAAAAATTTGAGAACTCTCGCTGTTATGTTCTTTAGATATTTGATAATTATTATTTGCTTTGTATGGGGAGATCTCTCCCCTTGTCCTATTCGTCCTACATTTTGGGCTGTAAGTAAGATCCTTTTGAAAGTAATTGGACATTGAATACTCCCGCTTTTAGATTTCTTTCCATATATTTCCATAGATATTCCATAATTAATATTTGCTTTGTATGGGACTACCTTTCCCCTTGATCCTAACCATCCTATATTTTGATCAGAAAGACAAATTCTTGAGAAAGTGTTTGGGGTTGAATTTGTGAACTTTTGCAATTATAGTTCTTTAGATATTTGATAACTAACATGTTCTTTGTTTGGGGTACACAACTCCCCATGATCCTCTGCGCCCTTTATTCTGTCCAGTAAAACATTTACATAAAAAATTATTGCGACCAAATTTGAAAACTCTCGGTGCAGTGTTTTTTAGATATTCGATTATCGATATTTTCTTTGTATGAAGGCTACTTCTCCACCTTGAAGAAGTTATTGGGATCAACTTTGAAAATTTTCGAGGAAGTGGTTCTTTAGGTATTTGAGGATCAATATTTTCATTGTATGGGGTTACTTCTTCTATCTATCCTACATTTTATCAAGTAAAACAGTTCCTTAAAGAAGTGACTAAAAAAATTCTCCCTAATATATTTCTTTAGTTATTCGATAATGGGAAGGACATCTCCCACTAATCCTATCGAAATTTTTAAAGCCTATGTTACTTTTGGGTAACAAAAGTAACATAGTTTCAGCAAAATCGGTCCAGTAGTTTAGCTGTTTATAACTTCCAAACAAATAAACAGACAAACACACAGAGTTTTATATAAATAGATGTCAAAAACCCAGTTGAACACATTTTGCAATAAATAAATCGACTGAGATTTTGATTTGATGCAGGAGTGTACACTTCATTGGTTCTTAGATGATTTCTTCTTGGCGTTATAAACGTAATAATAAAATTAATATACCCTCAACGCTATTTGTGGTATAAATAATATGTTTTTGTAAAGTTTTATAACACTTTTAATATCTTGTAGATATATAGCCGATATATCAAAAGGTGCTACATATTCGAAGTGTTTTAAGATCAATTTCTAAAACTATAATTATCAATATTTAAAGATTAAGGATGAATATTTTTTTTTTAGTGTGGAAATACATACTCATATATGTATGTACATATATCAATGTGGCGTAAGTTAAGCAAAAACATATTAATATGTTTTACCTGATATGAGCAAATCAATATATCCGAATATGCAATAGCTTATAATGACTTTAAAGTAAGTACACGAAATTATATCAAATCATTATTTGAACTTTTAAATAATTTTTAAAAAGTGACTTTTTCTCAAAAAAATTTATAGCTTTATTTTGTATTTATTTTTTTTTTTTTTGGAGCATAAATCGTTTTTATGTCATAAAATAGGTAAAAGGACTAAATTATTTTAGTTCAGTTTTGCCGTGTAATTATGCCTGAAGTCTCAAAGCTATTTAAGTATTTTAATTGTGTACATAAATATATTCATATGTGAGTTATTTTATGAGTAAGTGTGTGAGTATATATGTGTGTGTTTTTTTGAATAATGACCGTTGCATCATTTATAGCATAATTAATTATAAATTATTTTGCCATGCGTATGTGATTTGCATTTTAACACAAAAATTTACGCACACACTGCACCGCATTAAAATCGCCAAAAGTACATGACCACATTTAAACAACAATTGCAATGCTGTTACTGTTGTTGTTGTTGTTGCTGTTGCATTGCTGCTGCTGATGGTCCTAAAGCCAGCTGTTGGCTATTAAAATGACTGACTGACTATTCAACTTCAGCGAAGTCTATATATAACACCCCCCGAACTCACGTATAACCTTTTGCCATGATTGTTGAACAGTATGCGTGTTGCATGCATCCATATGGGGCAAGAAATAAATAAAATTTTAACAATTACTGCAAGCAATAAAAATGAAATCATCAAACATACATTTGTACAATTATCAGCACTTTAGTTTTATATGTATTTGGTGAAAAATGTTTTTATTTTAATGTATTGAATATTTTTGGGTTAAACACGAAACGAAAGAAAGAGAAAGTTTATGTTTTGTGCAAGGTACGGTTCTCGATTCTTAGTAAGATCGAATCTTTTAAAGAGTTTAACTTTAGTTTTTTTAAAAAGAGTTTTATTTTTTAAAGCAGTTTGAAAAAAGCTTAATTCTAAAAAAGATAAAATATCAAAAAAGTTAAAAATAGAAAAGAGCGAAATCGAAAAAAGAGTTTATAAATGAATAACTGTTTCGAAGTCGTGTGTCGCAGTCAAAAATAGTTTTATTAAGCTGAAAAATTAATGTTTTTAAGTTTACAAAATACGAATGAACACATATTAAGATGTGTTAACTTTTGTCGAACTAATTTTGGTGTTTATCTTATTGCATTTTTTTAATATAAAACTACAACACATTTTTTGTGTGCTTGTGTATGTACACTTTTTTGTTTTGTTTCAAACATTTTTGAGCGAGTTAAAAAATTAATCCTCTTTTTTCACTCTTTACTGAAAGAAGAGTAAACTAAGTTTTATTTTTGAACGGGGCAGAATCGAAATAATAAAGATAACTAGATTAATAAAAAACAAGTAAAAATGTTTAAATCACTCAAGTCCGACCATTTAATACCCTATACTACAATGTAGGTTATAAATAGCGGTTACGAAAAATTAATAAACGGCCATCGTATAATTTTATTTTTTGATTTATTCCTAAATGTGCAGTATATATGACGAAACTAACCTTTAGGAGTTTTAAAATTAATTTTTCTGGGGAGTTGTATGGGACCTAGTATAAATTATGGACCGATCCTCGTATAATTTTGCACATTAATTTTTGCTTTTATTTGTTTTAATTCGATTAGTTTTTATTGTAATACCAAATTATATGTGAGATAAATGCACCTCAGGGTGGAAGGGAGCTTGCATGGGTTCTATTAGAAATAATGGTCGGACCCTTGCATTATTTGGCACATTGCTTTAAAATACCATTACAATTATTTTTAACAAATTTCGTTTCGTATCGCTTCATATTTAGGACTTAAGAACATGGCCAATTTCAATTGGATTCATCTAAATAATACCAAATTTCATCGAAATATCTCAAAAATTGCGACCTGTAGAATGTTCACAACGATTGCATGGACAGTAAAAAATTGATTCCAAGTCGAACGGTATACTTAAAGGTATGTGTAATACCTTTTTTTCTGTATGTTACAAAAATCAACACAAACGCATAATACTCCAACCACCTACGCTGGTGTAGAGTATAAAAAGAGTTTTTTTAATATTTGCAAGGAAGAGTAAAAAGTTGAGATCATTTTAAAATAACGATTTTGTTTCGAGTTTTGTGAGACAATTAAATAATAATGGATTTTAAAGAATTTTGAATGTTATTTTCAATTGTCGACGAAACTTGTGATAGGTTACTTTGGCCATCTGTGTAAAATATAATTTTGTATTCAATTGATACCAAAATATATTGTTTCAATCGATTAGGAGTGAAATGGAAAAATATTAACACACGCGGCAGTTCTTGAAATGCTTGCCCAACTTTTTGCAGGACCAATTTGGATTTTGCTGAAAATATTTTACTTGATCGAAACAAATATCAAATAAAACATGGGGTGTAAGTTTTAATGAAAGTCGTGTGTTAAGAATTTTTCGATATCAGTCCTTACGCATACTATGAAATAGTAAATAAAAAAAATGGGTTTTCCTTATTCGATTTAAAAAACCTAAATGGTTTCTAATTCTGCTATAAAATAGTTTTTATACCCTTCACTACCACAAAAGGTGATGAGAGTATATCAACTGTGTCTTTTAGGAATCATTAAGGAATCATCTCTGACTCCTATATTATATATACGCTTGCATCAAATCCTGATTTTGATTTGGTGTAAGCTACGTCTGTCTGCTGGACATAAATGGATTTCATAAATGGATTTCAAAAGAAACTTAATCAGTTATATGTTCTTCATTATCGTGTAGAAAATCATCTTCCGATTGTGAGTAAAAAAAGTGTCAAAGGTAGAAATATGAGAAATTTTAATAGATCCCAAAATCTGTGTCTGATATTGTTCGCAATTTTTAAGAAAATTTACTAAAATTAGCCATATACACTTATTTTGATGCAATGATAAACCCAAAGAAAGAAAATTGTGCCGGGGTCATTATTTGACCTAGATTCCATATAGGGTCCTTTCCCGGAATATGGTTTATAGCTTATAAAACCCATAAATATGAACGAGTTCTATAGAAATGCAGGCACAACAAATTTTGTGTATGTATTAAATATATGTTATTGATTTTATTTCTATCGGTCCATATTTTGATATAGCACTTATAACAGGCCCGTCACCGAAAAATACAAATTCCGAGGAAATTCAGCACAACGATTTTTCTAACTGTCTTTAATTTTTATTATTAATAATTTTATTATTAATATGAACGATCTCGGTCCATATTTTGCTGTAGCCATATTATTACCATTACTAGTAAATAATAACAAGATCTGTAAAAATTCAGCTCAATTATTTTTCGAACTGTCTTGAATATATGTTATTAATCTGACTAATATCGGTGCTTTATAATCCCAATTCCCGGACCATATGAACCAATTTCATCGAAATTGAGACAAATAGATAATTGTTTACAATATAGTGGTGGAGGGTATTTAAGTTTCGTCACAGTTGAATATAGCATTCTTACCTTTTTGATATTTGTCTCATTCTTCTTAAAAAAAGAACATGTAATTATAAATCCAGAACATAAAGTGAAGTCATATAAAGATTTTCATATCAAAAAATCTTCATAATACGTTTTCATAATCATTACCCCCCCCCCCCTTAAAAAAACAAAATATACATATAATTTTAATTATTCACCTGCTGCTATTAACATTCATAAAAGTATTCTTATGATTAAAGTCATTCAGTCGTCGACGTCGTCATCATCATCATCATCATGTCCAGCATAAAATTGAGCATAAGTTTTCCCCAAACCAGATTAAGAAGAATCTAACACGTACACAAAAATTCACCACAAAATTACAAACTCTAAAGTTTCGAAAAATGGAAAAGAAAAGGAAATCCAAATACCAAATAATTTTAAGGATAAATAAGTTTACAGTAAATATGAAAAAGAAAATTTCATGGAAGTGTTTGCACAGGTTGATGTGACGACCACAAAAAAAAAAACTGAGTTCGTGCTGGGATCTTTTGGTCATTCAAAAGATATAATGCTATTTTAATGCGACCATTTTATACTACTTTTTTCTGTTTTAAATAAAATTCATAGTAAAATATTAATATGCTTTTGTTTTATTAAGAGTGAAAATTCAGTAAAGTTTTTACTAAATAAATACACAGGTTCAATAAAGTATGCAAATGAAGGAAAAATAAGAATAGTCAAAGAAAATGTGGATAAAGTGGGCATATATTTACCGCGTTATGTACATTAGAGGTTGAAATACCAACAGCATACTAGTTACTTTCTAGTCCTTAGTTGATAGCTCAACGGTTGACAGTTCCTCTAACTTATATAGAAATGGTTTTATACATGTTAGCTGGTACCTTAAACATTTACAAAATTGATGCTTAATTGTTTCCAGCTTGTCCTTATTTTCACATATCCTGAAAATATCCGACGAGTCTGAGTCCATTTTCTACGCCTTTTACATTTGTTGAAATAACCCGTTAGGAATCCAGCAGTCATCCCAACTTACCAGATATTTCAATTGTCGAACCTTCGCAGCTTCAGCTATCTCCCTACCGATGATATTACAGTACTCTGATATTCAACAAAATCAGAGCTGGTGTGTATTTATCAACTCCTTAATGGTTTCTTACATTCCTCTATCAGATATAATTCTCTTAAGATCCTTAAGTGACCCCATTTCATGTTCTCTAACAGATCCTTCCTTTTAAATAAAAACTCACACCACACATCTTGGTGCCCAAAGAAATACATCTCTGTACATTTAACAAAAGACCCTTGTATTCATCGTTTATGTTGCTCAGCACTATATAGAACATCCTTGAGAAAGGACCGGTCTAAGTACTGAAATGTTAAAAAATGTAGTATATACAAATATTTAAGACAATTAACAGGCCCAACAATTGTATATAACGTTTACTTTCAACGCAGAGAAAGAAGATCATGATGAGTCCATTGATGAACCCCATCAATGTGTTCTTACGTTGTTTAAATATTCCTTTGTAGTTCTGCAATCTTTCTTTTAAAAGTCCTTAAATTATTCCCATTGGTAATCCATAAACCATTCCCATCTCCTTTCTTTGCCTTATTAAAGTCTCTATACACTATATTCCTTAAAAAGTCCGGAATAAGTGTTTGCCACATATTCTGGTTAAAGAGCAGGCTTCCTCAAATGAAGATGTAAAGATTCCTTCAGTTATGTATTTGTGGGAAACTTTCCAGTTCATTACGTTTGGCAGAATAGCAAAATATAAACCCAAGACTTCAGGTTTCCTAGTGGGGAAGGTATATATATAAAGGTGTTATTCTCTTTTATAAAGTTCATAAGTTCATGGCCCCTACCTTTCATATCCATGCTACACCAGAGGGTCTTATGACAATTTGCATTACAACCAATAATTATTTAAATTTTCCTTTATTTGTAATATTCCACCAGCTCTTTAGTCGCAATTTAAGGTGGTTTATTGCAGAAGCGATAATAAAAGTGAAGTCCAGAGACTTTCTATACCATGTTATCGGTTTTCATGTATTACACAAACCAAGCAGATTTTAAAAATAATTTGTTGGACCCATTTTCTAATTCTTGTTCATCCATGGCTTTTGTATTAGGACCATGTTGATATCGCACCTAATTCATATAAGATTTTTCTGGGTAACCTGATAATTGCATACCAATCTAATTTTATTATTTCATTTGTTTTCTTAATTGACTTAGCAAAAGCGTTGCCCAACACCGATGCTATAGTCAATTTTTTCTAGACTCATATTCAGGCATCAATTGGTTAATCCATTTTCAAAAATTTTCTATTCGCAGAATGCTATATTTTGGCGTTTTGTGCTATAAGCATATTCAAAATCTGTTTTTGGTAATATTGGTTCCATTATTAAAACTCTAATTCTGGGTTAATTAGAAATACCCGATAATGGAACTATTTTTAAATTGACCCCTTCCCACAAACTAAAATTTTTTCAAGTTTTTACAAATTCTATTTAAGGTATTTTATACCCATTTCTCGTCTGATATTTCCAAAATTAGGATTAATACAACTGCTATATCTGGTTGTATTTGCTACCAGAAATAGATATTCACTTTCCAATAGCTGACATCTTTCTTTCACCGATTTTAGTAATCAATTTTTAAGGACTTTACAGTAAACCGATTTTTCGGATATTTTAGGAAAAGGGTTAAGTGACAGTTGGAAATTCACAAGATGTTAGCAGGATTGAATTAAGATATATTTCGTGCCTAAACCATGAACTAGAGAACAGGCTAAGTGGCTTGCGCATCACTTTCACATTATCCTTACCTGCATCAGTTTTGGCTAGTGCAGTAGGAGTTACTGGGTGATGAGCTAGCAGAGTCGAATTAAGATCTATTCCATGTCTAGCCCATGGACTAGAGAACAAGGTAAGTGGCTTGTGGTTCACTTTCACATTATCCTTATCTGCATAACTGCATGACTAATGCAGTTGGAGTTACTGGGGTATGAGGTACAAAATTTTTATCTTATTACCACATAATTCGTTAGACGAGTTTTTTTGCAATAAATCCTATGATTTCAGCTATAGATAAAACAGATTAGGTGTAAGGATTTGATCTTCCCCTATAATTACTTTTCATTGGAACATCAGAGAGTTGACTCCGCATAGAGATTTTGTTCGAGCTTCGATACTTCAGCTTTCGCCGAAGTATTTGTATTTCACAAATACTTATTTGTATTTTAAAATTCTGAAGTAATCTGAAAAGCTTTAGTTATTCTGATAGAAGAGGGTTCAGATTCACAACTAGATCTTGAGTTAGAGTAGTTCACAGTATTGCTATCAGTAATAACAATTTGATGACAAATTTTTAAAAGCATCATCAGTATGTATACTTTAGTAACCATGTGTATTTATATAAGAGACCTTTAAAAAATATTCTTGGTGGCATTACTGTGTCTGCTTTAATATTTTAGTATTCGTATGAGTATTTATGTTTAATGACAAAACTCTTAACAGGCATAAAGACGGACATAGAATGACAGCTTATTTGCATATTTTCCAATTTTCTTTGGAGATGAAAAAAAATTAACAAAAAATATGTTGGATCTAGAGTGGTATGATAAAGTCATGTACAGACAAAACATGTATTCGGGTACAACAATCAACATCGTTATTATCATCAACATCATTTGACAACCTCAAAATGTTATGAAAAAAGGGAACAAATATTTTTATTCCAACATTCATAAAAAAGCCATACAAATACGATTATATACGTATTCCTAAGGACTTGCTAATGAAGGAATATTAGGGAAGAATATTAAGGGATTTATGGTGATATCTATTAGTGATGGAAATTATTAGAATAATATTTAATCAATTAAAGTTCTAATATTGATGTTTATTCTCTTAATTGGGTTTTATGTGGATTATTTGTAAGAAGTTAGTAATTTTAATTAATTACCTGGACTGAATCTCCGTTACGTAAACCATACGTTGGCAAGACAAACAGTGGTTCAAAATAGCCAAAAATTATATTGTTACATTGGAACAGTTTTTTAAATATTATAGAATTAAAATTCGATTTGTGGTCTTCCCTAAACCTTTACCTCTCTCAACAGTTACTTCGCTTTGTTATGCGACGTATAGAAATGTATCTATTTCTGCACCAAATTATTTAACGATTTAGTAATGTCTGCCTGCTAGATACCCTCCAAAAGTAGGATGTCATATAGGCAAAATTTTTATCCCATTAAAGACTTTCAAAATTATGAAACTCTTAAATTAGAACCAATTCTATTGAATGATCATCACTATATGTAATTAATTTCTATATAATCAGTATAATATCAGTCTACATTATAATTGGATGTTGGACTTAGTATGAATATGTTTGATAATAAGTACTTATTTTTTTACATCAATATGTTACATGCAGAAAAATTGGTTCTAGCCCCACCTTTAAGTATACTGTTAGACTCAGAATCATTTTCTAAGTCGATTTCACGATGACTGTCCGTCTGTTTGCTTGTTCGACTGGCTGTACATGTAAACGTTGTAAACAGTCTACAGATCGCAATTTTTGGAAAATCTCGATGAAATTTAATATATATTATTATCTGCCTAGGGACGAAGCATATTAAATTAAAATTTGCATATTCGGTGTAATATTCCAGGTAGCAAGGTTATAAAAGTCCTAAATAAAAAACGATTTCAACGAAAGTAAGTCTCATAATATTGTTAAACAATGTGCCCAAATATGAGGAAGTCGGTCGGTTATTTCATATAGGTCCCATACAAACCCCTTTCCAAATATCATTTTAAGGGCACAAATCTTACATATACGTTGGTATTGTAGTAATAATTGGTCAAATTAAGATAAATATAAGCAAAAATCTATTTACAAAATTATACGATAATCGGTCCATAATTTCTTCTAGCTGTCATATAACCTTCCAGTAGAATCATTTTAAAACATAAATTTGACGAAAATGTTAGTGTCACAATAATGTAATTCACACCTAAGAATAAATCAGAAAATAAAATTATACGAGAGTCGTCCATCAATTTTTCGTAATTGCTTTTTATAATTAACATTGTGGTGTAGGGTATATTCGGGCTTCATCGACTAAGACATATTTACTTATAATATGTAATAGAATGTTCAAGAACCTTATAACCGAACATAACATAAATTTTGTCAAATTACATTCGGCTATGCCAAATCTTTATTACCCTCAACCAAATTACGTAGTCCATATTTAACTACTAACCTATGTCCGATTAAAATATTTATAAGTAGCGCTATGAAGATGATTCTTCTTAGCGCTACTTATGGAATATACCCTCATCTCTTCTTGTGATATTAGGGGGTATAAAAGAATTACGTGGCAATTTAGAAAATTCTATATGGCAAAGCTTTTGTATATATAGCCGTGAATTGTGTCTAGGTCATGCAGTCTATTGTAAAAATTTCAGTTTCAGGATTTGTTTCAGATGTCGGTTTATAACTTTTTTTCTGCTAATCAGATTTACCAACTTTTAAAAGCAAAGTTTTTACTTGGTCCAAATTTCATTGAACACTTTTCATTATTGTAAATGTAGGCGTGTCAACAATAGACAGATAGATATAGCTAAATCGCCTCAGATTTTGATTTCAATATATTTTATAAGATCTTGGCATTGTCACTACTAATGGTTGAGGGGCAGCAGAAACGTAACATGGCAATATTGAAAAATAAAGATGGCGCAGTTTGGTATTAATAACCGTGAATCGTTCCTCCAGAGTTAAATAAAAATGCAATCTGTTATAAGTTCTAAAATGAAGGCAATAATGTTGGCGTCTAATATTTGACCCATTTTAGAATTCTAAGAAAATATCACTCTTTAAAATAGAACTAAGAGTAGATATCGAAAAATTCAATGATTACTTGATGTTTTCCGATCAAGATACGTTTGTAAAATATGTCAGTTAATATATTTAATGTCGAAGAAATGAACATAATGTTTCATAAAGTTGGTCAAGCGTTTAAAATTCTAATGTCAAACTTTTCCAACGTTATTAAACAGTACTGGGAAAATTTGTCGTTGATAAAAATATGGCGGAGGAAGGAATGGTCCATACGACGTTTCTGAAGCCAAAAAGTAGAGCTCAAATGAGCTCCCAACGCAGCCGAAAAACGAACAAACGAAACAAACAGTTCTTGGCAGGTAAGAACATGCAGAGGCGCGGTCAGTTATTTCCTATAACGGGGTCTCTAAATACTGAAATGTATAACAGGGCTGTTTACAAATAAGGCTGCTTCCATTGACAACACTCTATAATGTGTCCGCTTATTTTTAGCTTGATTTGGCATCAGTCCTTGAGTGGTACAAGAAAAGTAATATGTTCCAAGAGATCAAAATCCTCCAAACTTTCCAAGGAGCCAAGGCCGGTGAAGAGATATTGGGCTAGCCACACAAACGGACTATTCGCACGTCTATAATATATTTAGATTATTTTCTTTCACACACAAACACATCAAATCCTAAGCACTATAAAATAAAATAAAAATTTTCAAAATAATTATATCGCTAATTCAATAAAATCCATAATAAGTCCAGTCTAATTGAGGAAGTCTTATTCTCTTAAAGATCTACACTTTAAAATAATGCAAAACTAACTAAATTTAATTAAAAGAAATATTTACTTACAATTTAATAGGAAAAACTAAAAAAGGACTACAAAGAAAAAAATATATATGTGTTTTTTTAGACAGTGACTCTAAACATACTTCACACTTAATATTTTAAAAACATACTTGTAGACAGGTCACGCACGCCAACAAAAGCCTTGAATGCAAAAATACAAATAATAAAAACCGAACTCATTCACACTCACTCACTCACAAACCAAAATGGAATTTAATGCAAAAAAAGAAAAAACCAGTAATAGAAGGAATATAAATATAAAAAGGAATATAATATCTTTTTAAAAAATAAAAATAAATGACGAAATACGAAAAAATAAAATAAGAAAAAAATCTTATACCACAAAATGAAATGCATTAGAAGTTAAGATGAAGCAATAACTAAAGAAATCCGAAGGAAAAGAATACTTTGGGCCCAAATATAAATACATATAGTGTTACGAGGACATAAAGAAGATAGAAAAAAAGGAACGTGAAAGGAATGTTTTTCGAATGCCACACAGTGTGTCCAAATCGTTAAGTTTTAAATATTTCTGTAACTTTTTCTCCGCTAAAGGTATCTTAATAAAATTTCACATTGTCAGATCTGTGGTGTTACTGAGATGACTTGGAGTCATACAAGACTCTATATAGTAAGGGGCATAGTCAGTGATCCTTCAAATTTGACCTCATCGAATTGAGAGAAAATAAATTTTGTACTCTTTGCCCTTTTAAAGGTCTATAAAAATGTGTTTACATATTTAGTTATCTCTTATAGTTCCGGAAATATTCAAGTCAAAATTAATTTTAATCCCTTTTAAGCTCTGTTTATTTTTAGTTTTTTTTTTAAGATGACTTATTGTAAGTCCTAAAATTTGTTTACCCATAACTATATAAATATGTGAATCCGTTAAAAAGTTATATTAATCTGAAATTTAAACTTAAAAAATATATATTTTTATTTGTCATTTTATATAAAAAGGTGGCAACATTAATCGCTTATAAAACCCATTTTTTGTTCTTTGCTTTAATGGTTAAAATAGATAAAATTTAGGGCTGAGCATTTAAGCCCAATCCAAAATTGGTCAATTTTGAAAAAAATATTTTTTGTTTAATTCTGAAATCTCTAAAATATATATATAAATGTATTTTCCGCCAGATAGCTCTTGTAATGACAAGGCGATCATTTACGTGAAAAAAATTTAAATTTTTAAACATGATTTATACGGATTATGATTTTGGATACTTTCATTTGAAAAAGTGAATTTTTTTTTTAACTCCCTGAATCTTGGATGTTGAAATTTCAAATAAATACCGTTATTAGTTATAATTTTACTGAGGTTTAAATATGAAACTTATTAAAAATTCGAAATTAATAATTAAGTTTTTTCGTAAATTTTTGACATAAAATTGAGTTCCATTTTCTTTTCCATAAAAATTTTTTAATTTAAATGTTGTAACGTTTTCGAAGATACCAAATACGTGTGTTAGAAGTTTATACCATGGCTGACAATCCACCCTAAACTAAGCTTCCGCTAGTAAGATTGAACTATTTTCCAGCAAATGATAGAAGCTAAAACTCTCAGTATCTAAATATAACATTTTCATGTGTATAAGTGTGTAAGCAGAGCACATTTTACTAGAGGAAGCCCAAAAGGCTCTTCTCGATACATTCCTCGCTCAAAAGAATAAATAGTCTTCGGTTGAGGTTGTCTGTGATATTCAGATTTAATTCTAGCAGCTTATAATACACAACTACTGATTCCACCAGCAAGATCGACCATGATGGCTCAATTTTAGGGCATTGTATACTCCACTACCTTAGCACCTTAAAGTCTTTCTTCCAATCGTATATATATATAAGGGAAAAACCCATTCCATCACTTTGTAAAATATTATCGGCCATCGAACTATCTTATTTTATAGCTTTTAATTGTAATATTTTATTCATATATGACATTTATAGGAAATTATGGATCGGTCATCGCAAATTTTGGTAGGCTCTTCTCTGACTTCATAGCTCTTAAATAAACGAATTATCATCACAATACTAACATTTTGTGAAGACTTATGTATTTTTGAAGTGAATTTCGGAAATGGGTTTGTCTGGTAGCCACGTTCAATTATAGCTGATCTTCTTGAAATTTGGCTTGTGTATTTAAACTAATACAATACTTATTTGCGCCATATTCATGAGGAAAAACCCGTATTTCGGAAGGATATTTTTATGTGAGCTTAACGAAATATTAAACCGAACAGTCCATTTTCAGTAGGCTCCCTTCTTGCGCCAATATAAAATTATGTACCAAAGTTTCATCAATATATCACAAAAATAAGTTCTCCATAGAATTTAAGTTCTGACTGCAAAACGGCCCGTTCAACATAGGTATGCCTGAAAATACGTACCGTGGCACTATCATGCTGGAATATACAATCTCCATCCATTTTTTATCCATAAAAACAGAGAAGATATAGCAATTTGTTATAGATTGTACTATTTATTTCTTGTTGGAAGAATATAAATTTTTGATTGACCAACTACAGAAAATATTGTTTTGACATCTGACATCATTTGATCTCAAATTGCGCCAAAAACCTGATTGTGAGTTAGAATCGTTTTAGTTATATTTTCTTCTTCAGAGAAAATAACATGTTTCCTTAAAGACGATTTTCTTTATGCTGTTTTTTTAGCATTTGGTTTTCCTCTTTTCACTAATAAATTCAGTAAATGTTTTGTTGGTCAGTTTTTAAAAATCAAATTACGAGACGGTTCGGGCCTCTTCCCTTGCTAAACAACTTGCAAAGCTTTCAGATGCCACAAAATTAGTTTCCTAAAATGGCGTTGTAACCACTGTGCGTCATTCGGTAAATTAAAGATTTATTTTAAACAAAAATGTTTTCTGGGTTATCTACACTTTCGACTTATGTTTGTTTGCTGTTTAAAGAAGAATAACTAAACAAAATGCGCCAGCTGCTGCATCAGCTGAAAATCAACTCTGGAACCGCACAAATATGGGTACTTCATATTAAGATTGAAATTGTTGTTATGGATGTTGTTGACACTCTTTCTTCTAGTTAAACTTAGTTGGGCTTATTTTTTTGTTTTTTTTTTTTTTTGCAATCATTCTTTATGTTGCACAACACAAAGACCTCGTAGAGAAAACGCATGTCGCATAACTAATGAATTTTGAAATATCCTAAAAACGTTTCTTCTTAAAAAGCACCCGCTAATGCTGGTGCTTTCCTAGAAATAAAAAAAGAAGTAAACTAACACAAGCACTCATCAGTGAAAGGAAGAACAGAATGTTCATATATCTCGGAAAGTGTATATGTAGTCAGTAAAGTCAAAATAAAAAAAATGTTTGGCGAAAATGAATGAAACTTGTGTTAAAGTTTTTTTTTATTTCTCTCCATATATTCGTTTCTTGTGGTTGTTATTTCTGTCATTTTATTTTTTCCTTCACAATAGTTGTATTAATATTTGACATGTATTCTATTGCATACTTTTAGGGGAAAAGCAAGAAATTACAAAACTATATGGAAAATAGCTAAATTTTGGCTAGAGGAAGCCTAGTTTCAGTTGAATTTTGAACATAGATTTAACCATTTTAAAGAAGTCTTTGGAATTCGAAAATCACACTGCATACACTGATAAATATTTCTATAAACTAACGTATATGCTTCTACTGACAACATATCGATTTTACTGCAAAATTTTCTATTTTAATCTATAAAATTGGTTGTAAAATTAAAGGTTTCGTAAATGTGATGCATTAGTTCTTTAAGAAAGATTAGAATTAAGCTGTTCCAAGGGAAATAAAAAATTAACAGAAAGACAAATTTAAATCTCACAAATAAAGAACAAACTAAATCTTCCTAAGATTTCCAAACACTTTGCTCACATTTAATGAAGAGATAAAAGAGGCCAAAATGTAAGTCTGTTATTATCTCTCTTTTCTGTTTTTCTGGACTTAATTCAAATAAACAACATGGCCCGCAAAGTTTATTCAATTAATGCCAAAATTCCGTCCTTCTTGATAAATAAGTGAAATCAATACCAGCTGTATTTTTGACAAGTGAACATCATTATCAATAATGAGGGAATGATCATTAATGATCATAATAGAGACAGAAGTGCGTTTATAGGAAAATACCATTGAAATGGAATTTAAACGCTAAAGTTAAGTAACAACATAAAACGAGATACAAATAAAGTTTTTAGTGAACAATAATTTATATAAAGTCTAAGTTGATTTAAAGATTAAAATATTATTTTCCCGCCAAATATTTTCTTTAAAAACGTTATATGCGTTTATAGGAATATATACCAATCTTGTTACAATGCTACAATAATTTGTCCCCTCTGAGTTTAGAAGTTCAAGAAAATAAATATGAATTAGAAATGTTATATTCAGTCAAGTTCGACTGTGCTTTTCCCTACACTACATTGTTGGTTTTAAATTTATGAACGACCATCGTACTCCACTTTATTCTTAAGAGTCAGTGCATTATTATGACACTAACACGTGAAACTTACGTTTTTTTCTTTTTATATGGGAACTAAAAGAAAATATAGATCAACCGTAAATTTGTCACATCCGTAGAAGATAATATATATCTTAATTACTTCATGTTAGGGTTATATATATTTAATTTTCGATGTTCCAAAATACTATATTATAATTAATGAACGCAAAAACGAAATTTTCAATTATCGCAATAAATGAGAAACAACTTTGGTATCGTATACATAATTTAAATCATGAAGAAATAGTATGTATACGTAACCCATCGACTTGCAAATGGTACATACAATTTTCAAGTCGTTTTTATTTAATGCATGAAATTAAACATAAAGAAACCTTAATTAATTATAAAAATACCAATAACAGAGAGATGGATCTGTCTGTTCATTAAACACGGAATAAAAAAGTTAATATACCCTCTTCAACACATGTGGTAGTGGAGGGTATAATGATTGCCGAGGAGCACTGCTTGAAAACTTTGGGAGATTGGATCCCAAAGGGGCTGCACGGGCGGAGTTATATAGGTGTAAAATAGAGTTCCATGGACTTTTTAAATTATATAGTAAAATGTTTATTTCCAAATTAATTTAAGATTTTGCTTTACCTTCTGATGGTTCCTTACATGAGCTTTCTAAAACATGTTCAGCCCTACTATGTAATGTCATACACCACACTTTTGGTTGTAAATGACAGCTATGAGAAACTTATATGAAAAATTTATGCCCTTCAAAGTGATATTTGGAGAGAGGCTTGCATGGGACCTATGAAAAGTAAAGGACCGACCCTATCACAATTTAGGATATTGATTTCAAAAATTAAAAGACTTATTTTTATAGAATATCATTGAAGTAGCTTTATATTTAGGCTGGAGCTACCTGGAGTATTGGAACGAATATGAATTATTCCAATAGGCTTCGTCCTTATGCCAAAAAAGTAATATGAACCAAATCTCCTTATGATATAAAAAAATAATATCTATAAAGTGTTCACAACGTTTACATGATCAAGCAGCCGCACAGACATACGGACGGATGGGCATGGTTAAAACTTCTCAGTCGTGATTTTGAGTCGAACAGTATACCATCTGTATATAACAAACATCTGCATAAACGCATAATACCCCAACCACCTACTGTGGTGTAGTGTATATAAACCGATTTTTTATTCCGATTTTTTGTGAAAAGATGTCAAATATTTAAAATTTATTGAGAAACAAAGATTTGGCTCAGAAGAACGTAATATTGGAATAAAATCGTAATAACGAAAACTAAGACACGTTGTCGTATAAATTATTTACTCACTTGAGCCATATTAAGTATACGTAACCCAGTTAAATATAACTGATATGATAAAACAATTTCGAAACTTAAATCAACTATTTCTAAATATTTAATTCAGTGTATAACAATTACAAAAGTTTTTGTTGGGTTTAACCGACCTACATCAGTAGTGCCCACAGATCTCAATTGAAACAATTCTGTAGCTTTGCAAATATTTAAGAAGGATATGTTTCTTTTTTGTGCAAGAAACATGGATGTGGATTCAATAAAAAGATATATTATTTTGAAATATAAATTAAAAAAGGAATATTTTTTATTTTTATTTATTTATTTGTTTATTTATTTATTTATTTATTTATTTATTTATTTATTTATTTATTTATTTATTTATTTTTCAAAAAGTTGGTAATATTTGTTCACTTTAAATCAAATATCTCCTTTTAGATTATTCAATTTCTAAGATGAACTATTTCAGAAGATCATAAGTAAAATTCGGTCTCGGAGAAAGTGGTGCTCCCCCGGCAATGAGAGGAGCTGCAAATATCCTGAAATTTCAACTGGAGGTCCCTATCTATTAATAAGATTTAAAATACTTACATAAAATTTTAATAAAATAAAAACAAAGTTGTCCTTAATGTAGGACTATAAAGAGATTCCCACTTTTTTATTCCAACATACCCAAAATTCTATTCCGCTGAAAATTTGTTTTCAAATTTCTTTTTTTCAGTTAATTGTTCATTCTACCGTATTAAGCGGTTTGGTGTATTGCAGATTTCTTGGGTAAATAACTAATAAATGTTGCTTTATAATCATGGTACCTCTAAACGATTTTAGCTTTGAAATTTTTTCCTCCTCAGAAAAAAAAAAAAATAATAAATAAATAAATAAATAAATAAATAAATAAATAAATAAATATATTTAAAATTTAAGGAAAGGTTAGCGGGAAAACTGTTGTCCTTAATGTCCTCAGATTAGTTTGCATGCATTAAAGTTCGAAATTCTTTCAGAATTGAATAACAATTTTATACTTCAGAAGGAAGTAGTTATTTTTACAACCTTTTTAAGAGACTCAAAAAATTCTACTTTGGTCTAAAAATGACTTAAACTATACGAGATATCCTGCATATTTAGGCGTATTTTTTCATAAGGTTTATATATCTGTAAAATATTTTTAAATCAAGTCATAAATAAAATTTTAGCAATCGTCATACCCGAAATGACCGAGTTTGGCAATTTACTTCCCAAACTCAGGACCTACTAGGACTACACTAAAATGTATACTAAATTTATGAGTTTAGAATTAAATTTTTCTGAAGGGAGTTATATGGGGGCTACCAGAAATTTTGAGTCAACCTTTGCATAAATTTGTACATTTATTTTTGCTTATATTTATCTTAATTTGACCAGTTGTTATTACAATATGTGAGATTTTTGCCCTTTAAAGTGATATCTGGAAGGGGGTTCGAACCGACCCTCGCCTATTTGGGTACATCGTTTTAGAATATTATAACATTAACTTGTGCCAAATTTCGTTTAAATCGATTTGTTTTTGGGACTTTTCGACCTTAAAACCCCATTCTGTGAAGAACATTTGTATGGGAGGTAACTGAAATATTGGACCGAACATAGCCAGTTTCAGTAGGCTTCGTTCTTAAGCCAACTTAATAACATGTTTCAACTTCCTTTGCGATGTTTCAAAAGTAGCGATTTGAAGACTGTTCACAACTTATACATGGACAGACATCCGGAACGCACATTATTAAATCGATTCAGAAAGTTATTCAGAGTCGAACGGTATACTTTTCTGCATGTTACCAAAATTCCAACCGCCTTCGGTGGTATAGGGTATAAAAAATCGTTTTGGAACCACTCTGAGATGTAGATTTGATACAAGGTTTATATATCTCATCTTAAAAGATTCGTTCCTGGTGTACCACATATAATGAAAAAAATAATATTTCCTCTTTTATCCTTGTGAAGCAGAATGGTATAAAGGTAAATAATAAAAACAATAAAAATAGAAAAATTATTTTCAATGTATTATTACACTGGAAACTATCATGAACACAAACTCTTACTCACTGACTTCTGACTTAAAACCTACATAAATTTAATATCCGAATTACGGGGTATGAAAAGAATTTAAAAATTAGAGTTGGAGTTAAAGTGTGTTTGTTCATTGTAAAATACATGTATTGGTTCTGTATGCATGTGTGATTGCAACGTGTGTATATTGTATTGTTTATTTATACTGACACTTATTGTTGTTTGGCAGACACATAACGAAGCGCAAAAATAGCTACGTGCTCATATGGCAAATTGACTGATTTCTGAACAATGTTTCTATTTCTCGTTCAAAGTTTTTTTTCATTACACAACATTTCCCAATATCAGTTCAATTTTTATTTTTTTACACCCTACACTACAGAAGGTGGTTGAGGTATTATGCGTTTGTGCTGATGTTTGTAATATGAAGAAGAAATGGTGTTACCCCCACCTTAAGGTAAACTATCCGACTCATAATCCGTCCGTCATCTGGCTATAAACGTTAGGAACAGTCTACAAGTCTCAATTTTTTAGATATCTCGGTGAAGTTTAGTACTCGTATTACTTTGGCTTAAGGACAAAGCTTTGAAATGTTAGTGTCTCAATCATGTACTGCACAGTTTAGTATTAATAAGAAAAAATTATAAGAAATTATAAATTATACGAGGGTCGTTGATTAATTTTCCGTAACTGCTATTTATATTCAACATTGTGGTGTATGGTGTTACATACTCGGGCTTCACCGACTATAACTATCTTACTTTGTTTTTGCTGTTATTATTATTATTGTTGTTGTTTCATTTCTCTAAATAACAATAATTTTCCAAGGTTTATTCTTTTGTTTTGTTTTCGATGAAAAAAATAAACAAAAAAAGGAAACTAAAGTGCAGACAACAAAAAAATTATTATTGTTGTTGATTTTCGAAGTATTTAATTTTTGACCATCATGAAACATGATTACAAATTACACTGTGAATAATTGAAATGAATATTATGAACTCTTAACTGATTTCTGCACATTCGTACTATAAAATGCAGTAGAATTTTACCAAAATTCTCATCAAAATTTAGAAATTCGTTTCGTTGCGGAAAAATAGTTGAACGAATATCATTTTCATTTTATTTCCAAAATTATTTCAAGTGCAGCATGCGATATAAAATATTTGACTTATGAACTTTATTTACAAACAAATAATGCACTCTATGAATGAGTACATATAGAAGGATTGCCTTTGACCGGTGCACTTTGCTGCCAGCATTAAGCTAAAATAATTTTTCGTAAATTAAGAAATTTAATCTTTAATATCAATTTTTTGAAATATGTCTCGTATCTTTTTTTGGGATGGCAGTAACTTGGAATATTGTGAATGGGTTAACACTTTCCATTTAATAAATTTTCTGAAAATACTTTACTCTCTCTGAAATCGATACCATTTTTATACCTTCCACCACCACCATTGTTTATGGGGTTATGTCATCCCGCTTGTAATGTCAAAAAGGAAATATCTCAGACTCCACAAAGTAGTTGTACTCTTGTATCAAATTCTTTGTTCGTCTGTCTGTTCGAAACATTCTCACAACTACAACTACAATAATGAAATTCAACCAAAATATTATTGTAACAAACAGTTTCTTACCATCTATATCTGTTCAATATCAATAAAATTAAAGACTCATATCAGGGGCAACTGTAAACTTCGTAAGAAATACTTGTTAAAAAAGAAAAAGTAATAGAATTTTGACAAAATTTCGCCATAACTATACATACTTCTTCTTCGCACAAAAAATCATTCAAATCGGATTTATAAACAAAAAATTATAGGCAAACTTTTGATATCCTCTAGAATCATATTATCGCATAAGTAGGAATATAATATTATATATTATTCCCACATAAGGCCCCTTCTTGGAAAAAGTTTTGCATCTTACAAAACTCTTAAATATATAACAAGTCTATTAAAATTTTCCGCAATTTTTAATGTAACTGTCTGGAATATATATCCCAAGGTTTTGTGCTAAAAATAGTCATAAATACAGACGAATTTTATTGAAATATGACGCTATTATGGCTATAACTGTCTGAGATATATGTTATTAATTTGACTTATCTCTGTCCATATTATGCTATAGTTCCCATATAAGGCCCATTCTCGCAAAACTGTTTGATGCTTATAAAACTCCTGAGTATATATACGCTATACTTTTTTAGCTGTCTTGAATATCCGCCCATTTGACATCTGAATTCAGACCATAATACGAAATTCATTTGCTTCAGATTTAACTAACATATTCTTCAGTTTAGTGAAATAAAAATATAATTCCAGGAAGTAGTTTATATAAGATCTAACCGAAATATTCAACAGAAGATGATCAATTTTATAAGGTACAGTTACCTGAAATAACCAATTTTGGGACCCCGTGGTTCAACACCCATTTAGTCCACAAAGTTAAAAATTTAAACTTAAATTCGCTTACAGCTCTATTATCACTATGTCGCTCGCAAGTTACAGATCAATTTCCATTTAATTTTTCATTTAAAATGGGCAGCTAACCGAACAGAAAGACGGATGGATTGACATCATTGTCCTTGACCTTGGATTCAATTTACCCCAGACTATAACAAGCCCAGGTAATTTGCAAGAACAAAAATTAATCCAATTTCGGTATTTATTTTTTAGAACCTGTTATGTCTTGGGTCATACAGCAACCCTTAGTATGTCCGCTTGTTTGTTTTTCACATGTTCATTTTGCAACAAATTTGGTTCTATTATTTGTTATGGCCCTTAGAAATTTTTTATTTAATATTAGTAAATTAGAACAGAAGAGTTTATTTAAGTATTATATTTTAAGGGCATTCTGTATCGGTTGAAATGTTGGTGATCTGAAAAGTGAAGATCCCGGTTTTAAGGGGGCCAGTAAAAACTATTCATTCCCTGCTTTTCAAATAATGTCAACCTGTGTTTTCAACAGGTAGCTGAACAATGTCATGATGATAGATAATGATCTCTATTCTGAATACTATAAACATAATATTAAAAATCTGTTAACCGATTTAGCTTTTCTTAACGTACAAACAAACATAAAATCATTTTTATATATACATTTACACCGAATAGCACAACTGATTAAATAAACTCTTCTACCCGCGTATATAGAAAATTGCTCTAATCCGAAAAATTCAAAACAATGAATATATACTTGATCAGTTCCTCACACATACACACACATTCTCTTCTAAAAATGAGTAAAAATAAACAAAATAAATATTGATTGTTTAGAAATTATTTGCAATGAATTGATGAAAAATATTTCGTAGTCGAAAAAATAATTGAAAAATTACGTTTTATATACATTTAATGTATATGTGTACATGTATGTGCAGGTCTAAATTTTTATTTGTTTATGTATGTTTACAAAATATATATGTCTGTGTATTGGGGACTTCAATATTTGCGTAAGTGAGTAAATTAGTGTATTGGCATTTTGTCGATTAGTATTGACTTTCTCGTGATATTCCTTTTTATATATACACATACATATGTAAGTATGTATGTATTTTCCTAAAAGGAATTGATTCATTACTAAAACTGTTTAATTATTTTATCTGACATTTTTCAAAATTTTAGAGGTAAAAAATTGTTTTAATAACAATAAATATAATCATAACCGATCAAGAATAATACATTAATTTTTGGAATTAAATATGTAGCTCTTTATCGGCTGGATAGATTAACATTAAAATCGACTTTGCAAGAGCAAAAAAAGTTTAGACTTATTGACTTGTAATCATAAACCGGATTGGAACACATGATTGATGTTGTGGGAATTTTAAATAGAATATTAGTCTAAAACAATGCTTACAATGCATTTTCGGCTGTGCTGAACAATATATATCTTCCGCCACAATATTATGCTAAAATTAGCATGCGTTCAAGATATTACACTAAAAAAACTCAATCGTTAATCAGGTTAAACGCCGATTATAGAACGTGTTTTTGAAATTACTTATTAATATTGTTACCGAACTGTAGATTTTAATGACCTATTTTACTAACAAAAATTAAAGTTAAAGGAAGAATTGTCGTATAAGATAGTAATTGATTCATATTTAGGTTTAAAAAGTAAAGTAATTGTGTCGAATTTAAATATTTTTTCTAAAGGTATTTATTAAAGAGTCTTATAAGATTAAAACATTTATCTGGAAAATAGCGTTATATACACTCAATTAAAATTATGTGGGTAAAATCAAACAAAGGATTTTTTTCATCTATTGTAACTGTTTTCTTAATTTATTAAAACTTTAATAATTTAACCTTCTAAAATTTAAAATGAAGATGAATTGAGTTTTTATATTTTTTATTCTTGTCAATATTCCAAATAAGTGCTAATATATTGCACTTATAAGTATATATACATAGTTATACATTTCAAATAAATAAACGAAAACATGCATTTTATACCTTACAGTTCGCATATTCCTCGGCTTGCGGACGACTTGACCTGTCCCTATTCTTTTTCTCAATTTTCTCAAACATTTATGTATACATATTACCAATTCTTTTGAAGCAACTATTCTTTGCCAAAATTTATATTTTTTGGGACTTTTTAAATGTCGTTTAACTGAAATACAATAAATTTTATTACATATATTTTATGTAATTTTTAATTATCACTTACCACTTCCTGTATTTTCCTCTTTCTAAGAAGTCGATAAAATATTTTCTATTTTATATTTTTGACAAGTATGTTTACTAATGAGAAAAATTTATAAGCACGGAAAGTCTCAATAATTTATTGAAAATTTTAAATGTAACTGAAAACAGTTTTATATCATAGTTAGTTTTTTTTTAATAATATGAAAAATAAGTTTATTCGGAATACAACTGTAATATGATTTATTTTCCACATTACTGAAAACTCTTAAAATAAGCTACAAACAGTAAATGTACATTGTTGAGTGTGAAAGCAATAGCATATTTTGCTATCGATAGTGATTAAATTAATTATATACTAAAGATAGCAATAAAAATAATTGTGCCGAAATTCAATAGAATTGGTCATTGTTAATGTTGTTAAATAGTTTTATGGGCTTAAACCTGTTTTTCGGGGAAGGGTCCTTACATGAGAGCTACATTAAAATGTGAACTAAGATTTATCTAATTAACTAAATTACAGTTGGTTAGAAAAATCAATGTTTTAAATTTCAATGGAATTGGTTTTATTTAAGTGTTTTATAAGCCCGAACCACTTCCTGGGAAGATGTGTTATATGCGAGCTATAACAAAATATGTACCGATATTCATCAACTTAATAGTATATTATAAAGATAGTAAAAAATAATTGTTGCCAATATAAATAACATTAGTCTTTATTTACAAGTTTTTTAAGCTAAAAAACTGTTTTCCGGGAAGGGACTTAATATGGAAGCTGATTCAAAATATGAACGGAAATTGTTCAAGTAAATATATAATAAATGTAGATAGAAAAATTATTGTACCAAATTTCAATAGAATTGGTTTTATTTAAGTGTTTTGTAAAGTTAAAGTCGTTTTATGGGAGCTTTAGAAAAATATGGACCAATATTTTTTAACTTATTAAAGTTTCTTTTGTCCTATAAAAATCACTGCATAAAACCGTCAAAATCGCTTCAATATAAAAACGTTAATGAACAATAATTGAGACAGTCTCAAAATTCCAACAAGAAACATTTTGTTTTTTTTTCGATTAAAAGCAAACTGATGCTAACGAAAATTATTTGCAATTACAATACCGACCAGAAAAAACGAAACGTGGGATAATATGAACTTTAACAACGTTTTAGCACATTGTTCACTTTACAACTGTCTCCAATGTGTTTGTGCTGATATTTGTTACGTATAGAAAAAATGGGTGTAACACAACTTTTTAGTATACCGTTCAACTCTGAACCACTTTCTGACTCGTTTTGTCGATGTCCGTCTGTCGGTTTGTCTGGCTGGTGGTTTATGTAAACGTTGTTAGCAGTCTACAGGTCGTAATTTTTGAAATATTGCGATAGAATTTTGTACGTTTTATGATTTTTAAAACAAAAAGCGATTTACTCGAAATTTGGTGCACCTAAATCTTTTAATATTCTAAGACGATGCGCCAAAATTGCCACCGTCGATTCGTTACTTCTCATAGGTCCCATACAAAACACTTTCCAAAACCATTTTAAGGGTCAAAAGTCTTGTTATTGTAATAATTGGTCAAATTTAAATAAAAAAAAAACAAAAGTCTATGTGTAAAATGATACGAGCGTCGATCCATAACTTCTAACTCCAATGTAACCCCCTAGAAAAATTCATTTTAAACTCTTTAATTTCTTGTAAATGTTATTGTCGCAATAATATACTGAACACTTTAAAATAAATCAGAGATTAATATTATACGAGGATCGTTCATTAGTTTTTCGCAACTAGAACTTATAGCTAACATTGTGATGTAGGGTATTGCATAGTCGGTCATGACCGACTATAAATCTTTTAATTGTTTTTTTTTTAGTTTTATTCTTAATCCATTTTAACTGCATACAACTCAATCACCTTAAAAATGTATCTTAATAATGATTAAAGAATTTATCAAAACTTTCGATTTCAAAATAATTTCTTACCTGTTGCTTTATAATTTGATTCTAATCCTTTATTTACCTCCGCAAATAAATTCATCCACAAACCACAATTTGCCAAAGTTTTGCTATCGGATTTTTTGTTTATTATTGTTTTATGTTTCGTTTAAAGCTCTTTTTTGTTGTTAGTTCAATTAAACTTTTGATTTGTCTGTGTGTGTGGGTGCTTGTAGTTCCTCTCTCCCTGGTATTTGTTCTTTTTTATGGATTTTTGTAACAAAGTTTGTCAAAAGTTTAAATGTTGGAATTTTTTTGTTTTGTTAATTTCTTTCTTTTTTGGTTAATAAAAATTTCTTTAAAAATTATTGTGTTGTTTAAGACGGATTAGTTAAACTTGATTTAATTATTGGAAGGTTTTTATTTAAATACAAATTTATTGGTGATTGTTTAATTAATTAAGTTTATTTCCAGTTATAATTTTAATAAAATACTGATTGTACGTACATTTGTAATTGTATTTGTTTTGCTTTATGAGTAAAGGAGGGAAAATGTTGACGGCTAAAAAGTTTTAATGTAATTTTTGTTAATTAATTAACAAATTATTTAATTTACAATGTTTTTTCCTAAAAAAGTAAAAAAAAAATAAAACAAACAGAAAAAATAATGTAAATTTAAAGAAGCTTTCAGAGTCATTTAACATGTTGTTCTAGCTTTTATTGGCCCTACTCAAAATGTAAGGCAATTGAAAAGCTTTTTCCTTTGAAGAGAATGCAAGTGAAAGAGAGAGATTGAAATTTTTATTACACTTGACACTTATTAAAGGCTGCCTTGGCGAGAACAACATCAGCTACAATATTTGGAGTTTAAATGACAAGCATTGACGAATTTTTAAATATCCTCCGTTTATATCTGTATATATAATGGTTCGGTAGGACCAGAAGGAAAGGCAAAAAACAAATATTAATTTTTGATTGTCTATGGAAGTATTTCAGAGAGAAAGAATTCTTAATTAAGTCACTTTATAAAAGAACTGATTCATTGGAAAAAGATAAACTGCGGACTAGACCCCGTTAATAGTATGATCTACATAAATACAGTCCACCACCACAAGTGGTGTAGAGCATATATTAACCTTTTCATTCCATTTTTCGCCAAGTAAAAATCATCTAAGTATTCAAAAACTGAGTCGATTTAGCAATTTGTACCTTATTAAAAGAAAGTTTGGATCGAATGATTGTGACTTTGAGTTTACTTTTAGGTTTAAAAGTTTCGGAAATATCCACAGAAATTCGGACAAATATCAAATGCATACAAGTAATTAAGGTGATCAAACTTTTGAATACGTAAATATTTCAATGTAATTCGAAAATGGTAATATTTGAGTGGTAATTTTTTAGAACATTAGTCTAAATTTCACTAGTTGACAATAGAAAATCCTTCCGAATCGGTTAAGATTATACTATTTTTGATAAGCTGATAAAACCTAAATTTCATTGACCTCTGTCAATTTTTATGGACGTGAGCGTGCTAACAACGGACAGATGCAGATAGCTTAATCGACTCAGATTATGAATTTATGCATGATATACATTTTGGAGTCTTAGCGTTGCACACGAAATGACAAAGTTAATAAACCCTCTTTACCAGTTGTGGCGGTGAAGGGTATAACAATCATATGATTACAGTTGTGTGGCTACAAGAACAACAACAACAACTACTCTAACAAACAGCAGCAACAAATTAAAGCATTTTTATCTCTACAAGGATACACTTTTGTGTTTCATCAAAAGCAGCACTTAATAATTTTATACAAGAACACAATTATCAGCTTTTCATGCAAACAATTTGTTTTTGCGCCTTTCACCAATTCTTGCAATTATCACAAACTTTTTTTTCACACAGTTTTCACTTAATTTAAATCACATTTACTTTACTTTCACAATAATTCAGTGATAATTATTTTTTAAAATTTATTTATTGAAGTTTATTTTATTTAAATTTTCGTTTTATCATTATTTTTATAATATATTTTTAAAATATATAAATTATTAAACAAAGTACCAAAAAAAACTGTATAAAGCCACTTGCAAGGATATAAACTGTCAAACTAGTTTGTTGTTTTTCTATTTGTGCTCTGTTTGGTTATCATAAATTGGACCAAAGAGAGCGCAAATTGAAATGTACACTCACTTAACTTATTTCGAAAGCTCATTTGTATATGTGAGTATTTTTACAATAAAATAAATAGTAAAAAACCTTAAAAGTAGGAGTTAGGAGCCTAAAAAGCTTTTTTATTTTTCGTGGAGCTTTTTTGTGAAATGTTACGTGTGTTGAAAAAATTTTATCAGAGCTGGATAGTAGAAATAGAGTGTATGTTATCAACTCAAATAATATGTTATGATACCTTTATCGATACAAATTTTCGATTAAAAATTCTCGTTTGCTGTCAAACAAAATAATATATTTTAATTCTTTCTCTGGGAGGTTATATGGTAGTTAGAAAAATTATGGACCGACCCTCGTATAATTTCGCACAGCAGTTTCGATTTATATTTGTCACAATTAGATTAAATATTTTTACAAGACCCTCGTATATGTGCGATTTATGAGTTTCAAAGTGAAACTTGGAAGGCTGATTGTATGAGACCTATGCGAAATTATGGACCAATATTCATAATATTTAGTACAACATTTTAGAATAAAATGAAAATTGTTGTTGCAAAATTTGGATAAAATCGTTCTATATTTTGGAATTTATGGTCTAAAAAGTTTATTCTGGGGGGGACATATGTATGAGACCTATATGGAATAATAGACCAATCATAACGAATTTCAAGGAACATCGTCCTTGGGCCAAAATAAGAGTAGATGCCAAATTTCATTAAGGTATCTTCAACACTATGACCTATACTTTACGAACAAGCTCTACATGGACTGCCAGTAGAACGGAAATGCTTAAATCGACTCAGGAAGTGGTTCTGATTCGAACGGTTTAGTGGTTTTATTAACTAATATGTATTTTAAAAGTTAAATTATGTTCCCGTAGCACTTTGTACCCAATATACAATATTTGTTTGATAATTACGAATAGATAATGATATCCAAGCAACAACTCGTACCTTTAAAGATAAATTGGTATAAATCGGCGGTACGATTGGCTCATTCGAAGCCTTTTCCCTAATCTATGAAAACCTAAGTAATTTTTCTTAGTTTAATAAAGTATTTAAACATTTTTGCGTTAAAATTCACAGAACATAGAACAAACACTTATAAATCAGTTGTGGTACCTTTCTCGCATCAAATTGTGCCATCACATTGTTGATTGTAAACGACTGCTGTGAAAAATCTTTAAAAGACCCTCGTATAAATTGCTTTTCTTATATATGCTTATGTGTTCAGTAAAATATTGTGGTACTTAGATTTATCTAAAATTTATCCGTTTAAAAGGAATATGTATGTGTGCGATTTATGAGTTTCAAAAGTGAAACTTGAAAGGCTGGTTGTATGGGACCTTTAAGAAATTATGGATTGATTCTCATAAAATTTAGTACATCATTTTAGAATAAAATAAAAATTGTTGTTGAATATGTATGAAAGCTATATGGAATAATAAACCAATCATAACCAATTTCAAGGGACATCGTTCTTGGGCCAAATTAAAAGTAGATGTCAAATTTCATTAGGATATCTTCAAAACTGCGATCTGTACTTTGCGAACAAACTTTACGTGGAATGCGAGTAGGACGGACAGCTTAAATCGACTCAGGAAATGATTCTGATTCGAAAGGTTTAGTGGTATAGATTTTATTAACTAATATGTCTAAATTTTTTCGATCTCACTACTTAATTATGATATTTTTTAGTAGGATAAATTAGATAACCACAATTCAAGAAGGTGGATACGTATGAGTAATATGGAGGTACATATAATTGGTTTTATTTATTTCAGAAGAAAAGTATGCTTCAGTTATAAATATTTTATTATATGAATGAATTTAGCGATATGGCGTATACATAATATAGAAAAATGTTAATGTAAAAATGTATTATACGTATAATTGTTAACAAATTATTCACTTTGACTTGTATTCAATTTAAAAATCGTTTTTACACCAAGTACATATAAATTCGCATTCGACTCACAGTGTAGTAAATTACCTGAAAACTTGGACGAAAAAGGCTTAAATTACAATTTTACTACACAAAAAAGTAAAAGGCTTTAAAACTTAATTTCTTGAAGAACCTTGTGTGAGATCTTAAGGATCGATTTCAATATATTTTAGCAAAATCATTTAGTTTAAATATAAAACTTTCTCGTATCGAAATTTGCAAGGGCAAATATTTGTAAGACAGTTGTACACGATCGACGGATTTTCTTCAGGGGCCTTATATGAGGATTTAGATATATCATTTAGCGATATCATTATATAATAACAACAAAAATCAGTTAGACTCGTCCTTTGAACTAACACTTAGAAATAAATGTTTACGTTTTGAAACCATTTCTACATATTTTGATCAGGTTTTTAGGTAATTTACTACACTGTAAAATTATATATTGCGGTAACCTTTTCAAAAATTTTAAAGGTTCTCTCAGATATCGGTTTTCAACTTTATGTGTTTTGAAAAGAATTTGTTTATTTTAAATAACAAATTTTTCATAATAGTTAGGAAGTGAGCTGGTCGACATATACGTTAAGAGATCTTAGGTGATTCCATCTTGATGTTGCATAAGGAAAGTCAAAATACAAATATGCACATAATATCGTAAATACATCTTTTGAGTAAAAAGATAGATTTTTTTTCCATTCTTACATATTTCTCATCACCGCCTTCAACATAGCTTCATCCAATATTCATATCGAGTCCATTAATTTATATAAAAATCACTAGTTTTTTTTTAATGTTTAATTTAAAGTCACACAATAAATAAAAAACTTAACTACTTTTTTAAATAAATCCAATATTTTGTATTTTCTTATGAAACTTTAAGTTCTTCATTTTATTCATCCTTTATCCCCTTTTTTAGTTCTAAGAAAATAGTGTAATAATCAATTTTAATTTCTTACCAAATCATCAAGAACACATCACCTAAATCAACTTCTACAACTCATACAACTGAATATATCTTGTTGCATACCAACACCACCAACAACAATTACACTTGCGTTATGTTTTAGACGAGAGCAAAATAAAAGCAACAAAAAATAATAAGAAACCAAAATCACAAAAAATGCATCGTAAGTACTTGACGATTACAATCTTAAATGTAACAATAATAAATCACTGAATACCACTTATACACTTAAATGAACACACACGAATCCAGTGAGGGGGAAAGGATATGAAAAGAAAATAATAGAAAAAAGAAAACACTGCAAAAATAAACATTCACACATTCTCACATCTATATAGATAGATGTGGTGGCATAAAAAAGGGAAATAAAAAACACTATACATACAAACACATTCTCTTGAAACTATATTAAGGAAAATGCAAGAAAATGTAAGAGAAAAGAATAGAAATAAAGAAAAACAAGTAAAAGAAATTTCAACAATATCCTTTCACTTTATCATCATAATCATCACTATTTGCCAACTTATGCACAATTAATAATTATTATGACTTAACTTGAAACATGTGCATAAGAGTGCATAAACATTAATACATACACAACTACATACATATGTATTTACATATTTGTTCTATACATGTGAAACTAAATGTAACTGCGATATTTAAAATACAAAACGCAACAAAAGCTGAGCGGAAAAGAGAAAATTTGCCAAAGCTTTTTTTTAGTTTAGAAGTGAGAAAGAATAAAGTTCCTTTTTTCCATAAGGTTGGGTGTTTTGAAAATCGTACCATATTAATTTGGAAAGTACTTCTTGCTATCGTACACCACAACAAGTGAAGATAATATTTAGATTTTTTGTCACATCGTTTTTATTGTCCTGAACATATTAAAACCAGCAATTAAATATTTGCAACTTAATCAAAATACCAACATTTTGTCAGGTTTATGCAACAAAACTTAATCTTCGGGAATGTGTCTATATGGGGGCTCGGGAGCTAATAAAATACATTCGTGCCAACATTAATTAATATACTTTTCTTACGAGTTATTCGTGATATTGGACTGAATATAACTAATTTCAATATATTTTGTATTGGGCTCCAAAAGGAATATGTGCCAAATTTAATAAAAATATTTCTAAAACCGTGAGTGTACAGTGCGCACAACGTTTATTGGTTCCGCCAGCCACATAGACCCACGGCTATCATTCAATCGACTCTGAAGATGATTCTTAACCGATTGTCTTACGAGAAAGACCATTATTTATTTAATATAAACACCAATGGTTTTATAGTATATAAAAGGAATAGACCAATATCTAAGATAACCGTAAAATTATGCCGAAAACTTTTTCTAAATTTTCAGATAAAAAGTAAATGGATTTACATAGAACTTAACCACAATATACATTCTAACTCAACACCATCGTACCAAAGTCATCGAAATCGGAAAATGGATTATTGAAATTTCAGTACATTTATTAAAGTTATAAAATAATTTTCCGGAATTAATAAATATCAAACACTAAAAATTGCTTTACTCCGGGATCAATATATAACGTACCTCTCTTTTTCCGTAATGCTTTTTACATCATAAATCTCTTAAATATTGATCAATTTTACATATTTGATAACAGCTACCATATATAACCCCTTACCGAGATAGGGTTAAACTCATAAAAAGCTCATAATGTGAACTAAATTTATCCAAATCCACACAACGAACTTCCAAATCACTAAACCGACGAAACCCCAGGACATCGAGCTTCTTAATTGAATGAGACACTTCTTAAACCTAGAGATTTTTTAAACTATCTTTTACCAGGCCAGCTTTGCTGCACAGAAATTCTCCTCAGGCCACGGATCAGAAATATCCCATAAATCGCGACGTGTATTAAAGAAATTTACTTGCAACTGAGATTTTCCAAAATTTTAAAATTTTCGCCTGATATTCGATTATAAATACATGTCTGGAGGAGTATTGCTATACATAGAAAAACTTAGTCCTCAAATGTTTTTCTTTAAATTAAAATTATAAAATCTAGACATAAATCCGACCGATCGCTTGATAGTTAAATGAAGGAAATAACAGGATATCTACTGCACTATACTAATTCCAATCTACTAAAACTGTTAGTTTCAAATCCTTTTTGTAAGATCTATGGATTGGAGATTCATTAATCATGCAACATGAAGAGCTGTTTGACAATGACAGATATAGAACCTTTTCTGGCTAACTCATCTGCATATTTACCTCAGAAATGGTCTCCGTGGGCAGGGAGTCTTAATTTTCTACATTGGTAGACCAGCAATAACGTGATGGTTGGGTTCTGTAGTGGCAAAAGAACTGTCCGACTTTCGACATAAGTGCCAATGGTTTCAAGAATATTTTCGAACTGATGATCCGCACATGAACTGAGAATGTTATATATTTCAGCCGAAACTACGCTGCATTTACGTATCCAGAAAAGATACCAGATCCAACAACAGATCCAACAACATAATTCATTTTGTGTTCACATCTATTTCACTCACTACAGGAGGGAATTAGATGTTTAAAATTCATATGTTTTCTGATTGGTATGAGTCTTCAAAATTTTCTTATGTCATTATGTTCTCAGTTTCCAACAGTTAACTGCTTAGAATCTGGTTATTCTGCAGGGCTTATTCCTCATTCACAATTCATGATAATCTTTGTATCTTTTATAGCTGATCTACGCACACATTCTTTTTGCTGTACATGCATTTGACTATTAACGGTAGTGGACTCCATTTCATTTTCGGAACAATTTCCGACAGTTAAATTATGCTCCTGTAGCCCTTTGTATCCAATATACGCTATTTGTTTGATAATTACGAACTGATAATGACATCCAAGCAACAATTCTTAGCTTTAAAGATAAATTGGTACAAATCGGCGGTACGATGGACTCATTCGAAGTTTTTTCCCTAATCTATGAAAACCTAAGTTACTTTTCTTAGGTTAATAAAGTATTTAAACATTTTTGCGTTCAAATTCACAGAACACAGAACAAACACTTATAAATCACTTGTGGTCCCTTCCTCACATCAAATAGTACCGTTATAAAATGCAAAATATTTCACTTTTTTGCAATTTAAAATCTTCTCTTGAAATATTTTAAAAACTTAAGAAAACAAATTTTTAAATAATGATGATGTTTACAAACATGCTTGCTGACATAAATACACATACATAGATACATTCATACATACATACATACATACATACATACATACATACATACATACATACATACATACATACATACATAATATTTATGCATACCTCATATATCCTTTTGAAAATTATCTGCAATCTCTGCTTGTGTAAATAAAAGAGTGTTATTGCAAAACATATACTCACTTATACAAACACACTGGCATATACACACATATACAAAAAGACGTTTTGAATAAATGTAGAAAAAGTGACACTGCAGTTGCTGTCTTTTTGTCTACGTATCTTAATTCTCTTCATCGTCGACATCATCATCATCATCATCTTTTGCTCGTTTATTATTCTTTATTAAAGTCATTTCACTTTTCACACGAAATTGTGGTGACATTCAGTTAAAACGACTTGGTGAATATACGTTGATAAAAATTGTATATAAAAGAGAAATAATTAAAATTGATAAAGTCGGTTTAATCCTTTTTGAAAAAAGTACTTATTATAGTTACAAAATGAGTTGATTTATTTATACCATGTCCATCATTAGGCGTTTCTTTTTCGCATAATTATGGGTTTCACCTTTTAGGGAGTATTTCAGTTTTGCGATCAAAAAAAAAATCAAGTCATTTTCTGATACTCCGGTAGTCAGTGTGGTCTATAAGGTGATTATACCAAAACTTTTAGTCCTCTGTTTTCCTCTGATGCAATTACTAAAGTTATAGCTCTTCTGTAAACGTTACCCGATATTTACACATTACAATATAAAACATATGCAAATGCTTGGCATATGCAAAGCTTAATAGCCAAGCTTTGCATATGCAAGTAAGCGCATTTTTTATTGATCGAAACAAATTGCAGCAAGGAGTGTTATCATGCGAGTTCTGAATTTAGTCTTTAAGTTCCTTATTTCCAAACAATTTTCGAACAGTATTTGCAAATTTGCCGAGCGTCCAATAGAGGTATGTCAGTCCAACAAAGGTATGCTTAAACCAAGTTTTAGACGACTGCATTATTTAGCTGAAATATGAAAAGGAGCATTTTCCAAAAATTCGTTATTAATTTTAAATTTTCCAACTGCAAAAAATGCTGCCCAAGCCATAGAACTACCATTGCTGAAAATACGTTTTAACATATGAACATCGTTTAATATTTTTTCATCAGACACAATAACCGGCATTCATAGAAATATTCCACATAAAATAGCACTAAGGCATTTGATCGCATAAATAAGCCAAACAACAGGACTAAGGAAGAACATAGTTTACTTTTAAAAACAACTTTACTCTTGGATGAGAACAACAAAGATAAAACAAAAATAGAGAAAAAAATTAATGCATTTATAGGAATATGTATCAGTGTATATGTATCAAAAAAATATTCAAATCGCTTTTATAATTCGTTTAGTGACTTCCTAAGTCTGTTTAGTTTAAACAATTTTCCACTAGTTTAAAATTGCCTTCCTACCTTTATGTCCTTGTTGCTGTATCCTTTTTTTTAATTTAAATGTTTTTTTCAGTGCCACTCTTATTATTTTGGTTCTAAGTTGATTTATGATGTTAAATATGACAAACAACTTGAACTAGAAGATTCATGTTTATTTTGCTTATTTTTATCTTTATTTTGGAAATATCAAAATATTTACAAATAAACATCCTGATCATCAAAAACATCATTATCGTTATTATCCTCATCTCAAGCAACGTCATACTTTTATGTCATTGTGATTATAATAACAGATTTGACTGCTATTATTTACTACTATTACGTATATGTAGCTTTTTTTACGATTTGCCTCCCTTCTCAGCTCTATGAATGTTATTATTCTTTTTGATGATGATAAACAAATATAAACATGTAAACATACACACAATAACACATTTAAATATATAAAAATGCACACATACTTTGCGCACTTTAAAGATATTTTACCTTTTATATCGTTTCTTAAGTCACTTTCTTTTCATAATGCAGATTGTTTACAAAGTCATTTGTTTATTTGCTGCAATAAATACGAGGGTGGTAGCAAAAGTATGGTCTTAATGGTTTTAATGTTATAGACATTTATTTAAGAATAAAATTTTCAAGGATTTTATGTAACCACCCTCGTTTTTTTTTGAAAATATAAATATCTTAAAATTAAGGCTCAAGTGCTGACTAATGTTTTTTCCGACTTCATCATGTTTCCACTTGTTGTAGTTTACACAACCCGGGTTCTTATTTCGAAAAAACGGTACAATTTTAAATAAGGACAATACGAATTAATAGTTAAATCTGTAAACCACATGTGACAATAAAGACTAATATGAATATTAGCTTGGAAAAAAGACCCTTTCACCATGTGGTAACGTGACCTGCCACATTAAGGTTCAATATGGGTCAAATGAAGTCACTGTCTAAAACAGCTAGACGAAGTCGATATTTAAAACAGTCAGCCGGAATCGCTATGTAAAACATTTAGTCGAAATAACTGCGATAGTCAGCGAAATCTAATAAACGCTGTGCATACAGGCAGCTCAAATCGCTGCCAAAAACATTCATTCGGAACCACTGCTCTAGTCAACGAAAGACTCTATGCAAAACTATCTAGCGATATCGTTTTAATAAACAGTCTGTCTGAAATCGCTGTGTAGAATATTTTTTCAAAACCGCTTTGTGAATCAGTCGGATGCTTTGCTTGTCAGCTTAACCTAATGGACAATTAGTCAAATCCTTTGTGGAAAAAAGTAAGCCGAAATCGATAGTCGAAGATGCTGTGTGAAATAGTCAGTTGGAATCAGTGTTCCAGTTAGCCAAAGAAGATGTGCAAAATATAGAAAATCATTGTGTTTAACCCTCAACCGAAATCGTTGTATGAAACTGTTGGTTCGAACAACTGTTCTAGTCAGGGGAAGAAGCTGCGCAAAACTATTAAGCATGTTGCTGTGTTAAACAGCCTGTCAGAACCGATCTGCTAAACTTCAATCAAAATCGAAGTATGATACTGTTAGTCGGAACGACTATTTAATTCGCTGTTTAAAAGTCAGAACTGATGGGCAACACACTCAACGAAGATTGATTTTACGAAATAACTAACCGAAGTCTCAGTGTTGTGACCGAAACATAGAGATCTTGTATTAAAGACGGTTTGGTATATATTATGATCCTTCTTTCTCTCACTCTGCTTGTCTCTAAAGATATCTATGATAATTGAAAGTCTTCATTAAGGCCTTTAATAATCATGGAATTACACTTCTGATATCATTTAAGATCTGAAAAGCATAAGTAATCATAAAACATATATTAAAAGGAATTTACTTTCCTCAAGAACTTCTCCGCACCATCTTCAAGCGTTTTATAAGTATTATTCCAATGTTCATAATGGAAACATATAGTTTCCAAGAATCATGTATAGTAATTAGGTCGTGACCATCCTCAAGTGATTACTCAGCATCCCAAGAAGATTATTGATATATTTAGCACTTGTTCATTCCATTAGCGCTTGGTTACCATATGATTCTTAAGACTATTAAGCAACCCAATGTTTGATTTAATCTCCCGGAAATAGAAGAAAAGGATAAGAAGATCTCTCCATCCTTAAATTCCTGAAAAAAGATTTGTTTTTTCATTACCTAAATATTCTTAATGACCAGCACCACTTCAAAAATTAATATTATGCTATCACCGAAGAGCTTTTTGTGGTAGTTGTTGGTCACTTCAATCGTAGTAGGGAACTAAGGACTGACATCGACAAAATCTTATTTTTTAAATGATTCACCAAAAAAGTACGTATAAAAATTTTAAAATATTTTCAACAAAACCCAACAACTTTCTATTGATTAAAAACCTGGTTCAGGTAGAAGTAATGTGATACCAGTAGAGAAATATTGGGCTCTTGATAAGAAAGAACAGAAGAGTACAAAACAGGTGTCCAAAGGAACTTTTAAATGAAAACGAACGTACAAAGAGGCCTGTTCGATCAAAGAGACACAAAGAGGAAAATTTAATAATATAAAAGGAGATGTCATGTCCACGTAGTGTTCTTAATTCAATTCTATCCCACTGTGCAATAGCAGCAACTAAATGCAAAAAATAATAAAAACGGAAACAAATAAAATAACAAACTTAAGACAAGTGTAGTAAATGTACTTTATTATTGCATTAATGGAAGTATGTAGGTGTAAATGTGTAGGTGTTTATTTATGTGTCTGTATGTAAACGTGTAGGTGTGACTATTCAAATACTTATGAGTCTTTTTAATGTGAAAATATTTGTATATGTATATGAGTGTTTGTTTTTATTTCGTTTGCTGAATACAAACATAATATTTTATGTTTTATGCAAAATATCTTGTGCATATTTCCAAGCGTTTATTCTTACTGTTCCTTCTCCCCCTGTATTCGGTTACTTTACATTACATCTGTAAGTCATATTTTAAGAATATACAAGCAGAGCAGACGAGAACAAAGCAACAAGAAATGAAAACATGATGAGTGTTAATATTTGTTAAGTGTTGACGTTGTTGTTGCTGCTGTTACTGTGATGCATTTAATTATGCACTTTGTCGCTCTCTTACCCTTTTACTTATTCACTCTGGTTTTTCATCATTAAATTTAAGACTTTCGTTATGTCGTCATCATTATTACACTCATACACTTACAAACTTATATTTAAATACCCTTCATTACTATTAAAGGAGAGTGTGGAAATATCTTGGTTATCATATCGTGAGTAACTTCAAGGGGTAACTACTTGAGGTTTTATCAGATTTGATCAAAGATAAAAAATTTAGAATTTTAAAATTATGCCAATGTGCTTCAGTTATTTTGAAGTAAAATAAAAAAATATTTATTAAGCATATATTTATCAGTTTAGAATTATATACTGATGCATATTCATATAGACGCACATTTTGTTTCATTAATCATTTAATTGTCAAGCACCATTTCTATCCACAACTTTTCATTTGCAGCCAATTTTTCTATTGAAATATTTTATTTTTGGTAATTTTTGCATCTGCGTTAATAGAAATATTCCACATAAAATAGTTACACTGATCTTGTTTATTTAAAAAAAGTACCGTTAATTTGCCGTTATTTAAAAACTTCAACTTTACATTTGAATGGGAACAACAAAGATAAAACTAAAATAGAGAAAACAATGAAATGCAATTATAGGAATGTGCATCAGTATATATAAATATATTTGCATTTAAACAAAATACAAATCCAACAAATGTCTTTAATTGTATTGATGATATTGTCAAATAAAATTAATTATCGAGCATCAACAACATAAAATCTTTGACAAAGTAGTTGCAAAAAATCTACCGGAATACACATTTTGTCATCCATTATGCAGCAAGATTTTTTAAATTTGCCTTCGTGCTCTTTATCTGGCCTCTGAATTTTTATTAGCGTTCACTTCAGGGATCTTTAGAGCCTTCAATATTTTAAAACGTGTATGAGCTTTTACTTTTCGTACCAAATAATCTCAACACTGACCGGGTAATTTTTAATATGTTGGGAGACCTTTATGAATGCTTTGTATTCTGTTGGCTTAAGAAAATATTCTTTCTACCGGAGCAAGCTTTTCTATCAATGGTCATGTTCTCCCGGTACTGTTCAATAACATTGGAAAAATTCAGACAACAGACCTTTAAATGCTGGGTTTTGTTGTAAATATTTAATAATTTTTGGGTCACTCATTGTGATCAGATTAACAATATATTAATTTGTTTGACATAAAACATAGCAAATGACGTGTTTTGCAAAGGTAACTTGATCAAAAAATAATGTTGAATCGTCAAAACCCTCCACCACAAATTGTTGTTTCCTAAATAAAACAATTTTTGGCTATGACTTTTTCTATTGAATCTAATTTCGATAATTTTTTGAACGGTAATGAAGTACATGTAGCTTAATATTATGGCGGTTGCCTCAGATATCAGTCTATATCTTTTAAACGAACCGATTTTGTTAGTTTTATATAGGAAAGTTTTGGTGACTGTATTAAATACTCAGGCCCAATTTCATCGAGCTCTGTCTATTATTTTGGATGTGAACGTTCCAACAACAGACAGACGGTAATAGCTAAAACGTCTTTAATTTTGATATGATGAAAGAATATATATACATTATGGGGCCATAGATGATTCTTAGCATTGCACACAGAATAACACAGTTAGTATACTCTATTCACCACTTGTGGTGGTGGAGGGTATACAAATTCTTGGTTAAAATTAAAAAAAAACGTTTGTTAAGAATATTTCGATCTCACTCTTTAGATGTTATTCTAAATATTTCTCTATTCGCAGAATTAGTTCTAAATTTAAATAAGTATAGTGAATTTTCAATTCGTTATAGCCCTACATATCAGTTATTCAGATTCTCTTTTCATTCTTACCTTTTGGTTTACTAAACATAAATTATGACTTTAAATGTTTTTGTTGCTGTTGTTGTTTGCTGCTGCTGTTGTTGTTATAATTATGTAATTAATATCATCTTGTATAATAACTTTTTGTTATAACTGTTGTTCTTGTTATTATTCTACTTCTTCTTCTAGTTGTTTTTGTTGCTATTAATGTGGTTTTTCTTATTTCTTATAACAATTTATAGAGTTAATTTCTCTTTTGTTTATGGATCTTATTAATAACGAGTTAAAAGCCAAAAGGGGTTGAAATAAGTTTCTTAAAGTTTTTTCTTTTTCGCACTTTTAGCACTTAGAAATTTTTCAGAATATTAACCGATAGAGATGTAGAAAACAGCTTTTTTTACTTTTTCGTAAAAGAAAAGTGTTTGCAAGTTTAATGTTAAGTGTTTTGGAAATGCATCACATTTTCGGATCCTAAGCCTAAGACAAATTAGATAATTTTTCAAGATAATGAGAAATAATATTGAGCAATTAATGAGAAATTTTAAATGAAAGAAAATTTAAGAAAATTGGGATATTTTATAGTTATAGTCGGTCAAGCCCGCCTTTCACTGGCGGAATAGAAAAGATGCCATTTTAGATCATCTAGATGGATTGTACATATGCACTCACATACTTACAAATGTAAACAATATATAAAAGTTTTCCTTAAATATAACCCAGGAACACTTAATGAACCATGAAATTAGTTATATTTTGGTTTCTGAACCGACTTTTAATTTTTTGTTTGAACTGAAAGGTTGCCTCAGATATCGATCTATATCCTGGTTTTAAATAGGAAACTTCTCAAGACTTAAGCAAATACTTAGGCTAATTGTTGTAGATGTGAGCGTGTCAATAACAAACAGCAAGACGGACCGACTAACATACAGACGGACATAGCTAAATCGACTTAGATTTGATGCGAAAATATATGTATACAGAAATAATTTTTTCTTGGTGTTACACACAGAATTACAATGTTCATCACTTATGGTGGTGAAAGCCATAAAAATATGTCGAATTAGTGAGGATATGAACACAGTTTTATATGGTTTTTGGGATACAAAATTTAAATTGTGACTTTTTTTGTAATGAACACTTTTAGAAAATAAATAACTTCATATAAGTTTTTAAGAAAAAGTCGTTTAAGATAGAAGAGACTATTTTCGAGCAAAAAAAAAAAAAAAAGACTTCGTAATTTTTGAAAGTTTTTTTATAAATTGAAAATTATTTATTTTTGGACTGGGTAAAGGCATTATTTTCGATCTTTATTACTTGTTAAATAATTAGACCTTTTTGAACAAAATCGGGTCAATCCTTTTTATATACACAGATATAATTTCCTATGAGGATTAAATTTTTTACTCGATTTGAGTTTTATCTTTTTTTGTACTCATCCAAATGTTAAGTTAAAGAAGATCTTTTTGTGATTTCCAAAAACGTTGCTTACATTTCATGAAGAGGTGAATTTTGTCGCTAATTGACTTTTTCAACTACGTGTGACATTTTGTGTAGTCCTTCAAATTTCTTTTTTTTTTATAACTGTATTTTTTGGCATAAAACTTCATTACATTTCACTAATTTGGCTAAACAAAGGTGAGATGTTCCGCAAATCACCTTTTAGGTTCGACTTTATTTTCAAAAACTCCCTTTTTGTGCGACCTTTCTAAAAATCTCAACTGCCGAAATACAGCATACATAAAATCGTCTAAAATGGACAGAAGGTTTTAATGGTCACTTTTAAAGGCATTTTATTATAAACGCACTTGAATTCATCAGTCTCAAAAGTATTATTAACATTGTTGTGGATTAACTTTAACAGAAGGTTTAGAGTTGATTCACTATCCCCACAATCCGGCCTGCAAGCGAGGTATTCTATATTTGTATAACTATAATTTAGACTGAATTGCACGTCTAGAATATGCAATCTTAATTCATTTTTTATCTTTAAAAGAGAGAGGATCCATCATCCAGCTATTTGCTAGGAATGGTGCTGTTTCTTTTTGTTGGAACAAAAGAAATTCCAAATTTTGTAAAATGCAGAAGATACTACCTAAACCATGACTCTACCACCACCGAATTGACGTCTTAATTTAATTTCTTAGTTATAGGAATTATTTAATATTTCTGTTTCACAATTAACGCTTTCTCTTAAAAGTAACTGTCAAAGGAATATCACATTATTTTCGATACAGTGAGCAACTAACAAACACTGAAGACTTGCATTTCTATATTCATATGATGTGTTCATTTAATGTGTTCATTTTCATAGTGTCAACACAAAATAAAAACAAGTACGAATACTACATTGGGCTATGCCGAATTTTCAATACCCTCCACCACAAATGCATGTAAAGAAATACGTTATTTTGAACATACACACTTACACATACAGTCACAGATGTAAACAACATATGAAAGTTTTCCTTAAATATAACACGGAACTACTTATGTAATAAAAAAAAGTTATTTTTTGGCTACAACTTTTTTTATTCCATACAGATTTTGATAAGTTTTAGAATGGCAATCATGTACATATAGACAGATATTATGACAAAATCTTATTATATTTTTTCGATTTATAATTGAAAATTTTAAGTAAATGTTTTCTTGAACTTAGAGGATGCCTCAGATATCGTTCTAAATCTTTTTATATACTGCACCGATTTTTCTGTTTTTAAACAGGAAACTTCTCAGGGCTTAAGGATAAATTTTATTGAGCTCTGTCAATTATTATGTGAACGAGCCAGCAGCTGACAGACGGACATAGCTAAATAGACTCAGATTTTGATTTGATGCCAGAATATATATATACATAATGGGGTCTGAGATGATTCTTTCTTAGCGTTGCACACGGAATGGCAAAGTGAATATAACCTCTTCATCACTTGTACTGGTGGTGGGTACCACAAGTTAGAATACTATACTTGGCTACGCCGAAATTTCAATACATTCCACCACAAATATGTGTCGTTCCCATGACGATTAAATCTTTGTTCTGAACCGATCAGAGTAGCACTCAGCCAAAGATTGTCAACCCAGCGACAGCTGTACCAAACGAAAGTTTTTCCCCAAGAAGGGGTTAACGGATACAGCCGAATTATTAAAGCAACAAAATCTTATACTAAAGTCTTATACAGCGTTACAAACTGGATGACAAATTTCATATATACCCTTTCTTAACTAATTGTGATAGTGGAGGGTATAATAAATTTTATTATCCTTCATTTTTTCTAACATTTCAATGTACTTTGTAGTTTGAATTTTGTAACACAAAATAATTGGAACGTGTTATACGATAACATATAGACATATAGAATTATTTATAAACAAATTCTTCTTACATTTAAAATGTATTTCTAAGAAAATATATCAAAGTCATCTATATATATGGTATATATACCATAAAAGGTACAGTGATTGTTGGAAAGGTAATACGTATACATATGTAAGTGTACTTGCTCTGCTTTTGGGTTATTTTGTAAATACTAAATGAATCAAAAGTTTCTCAAAGTTAAAAGGAAATTTAGATTATTTAAATAAAAAAAATAAGGCACAGAAATCTTAACTAATAACTAATAATGATGATGGCACTACTTTTCCCTTTGGTTTCGTACCATATGTATTTCACGGCAGACATACAAGTCTGAATGTTATAGTCCGTCAAGGCCTCATTCTTAGCTGTAAGTGGTAGCTACAAAAAATTTTTAAACGACTCTCGTATAATTTAGTTTTCTGATTTACGCTTCACATTGTTATTATACTAATATTTACGTTAAATATATGCGATTTTAAGGGATATATTCTGGATGGTAATACGGAGCCAAAAAAAAATTATGGACCGATCATTCTATAACTTTTCACATCGAATCTTTTTATATTTAGTTTTATTTTACCAATTATTATTACAATACCAATGTATATGTGAGATTTGTACCCTTCAAAGTGACACTTGAAAGTGGACTTGTAATTCACGTATTATAGACAGATTTGGCACATCGTTTAAATATTTATTTTTGACTTATTTCTATAAAATTGTTTTTAATAGGACTTTTATGAGCTTAGAACCAATTTCATAGGAATATTTGTATGGGAGCATCACATTATGGACCCACCATCATTAATTTCAATACACATTGTGCCTTGTCCAAAATAAGGCCAAATGCCAAATTAAATCTAAATATCTTTTAAACTGCGACCTGCATTACACTGCCACTCAGACGGACGGACCGATATGGTTGAATCAATTAAAATAGTAAGGGTTCCAAAGTAACACAGTTATTTAGAAAAAAAGCAAAAGAGTAAATATTCTATGCTTTAATACCCTCCACCACTATATTGAAGGCGATTGTCTAATTGTCTGAATTTCGGTGAAATTGATTAATATTTGTGTTGGGAAGAGTAACAAACAAGTTTTATATATTAAAGACGATTAAAAAAAAATGAATCGAAATTAAACCATTTTTTGTGAAGAGCCCTTAAATGTGGACTGCAACAAAATATGGCCCGATACTCGGGAAATTAATAACATATATTTAATATAGTTAGAGCAATAATTGTTCCGAATTTCAGTAATATTTTTTCAAGCTTAAAAGTCCTATGAGTTTAAAGCTTTTTTCCGACAGAGAAACTTATTGGCAGCTTAAGCAAAATAAAAACAAAGAAAATTCCACATCTTCAGAACAGTTAGAAAAATAATCGTGAAATTTTTTAATTAAATTGATTCATAATCAATTAATAGTTTTATAAGCTCAAACCCGTTTTTCGGGAAGGTGCTTTAATGGGCAGACCAATGTTCGTCAGATTTATAAGATTTATTCAAGAAAGACAAATAACTGAGATGAATATCAACAACATTCTTCATTATTTACTAGCTTTTAAGATCCAAAAGGGGCCTTATATAGGAGCTATAACCATATATGGACCAATATTGGCCAAATTAATAATGTATATTAAATACAGTTAATAAATAGGGTCGAATTTCAATAGATTTGTAAGCTTAAAACTATTTTCTGTGAAGGGGCCTGATATGGGAGCTACAACGAAATATGGACCGAGATTGTTCATATGAATAATATACATTATAAATACTTAGAAGAATCGGTCTTTAATTAAGTGTTTTATAAGTTCAAAACCGCTCAAATCAGGAAGTGGCGTTATATGGGAGCTAAATCAAAATATAGATCGAAATGAATAACATATACTAAAAACAGTTAGAAAATTAATTGTGTCAAATTTCAATAGAATTTAAGACATTTATAAGCTATAAACCATATTCCGGGCAGGGACGTTTTAACGGTCAAATAATAACCCCAGCACAATCTTGTTTCTTTACATTTATTATTGTATCAAAATAAATATACCTGACAAATTTTAGTCAAATATCTTAAAATTGCGACCCATATCACACACAGATTCTTGGGTGTATCAAAATTTGCATATATCAACCTTTAATTTTTTTCTATTGATCCAATTTTGATGATTTTTGCAAGATAATGATAATTTAAGTGTAAGTTAGAGTTAAATTTGTGTTTAAATCCAGCAACCTTTTATTGAAAAAAATTTTTAGGATTTTTCTCAGATATCGGTCTATAACTTTTTTGCTGATGAAGCAATATAGATTGTTTAAATAGGTATTTGCTTAGGATAATGGCAAACAATGTGATTAGATTTAATTGCTTTCTGACAATTAATCTTCTTCTGTTTCCAGACAGACAGCATATGAGAAGGTATGAGAAGATTCCTTCTTGGTGTTACACAGGGAATGACAAAATTAATACACTTGCGGTGGTGGTTATTAAAAAAACTACTTGAATACATTCTATATTAGTGAAGTTTCATTTAAATCGCACTGGACGTTCTTAACTTACAGATTTATTTCTATTCCATTTTTCATGCATATAAAAATTTAATTATTCATTATTGTTGTATTTATGTATTGTAGTGTGATCATATAATAAACCAAGAAACTCCTCTTTCTATTTTTTATTTTCCATAATATTTGAAGTCAAATTGCACAAGAAAATACTTCCAAGTAAACAAATACACTTAAGCAGATAAAATATAATACAATTTACACCAACACTTAAACAGATACATATCCTGACATATTAAGCAAGATGTACAGATATATTGGAAAACATAAAAGATAAGCAAAGAAGAAAAAGGAAAAAAAAACAAACAAATGTTGTCTTTAACTAAATCAGAATTAATATTTAATGAATTTCATTTTCTTTATATCGCAATGAAGATGAGCAAGAAATTGAATAATTCCATAAACTTGTCACTGAGAGCAGACTTTATTTCCTTCAGCTTACAGCAGCAAATGTACAAGAAACGAAGTACAGGAAATGGACATTATATTGTAAAAAGCCATGGTTACATATACATACATAGAACTAAGATCCTTTTACCTTTTATAGTTATGTCGGTTAAAGGACTTTATTTGCAACTGTTTTCAGGTTACTTTGCACTTTTGTTGCCATTTACATGTTGCTGTTGTTAGCAAACAAGGATAAAATGTGATAAAATTTAATTTTATAAGTAAAAATACGAAAAGGAAGTTATGGTTTGGCATTAAATTTTATTAAAATATAAAAATATATAGGGAGTGAGATCGAAAAAATTCTTAACACACTTTTTTCAATAATTAGTTATTACGTTGCATGTCAAATAAATAAAAATATTGTTTATCTCATGAAAATAAGTGACCAAGAACAAGTTATATATTTTTAACAAACCCAACTTGGTCCTATAAAATGTTGGCTAAGCACTCAAAGGTTTGCCACCAATTTGTCTCCTATGTTGTTAAACAGAAGCGGAACAACTTTTTCATTGAATGAAAACTTAGTACAGGTAAAGCAGGAAAGGTTCACATGAAGTCTCTAAAGTCAAAAAATAAAAATTTAATACAAATTCAGACCTTTCTACACTTCCCGAAGGAAAGCAGCCCAGTTAGCTCAATGCTCGTTCAAAAGTATAAAAGTAAACAAGAATGCTATATCCAGCTATGCCGAATCTTTAATAGTCTCCACCACAACTTCATGTGAGATAACTTCACACCCGCAAATATACACCATACACACTGGCAGTGGAAAGATATGGGAGTCTTGTTAAAAGAGATGTAAAGGGCACAAAAAGGTGTCCAAATGTATGGTAGTTTTTTGACGGAGGTCGCGCTACCTCTATAATGTTTTTTGTTCACGCTTTGGTTTCTGATTCTGATTCTCGAAAGAATTTCCTATCGTTTGTAATGCATATCATATATGTACACTATTAATCGGTTCTAAAACCTCGATTTCACCCAACACACCATCGGACATGCTTATACCTTTCGGGGTCTAGTACGCTGATCTTAAGTTTAGAATTCGTTAAAAAAAAAACATCATTTTCACATAGACACTGTTGACGTCTTTCCCATTTCATTTGGTGGACTACGGGTTCCTATCTGATCTACGACGCAGTTAATGACTTTCCAAATTTGGCTACTGCGGGTATGTTGATTTTTAAAAATTCAAAATCCACCACCACAGTAATGACATTGTCATTTCGTGTGTTACGTCAAGAAGGAATCATTTCAGACCCCATAATGTATACATTATTGCACCAAATCAAAATCTGAGTCGAATTAGCTAAGTCCTGTCTAAGTGTGTCTTTCCGTTGTTGGCACTCTTGCATTCATAATAATTGACAGGGCGTAATGAAATTTGGCCCGAGTTTTTGTTAAATTCCTGAAAAAATCCTATTTGAAAAAGGCAGAACCGGTTTAGTATAAGATAAATTCCGATAACTGAGACACAAAATTGTCAATTAGAAATCGAAAAATCAAAAAGATTTTGACATAATATGAAATTATATATACTTCATTATAATTCCAAAAAAATTTAAAATCGGTTCAGTAGAAAAAAAATTATAGGCAAAAATATAACTAATTTTATGACCCATTAAGTGTTACGTGTTATATTAAAAAAACGGTTATTTATAATATACCTTTGTAAGTAAACGTGTGATTGTATATGTACGAACATAACTTATTTACTTACACACACTTGTGGTGGAGGGTATTGAAGATTCGGCATAGCCGGATATAGAATTTTTTCTTGGTTTTAATTTATATTTAATAAATTCCCTTATATAATTATAAGAACAACTTTATGTAACCATGTCTTACTTTGAAGGTTATATGCGGTCAATTACATTTAATTAATTTAGACAACTAAATGCATTTCTTCGTCTTGCAATTACATATATTTTGCAATTTTTTATAATTCTTAGCATGAGCAGCAACAATGTTGTAGACATTAATATTTTCTAATGAAAAATTTTTCTTATTAACACACATGTACACATACCAATAAAAATTGTTCTATTAACTGTGTAAAGTTTTACAATCGAAATATATCTCATGGGCACTTTAATTTTATGGCCACAAATCTGTATTTGTATATGCGTGAGTGTGTATGGGTTTTTACAAACATAACTTTTATACACAATTATATAGAAATGTTTATGTGTTTGTGTGTATTTGTGTAAATTCCTTAGAAATATGATGATTGACACCAGAGGTTTTGTTGTGTTATTGACATGTCTTGTAGGTTATGACGTTTATAAGTTTCTATATAATCAACCTTTTGATATCTCACCATGTTTGTATTTAGAATTTTAAGTTAATATTTATATGTGTATGCGTATGACGATAAATTTGTGTAGGTAAAAGTTTATTAGCTATATTGACTTGAACATAAACATTAGCTTTAAATTACAGTGAGGGGAATAGCAATAGGTATTCATAGAACCGAACAGGTTAATTTTAAAATCAATTAATATGATCAATTCAGAAGTATTAATCTTTTAACACCTAACAGATATATATCATAGGCAAGTGAAAATATATAACTACCTTCGCAATAATTTTTACACTTATCAAATTCGTTTTATATATGTCTGTCTCAATACACTCTCATCCATTAGTGGTTAAAAAGGGATTATTTAGTTCTTCACTCTGTGTGTAACGCCAAGAACGTATGTTTGAAATATTCCCACTCTTCTACTAATTGTTGAAGTTCAATGAAATTTGGCGCAATTACTTGCTTTAGTAAATAGCAGCTTTTATTTAAAAAAGCAATATAAGTCCAGACAAAGTTTCAGACCGATATCTTAGTTTTTTTAATGTTTTTTTCAACTTCAACCATTGTTTTCAAGAACTTAAAACTTATTGATAGCTAAACTACTGGACCGATTTTGATCAAATTTTCAAAAATTTTCAATATTATCGAAAATAATATAGGCCGTAAAAAATGCCAGGACCAGTGGTAAGGGTACCCTAATACTAAGTAAATATCGATAACAAAATATTTAAAGGACTTTAACCGCGACAGTTCTAAACTTTGGTCCCAGTCACTTTCACAAGGATCTGTTTTACTGCATAAAATATATTTCAGATAGGACCAGAGGAAGGGGTACTCCTCCACAAAGCCAATATTTATTATTTAATATGTAAAGAGCTTCAACGAGAGTTCTCAAACTCGATCCAAATCACTTTCACACTAATTTATTTTAGAAAAAAGAATATAGTACAAACAGGACCAGGGGGAGTGGTTCCCCTCAAAAAAGATAATATTTTTTATCGAATATCTCAAGAACTGTAAAGCTAGATTTTAAAATTTTGATCACTTTCTCACTTTCTCAGAACTTTAACCGCGACACTTCTAAACTTTGGTCCCAGTCACTTTCACAAGAATCTGTTTTACTGCACAAAATATAGTTCGGATAGGACCAGAGGAAGGGCTACCCCTCTACAAAGCCAATATTTATTATTTAATATCTAAAGAGCTTCAACGAGAGTTCTCAAACACGATCAAAATCACTTTCACACTAATTTATTTTAGAAAAAGAATATAGTACAAACAGGACCAGGGGGAGTGGTTCCCCTCAAAAAAAAAAGCAAATATTTATTATCGAATATCTCAAGAACTATAAGAGCGAGATTTCAAAATTTTGATCACTTTCTCAGGGAACTGTTTATACTGCAAAAATGTAGAACGGATAGGATAAGGGGAAAAGTAGCCCACATACACAGTAAATATTTATTATCGAATATCGAATGAACTGCTACAACAAGAATTTTTAAATTTTATCCCAATCACTTTCTCAAGGAACTTTTTTACTGTACAAAATGCAGGACGAATAGAACCAGAGGGAGCGGCAAGCTCCATACAAAGCAAATATTGATTATCGAATTTCTAAAGAACTGTTAAAATCAGAGTATTAAAATTTTACATCGAAGACTTTCTACTGGAACTGTTTTACTGGACAAAAGGTGGGAGGGATAAAATTAAAATCATTACCAAACTATTTTTATTTAATTACATTCTCAAGGAAAAAGTTTTACTGGACAAAGTATATGACGGTTAGGATCAAAGCCATACAATGCAAATATAAACTATCTATTATCTGTGGAATTATTATAGCTAATGTTAAAAAATTTAATACCAATTACAGTCGTAAAGAACCGACAGGGCAAAAAATATAACTTTTTCAGCTAGAATTTATAATTTTATCCCCAATTTTCCTGTTAAACAGTTTTAAGTGAGAAAATGGATAGTGGATGTGGTCATACAAAAAATTATTGAATATCTAAAGGACCATTGTACCTACAGTTTCCAAAATTTGTCACTTTTCATGAGACTGCTTTATTGTAAAATTTAAGAACGGATAGAGTTAGGGGAATTTGACAAAATACCCCTTCCTTGAAATTTGTTTAATTCACATCGTGAATTGTGAATTTTCTTTCTAGATCTAGGACTGAGGAAAATCTTTGTGCAGCTAAGCTCACCGGGGTAAAGATAGTTTTATAAAAAAATAAGCAGAGAGATACAAAAATTCTAAGCGCATGTTTTTCATTTAAACTTTTTACTCAAAATTTATTTAATTTTTCTTGTGATCAAGTTGTCTTTGTAAAACATCTATTAATCGTTTCCCGAAAAGGCTCAAAATATCATTAGTTGAGACTAAAACTATAAAAATATTTTTGAAATTTTTTGTAATAATTTCAATCAAATAAAAAAAAGTTTTGTAGTTTCGTTTTCTTTACAAACATATTTCTACGTTTAGAACTGAAGGATGATTTTTACCTCAGTCTTCTGTTATTTGAGAAATAATTTCGTTTTATTATCGAAATGAAAGCATTTTATAAGGATCAGGCAATAATTTTGGATATAAATATATTAGAAAATGAATCCAAGATCTTAGAATTTATTAGAAACAAAAATTGTCCACAATAAAAATGCAACACTCCTCAACTCTCCTTAAATTTCATACAAATTCATCCGGTGAACCAAAGTTATCGATGGGCGTGTCAATGGGCTGTGAACTGTGATACCTCGAGCCACAGTAATTTTTAAAACCATTCTGTTTCATTATATATTTAAAGGAATTTCAAATTCAAGTATTACTTGAATGGATTATACTACAGATGTATTTCTATCTCATTTGTATACCCTTCAACGAAACATCCATTGAATGAGGACAATTATTTTAGGCGTGAGATTATTTCAAACAGGCAGATGGACAGTAGGACATAGCTAAATCAACTAAGATTTCGACTTGATGGAATAATATGTACTTCGGGGGTCTGAGATGATTTCTTCTTGGCATTACACATGGAATGATAAAGTAAATATACTCTCATTTCTATTTGTAATGGTGGAGGGTATAAGAAAATTATATGTGTTTATAGGAAAACGCATTGGTGTATATCGGAAGTTGAAGAATTATGAAAATTTCTCATATTTCTGATTGTAAAGTGAAACTTTTTAACTATAACCCGTACTATAATAGTTTACATATCTGTATAGACATGAGTAAATATAATTTCCTCTATTTAGGTAGAAATCTCTCCTTATGTGAGTGCGTTTGTATGTCACTACATTTACTTAGGTTTTTTTTTCCTCAACAAATACATTTTCATTAAACGAACATGGTTTCATCATTTTATAATCAACAACAAATAGAGTTCTTCACGAAGATACACCAACACCAAAGACAATTCTTCACACTACAAATCTAATGGTTATATATATATAGCCAATGTACCACTACTAATGTTCATATGAGTTTGTATATGTGTATAAGTATGTACATTTGTATGTATTTAACTAACTACAGCTGTTTGCATTAAATACAAGTCTAAAGAAAATTTCATTAAGTTTACTTAACGCGTGCCAATGCAATTAGTTTACTTGTCCTTAATACAAACATGTCATCATATGCATATACGCACGCATACATGCATTTTCACAAATGCAATTAAACATTTTGAATTATAAACATACACACACACCGACACAAATACACCAACATCATCTACATGAATGCTGATTATTTGCTGGTATATTTATAAAGATGTTTAATGCACATTTTTCTTATATATTATATATATTATATATTATAATGGACGGATGATCCTTTGTTGCAGATTGCCTCAAAAATATGGTTTGGTATTTATTCCACTAGTTTTGAAGAAGGTTGGAATCAGCTTCCTCTTAAAATTTGAATCCGGTACAGAATAAACTATAAAAAGCTGAATGCGCTTATTTAAAAAATCTTAAAAATGGGTTTAGGTAGAAGTAACTGATTTATTTCCATTTTCTTTTTCATTTAAATCACTGTGCGTTGGCATACACTTAGACCACTATTTTGGCTTATAGAACACTAAACTTTTTAACAGTTACCGAACCATAATTCATTATAGAAATACTTTGTCATGGTCATAATTTTTCAATTTCCACCAATCAACATCTATAAGTTTTAAATGTTTAGTAAAGTGTCCCTCACCAAAGTTTGCGATCTTTGTGTTGCGAAAGCCTGGCAGTGATATGGGAAATATTCCAACTTTTTCGTGTCTTCCCTATCTGAGCTACCGAACTGTTACAAATTGTTTTAATTAGCTAGATTATGGAATCCTGGTGTTTTGTACTAACTCATTTACAGATAAATCATTTTTTTGCAATCGAAGACGATTCTTGAAGTTATGTTCTTGGATTCTAACGCTCCAATTGTCATTTGGCTATCAGTGAAAATGTATGGATCTCTATGCAAGTCAAGTTACGGAAGAAGGTCACAACAAAAACTACAGTGAAATATGGAAACATATTCTTAAAAATACCTATAAATATTCATATCCAGCTATAGATTTTAAGGATTCATTTTAACAAAATAACTACATTTAAGGAAGAATTTTACCACATGAGAGGCAATATTCAAGTATATATGAAGATAATTATGTAGTTGTCTGAATATCGAAGAAATTGTGTAATTGTTTAGTATCTTGTAAGCCTGAAGCAAAGTTCCGGGAAGTGGGATTGTAAACAATCGTATATGGCTCGACAACTGTTAAAAGAGTTTCATTTATTAAAAATAGTTTTAAAAAAATGGATCAAATTTGAAAGAATTTTCTGGATAGGTGCCTCATATTTGAGCTAAAGGAAAATATGAAACGGGGTTTGCAAATTAATAATATATTTTAAAGATAGTTAGAAAAATCATTGTGTCGAATTACAATAGAATTGGAGTTTATTTATAATATTTATAACCTCAAACCGGTTTTTAGGAATCGTCGTTATATAGGAACAATAGTAAAATATGTACCGATATGGATAAAATTATTACTTTATATTAAGGATTATTAAAAAATAATTGTTGCCAATTTCAATAGAATCAGTCTCTTTTTACTAGTTTTATAAGCTCAAAGCTGTTTTCCGGAAAGGGGCCTTATATGGGAGCAACAGTAAAAAATGTACTGAGATTGTTCAAATTATTAATATATAATTAAGAAAAATCATTGAGCCTAATTTCATTGGCATTGATTTTTATTTAAGTGTTTTGAAACACGTTTTAAAAAGGGTCGTTATATGGGAGCTGTTAAAAAATATGGACAGATATTGCTAAACTAGAAAATTAATTTGCCAAATTTCAATAGAATACGTTCTCATTTAATAGTTTATAAGCTGAAACCAGGTTTCCGGGATAGGGCGGTATGTTAAGTGGGAGCTAAAACAAAATAGGGTTCAATTAGAAGTTTTCTAAGACATATTCCGGGAGGAACCCTTATAAAGGAACTGGGTCAAATAATCGACCCAACACTCTCTAGTTTCTTTGGGTTAATTACTGTGTCAAAGTAAAAATTTATGGCATATTTCAGAAATGATCTTAAAAATGTTTTGGGGTGTATCAAAATTTTTAATATTTCAGCCCATAAGTCTATTTTATTGTTCCGATTTTGATGATTTTTTTGTACATTGATTAAGAACATATATCTTTTTTATAGTTAAATTTTTGTTTCAAGTGAATTACATTTTGTTGAAAAAATTAGAAAAGTTCTATTTCGGAATTTGAAGTTGTCTCAGATATTGGTCTCTATGTTCTTTGCCAATGCAACGATATAGCTGATTTTAAAACGAAACTGTTTAGGACAAAAACAAACAATTTTATTGAGTTCAGAAAATTATTGTAGGCGTAAAAATGTATCCAAAAGACAAACAGACACAAATTGGCTCAAATATTGATTTGATGCATGAATATATATAGTTTGTAATGTCTGAAATGATTCTTGGCGTTACTCACAGAATGAAAAATTTAATATATCACCAATTGTGTTGGTGGAGGATATAAAAATAAACAAAAAATACTTGGAATTAAAATTCATTAATATGAGCCTCCCTAATACAAATATATATCTATTTATGTGTTAGCATGTGTGTATATACAAAATATATGTTTTAATTCCAGAGGAAAGAGAATGAACATGTTTGCTAAATGTTCGACTTTGCCTTGGGGAAATTTATTTTAACGCGCATTAAAATCGTGTGCATGTTTAAGTAAATTTCTATGAATGTTTGTGTGTGAGTGTGTGTATTAATGCAATTTAGTTGAGAAAATGAATTTGACCATCTTTTAAGAACGCGATGTTTAGACTTACTTTGTAGTGAATTTAATATAGAACAAAGATTTTACTTAAGACCATGAGGTGGATTAAATTTTAATCCAAGTATTTTATAACTTTCATTAAACTTAATAGCAATATGAGTCTATTTGTACTTTATAGTCTGTCTGTCTGTCTGTCTGTCTGTCTGTCCGTCAATATTTGGCACATGGTAGAGTGTTTCAAATGAAATGGAAATTAAACTGCTTATCTGTGGTTATGTCGTCCGTTTGTCTGTTATTAGCATGTTCACTTCACTTATGATGCTCCTATCATTCAACGAAATTAAGTCTGAAAAATCAGTTCAATACAAAAAGATTATAAACCGATATTTGAGATAACCTCTAAATTCTGAAGAAGAAAATTAATTGATATAATCTGCAACACCTCATTTGGTGATGAGGGTGTATTAACTATGCCATTTCGTGTGTAATGCCACGAAGAAATTTTTATCAAGAAGTAATAGTGTATATATATTATTGAATTAAATCAAAACAGAGTGAGCTATGACCGTCTGTCTGTCTGTTCGACCGTTTGCATTCACAATAGTTGTCAAAATTTCCAATCGCGAAAAAGCTACAAACCTATACCTCAAAACGTAATTGGATTCATGACGTGGACAAAGGAGTCTTTTTGCACTGCTCTGTCTATGTGAAAAAATAAATTTTGACGGTCTGGATTGGTTGTTAAAACACTATCTTCTACAACTGTCAAATCAAACATTTTTTTGTTCCAACAAAAATTAATACCTCAATCTACAAAGAATTTCTCTTCTCTCTTTAAAAGATTTATGCTCCATTACGATAATACTGCGCTACGCATTCCGAAGCAGTCTAAATCATAGTTTAGTGATTAGAGCACACTGCTCAATTGAGAAATTGTGAAAAGTTTAGTAGAAAAAGTGCCCAAAAATTTAACAGACAAAAAACTAAAAATCAAGTAAGTTCGGGCGAAAATTGTTTCCGATATTCTTAAAAAAATAAAGGAATAAATGTCAAGTCATATTTTTACTAAAATTAAGTTAAAAAATTAAGTTAAAAAACTAAATATAAAACTCTGTCAGAAGATACATTTCGCCATCCATTATGCAGAAGGAATATTTTTTTAATTGACTTTAACTTTCGAGCTCGATTTTTGGCCTCTTAGTTTCTAGCAGTGTTGCTGTCAGGAAATTTTTAAATCTTTAGATTTAACTCTTCTTACAAATTGATCCGAACACTGAGCTTACAAGGTTGTTTTCCTTCTTGGTGAGTTGGGAGCTTTTCTGAAAATGCTTTCTATTATTTAGCTCTTAAACATCATGTGGACTATTGCTTCAACTTCAACTAGGTTTCCTATTAACGGACAAAAAAGGATTAAATAACATTGGAAACAATTTGACGGTATTCCCTTGAATGTTTGGTCAACTTTTTTTGGGCCAAATTGGGATTTTTTTATTAATTAAACATTTTAGTATGTACTTTATTCTGGTAACTCATTTTAATCAAATTAACAATATCTCCATTTGTTTGACATTAAACATAATATTCAACAAATGTATCAAATTATACTTGTTTTTTTTCGATCTCAGTCCTAAAAAGAAAAAAATATTTTTCCTCTTATTATTTTTTTATTTCTAAAAAAAGTTTATAGTATTCTGCACCAATGTACATGCTTCATGAGTTCTTACACAATTGCTTCTTGGTGTTACAAACAGAATGAGAAAGTTAATATACCCCCTACAGTACCTTTCGTGGAGGAGGGTAAAAAAGAACCAAATAGATAATAAACAGGATCAGCACTTCACTAAATAACAAAAATTTATCTTTAATTAATTTGTAATCAAAAACACCCTTTTGACCTTTTTTAAATGATTTATTATATCTTGAACTTTTGGAGCTTATTTCATTATTCTGTTAAAAAATATGAAGTTTGTAAAAAAATGAAATTTTTTATTACAGTGAATATACAAAATTAAAAGTTTTATTCCTGATTATCTTTCAATGACCTCTGATTTGGGTAAAGAAATGGGAAGTAGTTCGCTAAAGAGAAATATTGGCGCCAATAAAAAATAAAAATTTTTATAAACGCAAAACAACTACGCAAAAAAGTCATCTGTTTATAAGAAGTAACAGGAAGATGGACTTGAATAGTATATAAGTTGTATGGCTTTGTTAGATCCAATACCAGCATTTCTTTTTCGTTTTTATCGTCAATCATTTTTTAGTTTGATAAATTATGAATATGAATCGTGTACTGTTAATTATTACTACGTAAAAATGGACCTAGTACTGTTGACCTGCTTTATATAATTATTAACTAAAAGCATATTTAATAATTCATGTTATTATTTAATTATATCAAATCATTATTTAAAAAAAGAAACACACATTTAAGTGAAACTTAAACGCTAAAATTCATATAATTTAAAAATGCACGCAAAATACATCAATTTTTCATTGTAGTTTCAAACAATTTATAGAAATTGTCCTCAATTTATTTGATAATTTTACTGTTATTCTCTTTGTATAAAACTAAAAATATCTCAATATTCTCTTTAGCTTTAGCATGCTCTCTCTCTCTCTCCCCTTTTTCTCTCTATCTCTCTTTTTATTTTGGGCAAGTTCTGCAAAAAGGACAATAAATAGAAAATATAAAAATATCCTTTCGCTTAGTCATTTGTTTACAAAAACAAAATAAATTCATGAAACATTTATATTCTTTCAACATGTCTATAATGTGTAGCAGGAGTAATAACAACTACCACCAATACTCTTATACATATATGCAATACAAATACAAACACAATAGCAAAAAAGAATGACGCCAATTTCACAATGAATAGTTTTTTTTATGAGCCGCCAGTTTGGCGTCTTAGTTTATTGATTTAAAATTTAGATTGTTAGTGATATCATACCAACACACTCTACTCACTCTTGCTCTCTTTCTCTCTCTCTCTTACTCTCGCTTAATAATATTAAAACAAAATATCTTGGCAATTACATACAATCATACATTTCCTACATTTTAGTTTTTACAATATTTTTATGGGTTTTTGTAAAAGTTTATAAAAAATTAAGGTTAAAAACGTTCAAGATTTCATTTTTTCTATATTTTTCTTGAGAAATCAAGGTTAAATTTTTTGAATTGATAAACAGGAACCAGTTGTTTTTTTTTAACAGGAGAGAGTAATCTTTAAGAGGAAACATAATTTATAAAAGATATTTTATAGTATGATTAGCGTTTTTTACGAGAAAACGTTCCTGAAATTAACGGGAAATTAATTGGAAATTTTTGGGCAGTAAGTTATATGAAAAAGCTACAGTAACTCCGGAAGCAATCATTTACGTATTCAATAAAATTTTTCCAGATTATTTATTACTATTTTATGCAGCTGCCTATTTTATAACTTCAATAGCAAAATAGTTATAGATTGATATCTGAGTCAGAATTTAACCGTTCTATGTCATCATACCAAAGGTAATCTAAATCGGATTAAATTACCAACGTGTAATATAGAAAGAAAATTTTCTGAATTTATCTTTATATAATTATTTTGGTACAAGAATATAACCCCAAAAATTTAATTATGGTGGGGTCATTGCTTGACTTTGATACAATACATGTACCTTTTTCGGAATAAAGTTTTAAGTATATAAAATCAATCATATATAATTAAGAAATAATACCTCCGACACAGAATTTCAAGAATATCGTAGCATATTTCACATGAGGATATTTAAAACTTGACGGAGATGAATATCGAATTCCTTTTTGTTTTTACTATTATTTTGATAGAATATCTGATATTCCCGGGAACAAAAAAAGCCTGGGAAATAAAGTTCTAGGTGTGATAAAAAGAAGTTGAAGACATAGAGAAATCGACATGAAATTAAAGACTTTACAGATTAAACCAGTGTTTTCAGTTTTTTTTCATGTCGGTTCAGGTCGATCTTAATATTTTGTAAATATATATTGAAATACTCGATTACACACCTACATACACATGCAATAACCCTACTGAAATTAAATTAATCATATCTTTTTACTATAAAGCAGATTTTAATTATTTTTAGAATGATAATGAGGAGCATAAGGACTCAGATCGAAGATTTCTTAACATATATATATGTTAAGAAATATCATATATGTTCATAAAAACGAAACCACTTAATTTACAGTTGAAATTTGTATACCCTACACCACCGTAGGTGGCTAGAGTATTATGCGTTTGTGCTGATGTTTCTAACATACGGAAAAATTGTGTTACACGCACTTTTAAATATACCGATTGACTTAGAATCACTTTCTGAGTTGATTAAATGATGTCCGTCCGTCTATCCGGCTGGCCGTCCATATAAATGTTATGAAAACCCTACAGGTCACATTTTTTATTAAACATCTTGATATTGTTTTCGCCTAAACCGAAGCCATTTGAAAGTGACTGTGTTCATACCATATAAGGTAGCCAAAATATTGCATCGTAAGTTTTAAAATATTCTAAAACGATGTTCCAAATAAAACAAGAATCGATTCATTACTTCTCATAGGTTCCATACAACCCTCCATCCAAATATCACTTTGAAGGGCATAATTTTTACTTATACGTTGGTATTGTAATAAAAGTTGAGTTAATTAAAATAAATATATGCAAAAATCGATGTGCAGTATTATACGAGGGTCGGTCCGTAATTTCATTTAGCTCCCATTTAACCCCACACAATATTATAGAAGTGATTAATTGAATTAAGTTTCATAAATGTCATTATTTTACATAAGTAGCTCTTACCAGTTTAACTTTGCTGCACAAAAATTCTACTCCGTCCTTGATTCACAAACAATTTAGAAAATCGCGACGAGTATCCAAAAAATCATACAGTAGGAATTTGGTCAAATTTAAAGGTTTTCATCACAGTAATTTTTCAAATATAAGATTGTAAAAATTTGCTTTTAATGGTGAATACAACTCCTCCCCCTTTTGATCTAAAATTGAAAAGCGAAAGGTGTCGAAAATTGTAGAAAAAAGTTGTAAAAAGCATTATGAAAACGTTAATAAAAGGTTCAAAATTTCACCACTAGCGATTAAAGCTATAAAAATAGTTTCTAAATTAAAACTAAAAATTAAAGATTTAATTTTTACTAAAATATATATGTATGTTAAACATTTTTCGATTTCACTCCTTAAATCAAATTTCAAATTTCCTTAAAACTGGTTATGTATTTTAAATGTTTTTTTTTTTTAAATTATTGAACTTTTCTTAATGAAAAAACTGTCTTGATTCGCATTAGAGGCGTATACTTAATCAAATTTACTAATATAACTCATACACTCCATTGTTCCGTGTTTATGGTTACCAATAATAACAACAAGTTATTTTTATTTAAAATCAATTATATTCCGAATTCTTCATCATAAGTTTTTTTCCATCAGATGTCAGAAGATATAATGTATTATACAAGATACATCATGTATACGTATTTTACATAAAAAGGTACGCAACAAACAATGCGGCAAATTTTCATAGAATTCGGACCGCTATTCTCGGCGTGAGAATGTTTCCAACAGACAGGAGGACCAAAGGACATAGCAAAATCGACACAGATTTTAATTTGATAGAAGAATCTTATGGGGTCTAAGATGATTCCTTTTTGGCATTACACATGGAATGGGAAAGTTAATATACTTTATCCCCACTTGTGGTCGTGAAGGGTATTAAATATAAATATAAATTTTACACTTTTCAAATATAAAAGGGGGAAAAATAATTTTGGTACTTTTCAAATATAAAGGGGGTAAAAACGTACCAATTTTAGCTTTTTTCGCAAATACCTTGTTATAGTTATGGACAAAATGATTTAAATATCTCATTATGGAATCGCAATATAACGTTAAAATTTGGTTCATAAAAAAGACCAAAATAGAGATTAGAAACGTATCAATTAGTCATATAAAAAGAGTTAACATACCATAAAGTAGTACACAAAAGTAAAAACATGGTACTTTATTTGAAGAAGATTTTAATTGTTTGGATCACAATGTGCAACCTGAATATTTCAAAATGATAATTTTTGGAAAATTGTAGTCAAAGGGTGATTTTGCAGGACAAAAATAAAAATTGTTACTTAAGTACTTTTTAAATTTGAAGTAAAAAAAGTTAAACTATAAAAAATGAGGATATATAAAAAACGATTTAAGAACATTATATTGTACTTGTCGAATTTTCTTATAGATATGATATAAAGTATGCATGGACCCATAAGTATAAACAGTAATTTGAACCACAATATAGTAGCTTTTGAACCTTTGGATGCACAATGTTTCAAATGAGAAACGGTATGGAGATAAATCTGTAACTTCCGAAAGGTTTCCGAATCAGGGATCCACAGGGTTCATACAAATATTAAAATCGATTTTAGGACTGAAAAATTTTACTTTCTGTCTGATCTTGGTTCTAGCGGGTCCAAATTTAAACCTGTATTTCCTAAAATATTTTTTATTTTATTTGAAAATTTTTAAAATTTAAAATTTGAATTCTATAAAAATTCGATTTTTCGATAGTTTTTTGCAAAAAAAAAAGTTACACCCTTTTTAAATTATAATAGAATTTGTCTTTAGTAACCTATATTGTGTTTAAACTTTTCGAAAAGTCAATTTCATGGACTTATGTTACTGTAAAAAAAATTTCTAAGACTTAACTTTTGAACGAACCAGAGTTTCTCAAGTTCAACCTATTTTATCATAATATTGTAATTGAAAACACACAGATAAAGTTTAACTAAATGACAGCTTGTGGTACTATATGAAATTTTCAATGGTACTTTTTGAGTTCTTTGACATAATTGAATTAAAATAATGAAACAATTAATATATAACGCAAAAAGGAATAACATTAATTTGATGATATTCTGAAGTTTTAATTTGGATTTTTTTATAATTATTAGGATAATACGAAATTTTGGATGTTCGGTTCCAATTGTGTGAGAATTTAAAATATGTCCTAAAAATTAACCAACAGGAATTTTTAAGTAATTTATAAAATTTCCAACGGTACTCTTTGTATTCTTGAGACATAATCAACCAAAAACGATAAAACAAGTTATATATAACACCAAATAGGTAAAATAATTTGAGGATATAATGTGGTACTTTTGGGATCTTCTGAAGGTACTTTTGTGTTTTTTCTTGTTAATTAACAGATATTCAAACATTGCAGGTAGAGTAGAGGGTAAAACGCTAGTTTTTTAAGTCAAAAAAATCTTATTATAGTCACTGGGATAATTTGAACCAATTTTCTTGATCCTAATTAGTAACACGTGGCCACAAAAATCCTTTAGTATTCCGATCGATATAGAACTCTACCAAACTATACATTCCATTCTATTCTATTCCCTAAGATTTTTCTAAACAAAATGCAATTTAATCACTTAAATATTTTAAACATGAGAAACAATTTATACCGGAAATTAATTAAACATTTCGCAATAATTTCTTCACTAAATAACCATAAAAATTTAATTCATTATTCGTGGGAGTTTTTTCTATTTAATACAAACTTTGTGCCACAAAAAAAAAATAGTAATAAAAATAAGAACAACAACAACAACAAACACAAGATAAGAAGATGAGAAAAAATGCAATTAAAAAAGCTTAAATAGCAGAAACAGCAGCAGTGTTCCTGGAAATAAATGTGAATATTGTGGAATCCTGTATGTGGTTTGTTTGTGTTTTTGTGAGTAAAGTTATTTGAAAATAAATAAAAATGTGGATGAGTGAATGATTAAGGGCAAATAGAGAAAAGGAAGAGAATTATAATCAGGGCCCGGCAGAGTATAATTTCTTACTTTTTTTCTTCTTTAGACAGACATTTTCTTCTTTCAAGGTTTGACGCAAAATTATGTTTATTTTATGAAATAATGTTATGGTCTAAAAAATAAATAACCTCTGGATTAAACAAATTAATATTTTATAGTTTTTTTTTAATGAAAGCTCGAGCCAGACTGAGCAATTGCCAAAACTTTAAGAGCTTGTATGTGTGAAAAAGTTAGAAACACAAATACATTCTGTGAGATGAAATTTTCGTAAACCCTTCCATTAATGTTTTTATTCTAATTTCTGTCGCTTTGGTCGAACAAGTAGTCCATATCCTTTTAAAATCTACCTCATTTTTAACACATTTTTTGAGCTCTCTTTTAATAACAGCCCTATATCTCTCCACTGGACTTAGTTATGACCAGTTTGGAGGATTTGTGGTACATATACAGAATTGAAAAACTTAGTTCAACAGTTTTTATGCAGTTGCAACTTGAACTTATTAACATAAAAAGAAAGTCCTATTTCCTGCTTTTAATGAAGGCCCTACTTAAACGAGCCTCATTTACTGAAAATATGCATTTTTGGTCTTGAATGAATATCACACAATTTGAGTTAAAGTGTAAAATTCCAAACAAACTGTGGCCATTAAATGTAATAAAAACCAACTCCTACCATTTTTATATCAAATAAAGATAAAAATAAAATAGAAAAAAATCCATCAACAAATAAAATAAAATCATACAAACGCACCAAACAACCAACCGACCAGACAGACAGAAACGGATGAATGAGTCCAAGGACGGACATACGAATCTTATACCTAACAGTCGCTAGACACTTTTATATATTGTCTGATTTCGTTTTCAGTTGGTATAAGTTGTTATTTCTTTCTCTTTCCTATTTCATATCCTTTTCTTAAGACACCACCAAATCCAACATGACATTAAATGCAATAAGATTGTTAAGAAATGATATCATTTCTTCTATTTAAAACTACGGCCCGGCGACTTTAGAGTTTTATATATTTTGTCTTTATATTTTTTTTATCTGTATTTTTTGTTTTAACTAGAAAAAAATCTTAAAAGTAATTTAGCGGGTTGAAGGTAGTGCACATCGCTAGATTGAATTTTTCTTTATTGCATTTCGTATTTTTATACCCTCCACTACCACAAATGGTAAAGGGGGTATATTAACTTTGTCATTCCGTGTGTAATGCTAAGAAGGAGCCATCTTAAACCCCATAATGAATATATATTCTTGCATCAAATCAAAATGTAAGCAATTTAGCTATGCTTATCTGTCTATCAGATTTCATCATAATATAAAATTATATGTACTTCATTATCATCTTAAAAATGACCAAAATCGTTTAATAGAAATAGAGTTATAACCAAAAAATAACTTATTTTATGACTCACTTTGGGTTTCTGTGTTGTATTACAGAATAACATTTTATTATTGTATGCATTTGTGAGTGTATGTTTGAGTGTGTATGTACGAAACATAAAGTATTTACTTTTACGCATTAGTGGTGTAGGGTATTGAAGATTCGGAAGAACTGAATATAGCATTCTTACTTGTTATTTTTTTGATTTTTTTTGCTTAAAGTAGCAAAAGAAAGAACCATTATTTCCAAATGTGCGTATTTTCCTTATTCATCCTTTATCCTTTAATATACACAAGTCTTTAAATGTACATTACAATTTTATTTTATTTGTATTATTCGTATATTGTTTTTAGTAATTATAATTAAACTTAATTGGTAAAGATCGTATCATTGTTATACTTTGTAAAGCGTTAAGGATGAGAACAGAACTTACAAAATCTGACCCAGATTGGAAGTAGAGTAGACTAATGATAACGTTACTTAACCTATGGCCATTACTTAACCATTACAAATCTTTCCGGACTACTGAGCAGAGAAGCTTCATCTTTGGTATCAGTTTCACAAATGCTAAAGGTTATAAATAAAAGTAAACCGATATTTATACATAACTCTTGGGTCATTATGATTTCCATTTTATACCCTCCACCACCATAAATCGTGATAATAATATATTAAGTTTATCATTCCGTATGTAGCCCAATAAAGAATCGTCTAAGACCAAAAGGTATATATACTCATGCACCAAATCAAAATCTGAGTCTGTTTAGATATGTCCGTCTTTCTGTCTGTTTGTCTTTTAAAAGTTACATTGCGATAGATTTAAAAATATCGCATATATCTGAAACTTTTAAAGAAAAATTTCTTGAAATTTCGCATACAGAAGAATTTGATTTATAACGAAAATTCTTATATGCCAGAATGTGGCTTTATATGCTGATTTTAGGGTGTATAAAATTTGCCATTTATGAAAAGTGTTTCGTCAGAATATTTAGGTTGTCTCAGATAATGGTCTATATTTTTTTCCTACTTAACCGATAATGCAGATTTTAAATCTGGACAAAATTTTGAATTACTGCAGACGTGACGCTATTTTTTGATTTGATGCTAGAATATGTATACAAACAGAATGACATATTAATATTGTGGTGGGCTTTTTTGCATACATTTTGACACAATTTATCCCCACCAAGTGTTTTAAAAGGACATGATTTCTTTTGTGCAAGCAATCGTTCATCACAATTACAAAATAGGTAATCAAGCGATAAGATACCATTCGCCTTAAACAACTTGATCGTTACAAGTTAAATTGTATTGATACAGTTAATCGCTTTTCATATTCTGTATTGTGAAATGACTAAAAAGAAGACAATTGCTTACCTCTTGGAGAGGCCCATGTTAAAATAACTTATTGGTAGTTTCTTTGATTTGGAGTTAAAACACAATTTCGGAACAAAATTTGTACCAAGCTATTCTATATTTGGCCGCAGGATATCTCAGCTTTCTGTATCCATTCCGAAAATCTCATAAACATGCAAATATCTCCCAAAAAATAATTATCATGTATGATGGTTGATATAAACTTTCCAAAATTCTATAATTATGTACACTACGAATAAAAACCCCATTTAAGCCTGGAATGTAGTGGACTCTCTCTATTTAAAGTTTACAAAATGGGCTAAAATATTTCAGGTAGCCATTGATCCAGAAAAAAATATAAAATTTCCTCTGGAAATATTTGCATATCCTAAGGTTTAATCTCAACGGATGTACCACAAGGAGACAGAAAATGCTCTAAAACAAACCCATGTTCAGATGCCCAGTAAATGAACATTAATGCTCCTGTTTAGACTGATGGACAACTAGTTCGAGACAGTTAACATAAATTGAATTGATATTGGGTAATAAGTGGTTAAAGTGGAGTGTTTTTTATTGATTTCAGAAAGGTAGGGGAGGCGTATCCCCAAAGCAAATATTTATTACTGAATATCCGAAGAACTATAACAATGAGAGTTCTCGAATTTGGTCCCAATTACTTCCACAAGGAATTGTTTTAGTGAACAAAGTGTCTTAAAGTATTGACATGGTGAAAAAATTGGAAAATTTAAAACGGACAGAGGGATCATATAGTTTGTTATATATTCCAGTTGTTGCCTTTGATTGAAATCTGTTCTTCAGTTTTAATTTATTTACCTTCTTTCATTTAAACGAACCTGAACATCGCAATGGTTGTGTTGAAGTGATGTGGTCAGTGTTAATGAGCTTCAGACTTCCTTTTCAGGATCTCATATTCTAAGGCATATTATTATTATGCATAACTAGCAAATATTGCGGACAGTTCAGTTCTCTCTTTGTCTCCGATTTTTCAAGTTAAAAAAATATAGAGGAGTGAAAAGTTCGGAATAATAAATCTCCCAAGGAAAAAGTTCAAAAGATGTTCGACAATAGATGAAAGTAGGTGTCCTCGTAAGTCCAATTCTATTTTCCAGTTAAGCACTTCTTAAGGAAAAAATCGCACTGCAACATTTCTAAAGACATGCAGCAACTAATTTCCTCACAAGTAGGGTTCTTCTGTTTCTAATCCAATTAAAAATTGTATAGCCTATGTTACTTGTAGCGATATTAGAATCAATCTACGATAATTACTGTAGGGTATTAACACTAACTGATATCTTTTCTTATATTTTGCTTAAATTATATAAAATGTGCAAACTGTCTGTCCGTCTGACCATTAAACCAACAACCGACCATAAGTCTAACAACAGAATCGAGTTATTTTCTGTTGTTAAACAACAGAAAAATAAAAGTACTTAATTGTTAATGTTTTAATGGAATGTTTTTGATATTGTTGTTATTATTGTTTTAAACGTAATTAATAAATTGATTTAATTGTTTTGCATTACATTTTAGTTTTCCAAGTCTGCTGACTGTGAAATTGAGTTAGGAAAAGTGTTATTCTTCGTTAAAGTTTTTTATTAAAATACAATTATTGTAGAAGTGATTTGAGCATAAAATAAGAATGTACACAAAATTATAGTAGAGAAAACTTTTTCTAAGAAAATGTGAATTTAAGACAGAATATTAAAATTTTAAGTAGTTATTTAGGCCCAAAACGTTTAAGTTTTTACTCTTCACCTCCACAAGTGGTGATGAAGGTATATTAACTTTGTCATTTCATGTGAAACGCAATGAAGGAATCATCTCAGACCTCATAATTTGAGTCGATTTAGCTATGTTGGTCTGTCCGTCTGTCCATCTGTCTGACAAAACTCACTGAAATTTGGCCTGAGTATTTGTTATAGCTCTAAAAATGTTCAGTATGTTAAAAGCTTTAGACCGATATCTGAGGCAACCACTTAGTTTATCTGTAACTCTTTAAATAGATTTTCATGACATTTTTCATGGTATTATACCTTATTTGGACCCCGCTGGCTCTCATGGAAGTTATGTGGGAGTAAAAGTGGTAAAAAATTTGTTTATTTCTAATTAGTGGAAACAATTTTAGTAAATTTTATTTAAAAATTATTATAATAACAGACATATATGTCGATCATATAAAAAAGATTCTCGTCAATACCTGTTGAGTCTTAGGAAATATTTGAACGCAAAATTCGGTACTTCATGTACGTATTCATGTAAAAAGGCTGGATTGATTTTGATGAAATTTTAACAGAATGATCCCAATACACCCGAAAGTAACATAAGTTATAACAAATTGCGTTAATCAAATATTGATTATCGAATATCTAAAGAAATTAACAGTGAAAGTTCTCAAATTTGATCCCAAAATCTTTCCAAAGGGACTGTTTTACTGGACAGAACGGAGGACGGATAAGATCAGGGTTACCGCTCATGCAAAGCAAATATTGATGATCTTATATTTAAAGAACTGTAACACCGAGAGTTCTCAAATTTTGTTATTTCACAAGGAATTGTTTTATTAGACAGAATGTAAAACGGATGAGACCAGAGGGAGGGGTATTGCCCATACAAACCTTATATTGTTTATTAAATATCTAAAGTACTATAACATCGAAAGTTCTCAAATTTGGCCTTAATCAATTTCTTAGGTATTTGTTTTTACAAGGACGGATAACATCCACACCAATTAAACATTTAAATCGGAAGATAATACAACACTAATGTTTTCTTATGTCTACCAACGCCCAAAAAACAATTTTTCGCAAAACGAATTTTGTCGGGTCTGCTAGTTTTATAATAAAATGTAATAAATCCAAATGGTTAAATTGCTCTAAAATATTTACTAACAAAGTTATCTTTCTGAAATTCTAGTAATTATGGACATTGTGAAAGCTAAATGAAAGCGCTGAAAAGAAATATTTATTAATCAAAACAAAGTGTTTCATTTGAAATTTGAAGGAAAATTCAAGTCAGACTTCTTATCCCTGATATACATCTCTCAAATACTATTACAAACTCTCCCTTGGCAAATGTAGTATCCAAGTCACTCAATGTTAAAATTTCTAATCTACCATGGAGCACCAGTTATAAATCGTAAAGTTTTAGATTGTGCCCTTTATTTATTTTCAATATTCGCATAATATGTAGGCCGCTTCCCATATTTGAATATCATGTATCCATATTGGTTTCAAAAGGGTTTTATACAGGTTGACTTTATTGTCAGGGCTTAATTCAGACTAATGGTTAATTAACCAATGTAAGCTAGAGACTTTTAACTTCATATGGTAGCGCCATGTAAGTCTCCTATTCAAAGGAATACCAAGATAAGTAACTTAATCACCCTGGGGAATGTTAATACCATTCAGAGAAACTGGTGGACAGTTTCCTCTGCTTAAGGCTTAATTTTAAGTTCGTTTACCTTTATTCTCCAATTCTTCAACCATATTTCCAAAGGTCTCAAGTAAATGACTAGGACATGGAAAGCTAAGTTAGAGTCTTTTTGTGTGTACTGAGAATTGCGGTATCATTAGCAAATGTTGAAATCGTAAGATCATCACATAAGTCAGATGTGTTTATCAATTAAAGAATGAGTCCTAAAACACTTCCCTGGATAATACCCTCCTTTACACAGAATATCCCAGTTATAAAGTCGTTACATTTTCTCTGATATGCCGATCATTCAAATAGGATTCTTATAATTGTGAGTACATGGTGGTAACAGAATTTAAATTTTGTGTATTAGGCCCTTATGCCATACTTTATCAAAGGCTTGTACGATGTCCAAAAATATTGCCGAACAAAACTTTTTTAATTTACCGGTTCAATAGTTCTTTGCTTTTCCCGAAAACCAAACTGGTACACTAGGATAATATTTCTATGATTTATTTATGATTCTTTCCAATAAGGTTTAAACTGCCGAATTATATCACACAAATACATCCAGCATATTAAAAGGTACAGAATTATTTTAAACATCAATTCTGAAATTTTGTAAAATTTACTTCTTCTTCTTATGGGAGAAATGGTAGATAATTTTAAATTCACGTTTAAATTTAAGCTCAATCTCATTATTATTCTCAAAAATAATTTACAAAAATCGCATTTTTGCATTTTCAGGATAATTAGAGGAGAAAAAATAGTTCTTCTTTGAAGAGAGTTTAAAGTTTATAAAACTTTTGTATTTAGACTAATTTCATTGAAATCGACAAAATTATCTTAATTGTCTTTAAAAATAAAAGGACATATATTCTTATAGTTCTCATTAAATGCCACCTCCCGGAAACAGTGGTACCGTTGGTGTAACTTTAGTCGCTAATTGTGACTTTTTTCAACTTCGTGAGACTTTTTGTGTTTTTGCCAAATTTTCCCTCTTTTATAATTTGGATTTTCGGCATAAAACTTCACGTCGCGACCAATTCTTACTTGTCATACCCCATATCATGGTAGGTGGTTGGATTATTATGCGTTTGTACAGCCTCACATAATTGTTAGTACCATAAAAATGCACAGCACAAGTAAGCATATGTGGTGTAGGGTATGACATTGAGTGGCTTAATCGACTATAATATTCTTATATGTTTTAATTAACTCTTAAGTGAGACACTGTTCTTTTAATTAACCCATATTTGAAAACGCCTCAGAAACAGACAAATGAAATCTTAAACAGATTTCTTTAGTCTCCCATCAAAAACATAATCGGTAAATTGATATTTATGTAGAACAAAATTGTTATTATGTTTTAGCCCATAAAACAGATCTGGAAAACAAAAAGGATAATTTCTCGGCTTCAAACAGTTGTAAAATTAATGAATAATTCTCTGCGGAGACTATAAGGAATTAAAAAAAAAACTTCGGAGCTTAATAAACACAAGAAAGCGGTGGTAGCGATAACAAAGATGTTGAAGTAGAAATAAGTATTCTGAATAACAATTTTCCATTTTTTTGTTAAATTTTATTTCTTATTCGTTTGTAGTCATTTGAAACCACTTATAAGGATTGTCATCACTAAATAACATTTGGAAAGACAACAAAAACATTCTAAAGAAAATATTACAACAAAAGGGGAAAAAACGAAATGTATGTCCTGAAAAAGAAAAGGAATATCTAGAAACGAAATGAAAACTGTCACCAACATACGATAGCAATCAACGGTGGTACTTAAATCACATACGAACAAAACAATCTCACACACACACACAGAGAAAGCTATATTAAGTAAAAAACATATATACACAGATACATAAAACGTTAGACTAGAGGAAGGACCTCTCTTTTTACGAATGAACAAATTACACTGAAAGAAATGATGATGTACAATTTATGACAAAAAATCCATAGTTGTCTGCATATGGAACCCACTTCTGTTAAAACTAGATATCCAAGAAGTTTTTAACCCATAAAAGCTTCTTAATGAACCTTAAGTGCGGATCTCAACCATATTTGTTATTAGAGATATGTTAAAAGGGGACATAAATGAGGTCTATTACATATATGAGAGACCAGTCAAGGGAAATAACTGAGGCCTTTTGTGAAAGCTATAGTAAAATGTAGTCTTTTGTTTTAAAAATAGTCCAAAATTTGTTCCACCAAACTACATGGAATTAGTTTTATATATAAAAGTTAAGGAGTGTGTTCGAATAATTCTTAACAAACATAAATATGATAAAAACGTAACCACTGAACTTACAGTTTTTCATCACAACTTACAAAAAAATAAAGTCTCCTGTACCTTTCCATTAACGTTTATATAGCGCCATCTGCCAATTTGCCCAAACAAGTAATCCATCTGCATTTAAAATCTACAATACTTTTTGTGCTCTTTTTCCCATTTTGCAAAAGACAAATATCATCTAATGGCCGTAGCTCCGAGCAGTTTGAAGGATTTCCCTCTCTTGGTACAAATACCACATTATTTTCTGTACAAAGACTATTTTAGCATAGTGATAGGATGCCAAATTAGGCCAAAAATAAGTGGACGCATTATGAAGTCTTACAAATGAAAGCAGCCTTTTTTGTAAACACTCTTTGATGTTAATTTCGGTATTTATAGAGCCCGTTGGAGATGCTTCTTTTGCAGCATCTACAAATTGCTTTCCACAGCAAGAACTTTTTGAAAAAGTTTGATATTTGGGACCTAAACTTTTCTTCAGCATTCCTTCGAGCATGAACAATATACAATTTTTGACCTGGAAGTTGCAAAAAAATCCGCCAGAACACACGTTTCGTCATCCATTATGCAGTGAGAATATAGTTTCTATCAGGAACTTCTTGAGCCTTGTATGTTTCTAGACCAGAAATTTCCTTAAATTGACCGAGCATCAGCTAACTGGATTGCATTGCTACCGTATGTGTTGGGAAGTTTTTTTTTGGAAATGCCAATTTTTGAGGTTCACCTAACCACACAGACACCAGATCTCCTCCAAAATCCTATCATCTCTAACTATGTGAGATTTAATTCTGATATCGATTTGGATAAATTGTGCAATTTTGGCTTCTACTGTTTTCCAAGTAGCGTAATTTGTTAATACTGCTTAAGTTTGCAACGCACAGAAAATATATTGTTCCCACCACCTTTAAGTATGTCGTTCGATTCATAATCACTTTCTGAGTAAACATTTCGCAATTTTTGATATCATTATTTTGGTCCAAGGACGATGTCTATTGAAGTTATTGATGTTGGGATCATTTTTTCATCGGAATGAAGCTTTAAAGTCATAAAAATTCAGCTTCCGTATTATCACCTCATAAAAAGTCATTTTAAAGCGCACAAATCCTACATTTTTATTAGTTCCAAAACATACTGAACTCTTAAACGAAAATTAGAAAATATGTTTATACGAGGGTTGATCATTACTTTTTGAAAGCAATCATTAATAACCAACAATGTGGTGTAGACTAGTCGGGCTTGACTGACTAAAGCTTTCACTTGTTTTTGTTTTTTAATTACTACTTAGGAGGTAACATTAACTTATTACTTTTATTTGAATCTAGAATATATGTTTGTAAATATTAGACAAATTTTCATTTATCTGAGTTTATAGCTTTTTAGGTTTTGAGCAATACTGTAAGGCTTTTCAATTCTTAGTGATATTCGATGTCCTTGAATATACATCGTAATGAGGATTTTTGTCGTACCTTTTTGATGTATAAATCAAACAGAAGTTGTTCAATTACAGTATATCAGTACAATACAGAAATGAAATGGACTTCGTTTAGTACATGGACATAAACCATACTTCTGAAGAACAGAAATATTATCATCTATAATTACAACATCTCTTTTTTATCTAAGTGTAATTGCATATGTTGATCGTGGTATTACTAATTTTTTCTCTACCACCACAAGTGGTGATGAGGTATGTTAACCTTGCATATCGTGTGTAACACTAAGAAGGAACCATCTCGGTATATATTTTGCTATAGCTCCCATATAAAGCTCCTTCCCGGAAAATAGGATTGATCTTATTAAGTCCAACCAATAAAGACAAATTGTTCTGAAATCCGCAACAATGACTTGTCCAATATGAACCAATTCAATTTAAAATCATCACGATTATTTTTATAACTGTTTTCAATATCTGTTAATTTTTTAGCAAATATCAGTCCATATTTTATGTCCCGTCTGTGGTAAAAAAGCACCATAAAGAAATAAATTGGCCTCCTTTCTGTAAATGGTCATATTTATCTGGAGAACAGAAATAATTCAATCTATAGTTATAATATCCCTATTTTTATCTAAGTGTAATTGCATTTTTACAATTTTTCTCTTAATTTCGCTTTATTTGAACTTTTGCTGTTATTGTTTGTCTTTTCCGTATACAGAAAATACAATAACAACAAATAAAACTAAATAAAAAAACTGAATTGAAATTGAAAAAACAATTTATTTCTATAACATTTTCAAATACAATTGAAAACTAGTATAATCATAGATTTATATATATACAATTGGACATACATATAAACACACACACACATACAGATATAAAAATAATGGAATTCATATGAAAGTTTGCAAAACACACAATTATAGTCCTGCTAGTCATAGTCGTCTTACAAGTTGCATGTAACCATAATTTGAAAAAAAAGGTTAAATGAGTCCTACTTTATGGTATAAACGGAGGGTTAAATATTTCTCCCTCCCCTCTATTTTATGTTTATATTCAGAATAAAAAAAACAATTTACAGTCACGTCGTTTTCTCATTTCATTTTTCACTTCTTTTTGTAAATTTCTCGGGTTGATTCATTTGGGTGTTCGCTTGTTGATGATTGCACTTGCCTTTCAGCACCATTATTATTTTGAAACTAATAATAATGTCCTTGTAATGACGTTTTACAAAGAGGCCTACTCAAATGTCAAATTCCTTTAGCATATTGTTTGCCATTTCAAATGACTAAAAGAACAAATGTTTGTAAGTAAGTTTACGTTAAGAGAACAGAATTTCTTTATTTAAAGTGAAATTAGAAAACGTGTTTTTCTTCGAGGGGAAGTGTTTCTTGGAATCGGGCTGCAACGAATTTAAAATGAGTTATTAAAATTCTATTAATGTTCTCGTTATCGGAAATGAAATTGGTAACTCGTAACATATCTGTCCCTCTGGGTCAAATTTGTTCTTTACTTTGAGAAAACTCAAAATTTGTATCGGTACAGAAAAGTTAATTTCATTAAGAAATAATTTTAACGCTCTTGATGAGTATATCATATATCCTTATTATATATCCTTATATATAATAAGGACTGGGATCGAAAAATTCTTAACTTAGATATATGTTAATGTAAAACGAAATTGACTTGAAGATTTAAATCAAAGTTTTAATTTTTTTGAATTATATAAAAAATGATTAAAATTTACAAAGAAAATATATTTCGGAAACACTCCTTTAAACATTTTTATATTGCTTTCTGTCTCTTTGTTCGAACAAAATCGTAACACCTTTCCACTGGTCTTAGCTTCGGGCAGTTTGGAGGATTTTCATCTCTTGAAACAAATTTCCGCATCAACTACTTATTGGTTGTCACACCAAGAACATTTTGAACCAATTATTCGTTTGGCATCCATTATGCTGCAAGAATTTTTTTAGAAAACTTGCTCCGTTTTTGACCTCTAAATTCTTAGATGCGCTCCTGTCAGAAACTGTTTGAGACAGTTATATTTTTAAAATCATATTATCTGGCCTCAGAATTTGCAAGTTTTAAATAGAAAACTTTTCAGGATTATAAAAAGTTCTCAGGCTAAATTTCATTAAAGCTCTGTTAATTATTATGTATGTGAGCGTACCAACAACAGATGGAATTGCTAAATTGACTCAGATTTTAATTTGATGCAACAGTGGTAAATTGTTTAACTAGAAAAGTTATGTTAACTGTTTTCTTTATACTAAATATACTGTATATTCTAGTGTTAGTATAAGGAAACAGTTAAACGAAGTTACCCATAAGCCAACCGTCAAGGAAACTCGTTGTGTTGTTGTAAACAGAACCGAAATAATATTATATTAATAGGCAGCCAAAGTCTGTTTCGGGGGAACTCGCTGTGTATCAGAGCAGTTCACTAAAGTTGTTGTCCTCCGTTTGTCGAGAATTGATCAAGTCTTACATAAATAGTCTCATAATGACATATGTACCGCAAAACGAGCAAAAAATAAGCTAAACTGCCTTAGATGACAAATTTACACAGAGTTTGAATCGCAACTACATCCGCCAAAACTTGAATACTTTTTTAAAACTATTTTAAACTAAATGAGAATTATAACTGTTGTAAATGTTGTTCAGAAAACATGACAAATTTTGATACCCCCTAATTATATAGTATCAAGTATAATGTAATTTTATATTAAAATGTTTTCATATTACCCAAAAATAGAATTTGCTAAAACTATTATTGGACGTTACTTCCATTTAAGCCATTTTTCCTGAGTAGCAATTCAAGTTTATAAAACTCTAAAATACTGATTAAATTTATATTGTATATATTTTATATGTCTTAAATATGTGAAATATTTTTTTAATATCGGTCCTAAATAGCTCATAAAGTTCCTACCTTGAATTAGGACTTAATGTAAATCAAATTATTAAATATTAAAGTATTGAAAAAATGGCAGTTATGGTTTTGGGTTTTATTTTTTTAACTGTCATCATTAAATAAATGAAACTCCATTTACATTGGAACACATTTGACATTTGCTTCCTTTTAAGGCCCCCACTCTGAAATAAGTATCACTGGTCCAGAATTGGGTAGTCTCTACCTTATAAGACTCCTTAGTTGTTCATTATTGTGAAAAATCAGGAGTTTTATGACTATATAAGCTATTACAAGGATATCAGATCACATTTCGCAACATCTAATATAGAAACATTTTTCGGAAACTGGATTTAAGCTGATAAAGTGGTGGAAAGCGTACTTTTTTGTGTTCACATAATGTTTATGATCGCAAATTTTACATGATTTGAGTAATTTTGACTTCAGTCATTCAAACGCTATAACAAACCATTAGTTACCATAAACATTTGTACTTTTTAGAATTTCAATTGAAAATGTAAATTTCTAACAAAATTGTCATACGTATTAAAGAAATTATGAGTTTTGCTACAAGTTGTTTATTGAAAAAGTGTTTAAGGAAGAATTTAGGTTGAAGACATTCCAAAACATACAAACAATTCATTCCCTCCGTCACACAGTGTGTCCAAATCGTTTAGGTGCATTTGAGTTGATTTGAACAAATACAAACCACTATATTATCATCAACGTAGTCAGTGGCCCTCTTAAGTTGACCACCTCGGGTATGTTGATTTTTAAAAATCGCCTAAAATCCATTAATGAATTAAAAGTCCTTGTAAATGTCTATAAAAAAAATTATATGTGTGGGTTATCTACTATAGTTTCGTAGATATTCAAAACATAATAATTTGTAACCCATTTTAAGCTCATTTTATTTGTTGTTTTTTTAAGATTGCGGACTTAATGTTGGTACTAAAATTCCTTTAACAATATATGCTAGATTCCCTATAATAAAGCTTTATTAATCTAAAGTTGAAGATTTAGAAAAAAGTTTATATTTTTTGGGATTATTTACAAAAAGATGGCAACACTTTTATCTTTTATTTAACAATTTTTTGTTCCGTGCTTAAATTTTTTTATTGTTTCATGCATAAATCTTACTGGGAATGAGTTAAACTAAATCCACCATTGGGGCAGATATATACCCACAAGCCCTATCCAAACTTGCTCAATTTTGGAAACAAACCTAATTTTATTTATACTTAATATGTAGTTACATATATAAGATAAACACACAAAAAGTATTTTCTGCCGAATGGTCCTTGTAATGGCAAAGTCATCATTTAAATGAAACAAGTCAAATTTTTCAAAATGATTTATACGGATTGAGATTTTGGGCATTTTAATATGGAAATATGGGAACTTTTTATTTCCCTGAATCATGGATAAGTTACTATACATTATCGAAAACTAAAGTTGCATCACTCAAAAATGTAGAAATATAATAAATTTTGTTTGCCACGCCCCAAAATACAATATATTTTTTGTATGTCGCCATTAATATGAATTAATAGCTGCGGATGATTACAAAAATGCAAAAATTATCTTTTGCCACGCCCTAAAATGCAGAAAAAATAAAAAAAACAACAAGTTTAAGAAGAGCTTAATCCGAAGTTCCAGAAGTGAGTGATAAGAGATGATGCCAGATTTAAAAACTATCAAAAATAACAAATAGGGCTGTATTTTGGCGCCTGAAAAAGCAAAAATTTTTCCATTTCCGAAAACAGCATCAAATTATTTATTTATTCTAGGGGCTAACTGGTACAAAAAATTTTTTTTTTATGGAGACCGATCCACCCTAGAATACATCATATTGATATTCCAAAATATATCATCACGCGTTTCAATCTACAATTTATTCGCGATTCAAGAAAGATTTCCACATTTCCAAATTTTTAATCCGCATTTTGATAAAATGTGTTCCAAAATTGACCAAGTTATTTAACTCAGATTTCAGAAAAATCGATTTAGACACACTGTGCGCCACTTGTTTTCATTGAAAGGAAAAACTATTTAAAAAAATAAACTGCACCATCATTTATTATTCAAACAACATTTACATATCCGTTTCCGTTTAAGGCTCACAAAAACACACACATACAGAAGTTCTTAAAAGAAACTCCTATAGTTTTTTTTAATTTTTCTTACACTACAAGTGTTTTTTAAATAAGTAAATATATTTATTGTTATGTATATTTGTTTATTTCGAAATATTTTCTTTCCATTTTATTCTTTTGTCAAGTAATTTACAGTTTATTTGAAAGAATTTTCACTTGAAAGTGATTAATTGCCGGAAGTATAAAGAAAACAACAAAACAAAAAACTTTGTACAGAACGAAAATAAAATAAAATGAAGAAGAAACAAGTGGACAAAGTGAAAGCATTAAATAAATAACAAATAAGAATGCTATATTCGGCTATGCCGAAACTTCAACACCCTCCACCAAAAATGAGTGTAAATAAAAACGTTATATTTCGTACATACACACTCACTGATGCACTCACAGGAACATTTATTGAGTCATAAAATTATTTATAATTTTGGCTATAACTTGTTTCTACTGAACCGACTTTGATAATTTTTGGATTGATAATGAAATATAACATACAAACTTATATTATGCCAAAATCTAGTTCTAATTTGTCGATTTCTAATTGTCAATTTTACAAAAATTTTTCGCTAGAACTTTAAGGGTTGCCTCAGATATCGGTGTATATGTTTTGATCTAGTGAATAGAGTTTGCTGGTTGTAAATAAAAAACTTCTAATGACCATTACAAATACTGGTTCCAAATTTCATTGAGCTCTGTTAGTTATTGTGGATGTGAACTTGACAACAACAGACAGACGGACGTATAGACATATGGACAGACAGGCGGACATAACTTAATCGACTCAGATTTTGATTTGATGAAAAAAATATATAAACATTATGATTTGACGAAAAAATATATACATTGTGGTGTCTAAGATTATTCCCAAATAGCACTACACACGGAATGACAAACTTAATAAACACTCTTCACCACTTGTAATTGTGGAGGGTATGAAAAGTACTTTATAACATTTTCAAAAAAACAGCAGAATAAAAACAACCGCATTAAATTGAAGTCAAAATGAAAAAAATATATAAACGGGTCACTAAAATGTCTACAAATTAAAACTTGAGTCGCCATGTTTTCATTTCTTGGACATAAGACATGTACAAAATTGGTAGGAGGGTAAGAAAAAGTATTTTCAACTTACAGACCTATTTTAGCTACATTTTTGTGCACTTGTACTTGATCATAATCATTATGGTATAACGCGGCATGAAGCGATGACGCTTAAATGACTGTGACAGCAACATGATTGATTTAACAACACTCGTAAATAAATAATTGCATAATTTTATTTTAAATACTTTTTTCTTGATGTGTAACAAATTTTTCTGGTAGCAGGTCCAATAGTATTCTATAACAACTAACTAAGGAGTGAGATCGAAAAATTTTAACAAACAAATATTTTAATAAAAACAAAACCACTAAACTTACAGTATTAATTGAAATTAAAAAAATAAATGGAACAAATAAGACTGTTATAGTCGATTATACCCTACGACACAATATTGTCTATAAATAATTGTAACGAAAAATTTATGCACGACCCTCGTCTAATATGTTTTTCTGATCTATGTTACTTGTGCAGTACATTACGGTGTCTGGTGGTTTATATGGGAGCTAGAAAAAATTAGGAACCGACCCTCGTATAATTTAATCTTAAACAAATTTTTAGAATATCATATGACTTATTTTGGCAAAATTTAGTTAAAATATCTTTATACGTAAGACTTGTATGAGCTTAAAACCTCATTCCGGAAGGATATTTGTATTGGAGGTACCTCAAATATTAGACGTAACATAACCTATTTCAATAGGCTTCGTTCTTCAATCGAAATTTCATCAAAATACTTCAAAAATAAAGTTTCACAACGTCTACATGGACAGCCAGCCGGGCAGACGTAGATCGTTAAATGGTCTCAGAAAGTGACTTTAAATCGAATGGTATATTTAAAGGTGGGTGAAATGCCATTTTTTCTGTATGTTGCAAACATTAACGTAATCGCATAATATGTAGGGTAAAAAAAAATCGAAATTTCAAGTTTTTTTTATGAATGTCTGACATCAAATGACATTCGACTTACGTACGTTCCAATGTTTTCACAGATACCACTTATACGCGTAAGAGGTTTATACCATGCCGGAAATGGGTTATAAATATATTTCCATTAGAATATCCCTGAAACTATAGGAGATAACCTGCATAAGAATTGTCTATACATGAAATTTTATTTGTGTTCATAAATTAATTTCTGGTGAATTTTTAATAAACGGTGACCAAATTTAAATGGTCACCGACTACGTTCTTAGCCATAGAAGTTTGTAATCCTGTAAAGAAAATTTCCCGTCCCAAGCCAAACTTGTTTAATCTTTAATATTTTGTTATTAGAGATTTAGAATAAAATTTATTTATTGGTTATTGTAAGGGGATACCCCTCTCCTGATCCCTTTCCAAAAAATTTTAGTATACAATATTTTCCATTAAAGGCTGATCAGAGTGCTAAATTTCATGAAAATTTAAAAAAAGAAACGATAAAAGAATTTACAATTTTAGCAGGTTGTATTAGATATCGATATATATTCTCTTATACTAAACTGATTTTGCAGCGTGACAAATTTGCATTCCACATTTTTAATTTTAGAGATGTTAAGGCGAATGCAAAATTGTGATTATTTTTTACACAATTATTTTTTAAGTTTTCTGGAACATAATAAGCCCAATTAGGGCAAAAAAATGAAACATTTTCATAAGTCCCAGTGTTACAGAATTATTAAAAAATGCTTTGTAGAAACAATGTACCGATTGTTTTGCTTGTTAGCCCTTGACTACTTGCACTCGAAATTTATCCATTGTGATATTGTTATGCAATAATTTGTTGTATGGTTCTAGCATTATTATATTGGCTTGTTAGAATCACTTTTCAGATGCTTACGGGACAATCCCGTCACTTTCCAATATTATTCAATTCTTGAAAAGGTTATAGGGCATCGTTTTATGTGACTCATTATGCAAGTTTTTCATGAGTTTGCCACCTGAATTTAAATTATTTTTCGACTGATCTGGCTTGTCTATTGAATAAAGAAAATTATCGTGCAAAACTTTTTTGAGTTTTAATTGTAAGAGCCATCGACAGCTTGCAGGTCTTTCATGAGCTTAAAACTTTATTCTGGGATGACATTAGTATAGAAGGTACAGAAATATTACACGAAATATGATTAATTTCAAGAGGCTTCGTACGTGTGTCAACATCGCGAAAATTGCGACCCGTGGAATATTCACAAACTTAGATTGAATTGTGTTAAATTGACTCAAAAAGTGACCCTTAATCGAACGGTATATTAAAAAGTGTAACGCCCTTTTTTCTGCACATTGCAAACATCAGCACAAATACATAATACCCCAATCACCTACGGTGGTGTAGTATATAAATACCGTAGCTCTAACTATGTGAAATCTGAGTACGATATTACCAATTGTCCAAAAGTTACAGAATTATTTTCAAAAGAAATCGATTTGGACACAAAAAATAAACATAATAAATGATGTTTATAAAAGAAAACTCGAAATTTCCTCTTTCTTACATTTGTTCATAAAAATTCATCAACAAGCAATATAATTTTAAAAATCTAATATATAAATGAAGTCTCAAAATGCACCATAATTTAAGAGAAGATCATATAAAATACTAACCACATTAGTCATAAATCCTTTCTGAAAAAAAACATGCAATAAATGTTTATCAAATAAAATAAAACACAACATTAAAGTCTAAAATTGCTGGAATTTCAATAAAATTTCTGATATAAATATTTGTGTATATATATATATGTGTGTGTATGTGTGTTTGTGTTCTATTATTTGTTGGGCAAAATCTTCTTAAATATTATTTTGTCTAACAATAACAACAAAACATGTTTATGGCATAAAATCAAGTTAATAAATCACTCTGATACGAGTAAAACATACAACAAATAACAATAGTAACAACAACAGCAGCAACAAAGCAGCAACAACAACAAAACCAGCCATAACAGTAAAGAGAGCGAGAGAGAATGAGAATATAATAAAATTATATCTGATTAAATACTTTGATATTAAATTTATTGCATATTTATTTGGGCATAACAAATAACCCCTTGAGGTTTCTAAAATAACGCACAAAACGCACTTACATATACTCTCACACATACACATATCTATACATAAATTCAACAACGTACTTGTATGCGTGTGCTTTGTTCAATATTATGTGAAAATTGTGTTTAGAACAATATTAGAAGCATCAACAATATCTGATTCAAATTCGTTCGGATATATATAGCAAATTCTAAGAAGGTTGGTCCAATAACATCTAAAACTGAAAAAATGCAATGAACCCAACACAAAATAAGTAAGAATGCTACATTCGGCTGTGCCGAATTTTTAATACCCTTTACAACCAACATTATGCAAAAATTAACATAAGATGAAGACTAAGAATTTTATTCGTTCATCAGCTTAAGCGCCAATTACGGAAAAGGTTGCCTACAAAAACAATAAAAAACAATAAACTAGTACCGAGCTACAGATTTAAGTGGATCGTTTTATTAAAAAATAATGCTTAAGGAAGATTTTTCTAAATGAGATGCAATATTCAAGTATATTGAAGACAATTATCTAGTTGGTTCATATTTAATTTAGTTCATATCCAAGGACCTTCTAAGCCTTAAATACTATTCCAGGAAGTGAATTTCTAAACGTAACAGAAAAATATGACTCGTATGTTGCCAAACTAGTTTCATATATTAAAAACAGTTTTAAAAATGGATCAAATTAAAAACCATTTTCTAGGAAGGGGCGTTATATGGAAGCTCAAACCTGTCTTCTGGGTAGGGGTGCTATATGTCAGCAATATCAAAATATGTACCGATATTGATCAAGTTGTTGCGAATTTCAATAGAATTGGTCTTTATTTACCTATTTTATGGTCTGAAAACTGCTTTCCGTGAAGCCTTCCATGAGAGCTATAGCGAAGTATTTACTGAGATGGTTAAAATTAATCACATGTATTGAAAGTAATTGTTATTGGAAGTGTTTTTTATGCTCTACCCCGTTGACCGGGCAAGGGAAGTTATAAGGGAGCTATAGCCAAATAAGGACCGATCTTAATAAAATTATTACTTAAAACGAAATTATAATAATTCAGGGTGGTTAATTTTCAAAAGTTTAAAAAAACTTTAAACCATATTCCGGGAACTAAGGTCAAATAATGACCCCAACACAATCTAGTTTAGGTTTATTTTTGTATCAAAATAAATATGGTAAATTTCAGTAAAATATTGCGACCCATATGACGCACAATTTTCGGGATGTATCAAAATTTTGCATACTACAGCCCATAACCTTTTTCCTATTGATCCGATTTTAATTATTTAACTGCATGTTTTATTTGAAATTTTTGTTTATTTTGTAGAAAAAAGTTAGAAAAGTTCTTTTTCAGAATTTTAATGTTTTCACCGAATTCGGTTTATAAGTTTTTGCCATGAACCGATATAGCTGGTTTGAAATAGGAAACTGCTTAAGACAATGACAAACAATGTGGCCAAATTTCAATAAATTCAAATATATTTTCTAGGCTTCCTTCAACAGACAGACGGACAAACAGACATAGCTAAATTGACTCAGATTTTTAAAATATATAAATACTTTATGGGGTCTGAGATGATTTCTTCTTGGCGTTACACACTAAATGATAATATTTATATACTCTTATCACCACTTATTAAGGTGAAGCGTTAACAAAACAACAAATTTTGAACCCTGAAAGAAAAAAATCAGTTATAAAAATTGTGTAGAATTGAGTGAAACAAAGCAGTTAACAGGCTTATGACCTTAAATGCGATTAGTTTGTTATTCACGATTGTACGTTTATATAAAAATTTGAATATATATGTCTGTGTATATCTAAATCGTGTAGATTGTATGTGTTGGCATACTAACTGCTTAATAACATCAGTCTGTTAAAAAAACATAGACCAGAGGATAAAAAAATGTATTAAAATATGTACACACAAACATCTAATATAATCAGAATTGACCCGTTGCACAATGGGTGGTAAAGTAAATGAAAAATGTGTCGTTTTAGCCAATGTGTCGTTTTAGTCAATAAGTCTAGCTTGGGTTTAGTCTATGCTTATAGTGTAGTTCTTGGTCATGTCCATTTATATTGTTCGCTTCTTTCTCACACCTTCGTTACACCTTCATTTTGGGTCACAATATGAAATAGAAAGATACGCTTTTTTTAGCAATCGGCAAAGATTGTCATTGTATTCGACTGGATTTCTTGCATGTTTGATAGCTTGTGCGAGAGTAGACAAATATTCGCATAATCAAAATTCTCTAGTTGACTTGAGAGTATCCACGTGATGCCTCTTCTTTTCAGCACGATGATGTGTATTCCTTTCCTTCTTAATGTTTTCTGATGTCGAACAGTAAGTACCGGTGAGTATGCCATGCAAGAGACTGTTCTATTATAAAGCATATGGTGTTACCTTGATCTGCGTAACATCTGTCCAGAAAACTGTCTGTTTTCCTCGTATTCGAATTCAAATTTACTTTGAATTTTTTCTTGTATGATGATTCCAATATCTTGTTTATAGTGTTAAGCCGATTAATTTCCAGTTATAATAATCATTCAGGTCTTCACCTTCCAGTCACTTAACAATGACGCCTTTCTTCCAAGTTCGAAGTAGCATTTCTTCCTTCTAGACAGAAGTAATGTCACGACGTTGGAGTTTAGCTAAGGTTTCGAAAGACAGTGCTTCCTCAGCACAGTGTTGCCTCAGCACAGTACTTCCTCAGCTGTCGTTGCTAGCAATTCCAGGAACATTCCCTTGTCTTTACTTTTTCCAGTAGTTAGTACTGCTGTCTCAAAGGATTACTATTGTTTAGCTACCGTTTGAATTCTCTTCTCTGAGAAGGAAATTCGTTTTGCGAAGATAAATACTCACGTTTAGTACTCATTCATTGTGGTTTTGATTCCCATCTTGAATGATTAAGGCTATACCGAGAGATCCTTTTCAACTTCCACTTTTCCCCGATTGCTGTTATCTGGAAGACTGTACTGAAGAACACACAATTAAATCCTTCCAATTCTTCCATTAGATCACATTTCTGCAAAATCTGTTGTGAAATTACTAACAACTTCAATTTAACCCATTGTACTCGTAGTAACAATAATAAAAATCATTCCATTGTTTTGCATCATATTTTCACATGTTCCAATGAATGACTTAAGAACACAAATGAAGATAACAATTGACCCATCTTGCACTATTTCTCCTTCCTCATGCTCTAGATACACCAATATTGCTTTAAACGGTGGCGGAAATAAAACAATAACAAATAGAGTCTGTTGTACAAGTGAAATTGGGAGAAATATGAAACGGCATGATTATGTTTAGCATACATGATGAGCAATTTGTTGTCTTATTTCCAAAAGCTTGTTATTTGTACGTGTTAGAATGTGAGTTTAAGCCCATTAGGGTAACTCTTATATTATCAAAATGCAAACATAAATTTATAACCGAAAAAATTATTCATGCACTGCCTTAGAAAGAAAGGGAGAGGAGTTTGAGAGAGAGTGAGAGAGAGAAATGGAAACAAAAAGATTTTATGGTTGAGTTATTTTGTGAAATGAAATATAATGACCATATGATAGGATTCTGTTGGCCTGCTTTTACCCTTCAACACGAATTAACACTTTATAATCCAAATTTACATGTGCGAGAAATAAAACATAATTTCTATGAATTGAACCCCTTCAGACAGTTAACACACAATTTTAGTGCTTATATTGATAAGAGTTGTAATCCTTGAGGTTAAAATGTGTAAAAAAAACCTAGAAAAGAAACTTATTAAAAATATAAACGTAATTTATGTTTCGATTATGAAAATCTTATAGAGATTATCTTTTCAGGAACAAAATTTATACGATTTCATTTAAACGAAATGATTAAATAAAATGGATTGGAATCATAAAAATTCCCCAAATAATAGATATTTAATAACTGCATTGCATAGGGGCGACCGCTTCAGAAAGTAATTGGTATGGACTTTGTATTCGATAGTTCTTTGATAACTAATGTTTGCTTTTAATCAGGGATACATCTTTTCCTGATTCTATTTGTTCTATGTTTTTTCCAGAAAAAAAATGTTGCTTAGGAACAAATCTTATTACTGATCGACTACGTCCTACATTTTGTCCAGCAAAACAGTTCTGTGAGAAAGTAATTGGGACTACATTTGAAATATATCGCTATTTGATAATCAATATATACTTTGTATGAGGATACCCCTCCCCCTGATCACACACGTTGATCATTTTGTCCACTATAACAGTTCTTTGGAGAATAACTTCCTCAAATTTGACCAATTTTGAGAACTCTCGACGTTATAGTTCTTTATATATTCGATAATCAATATTTACTTTGTATGGGGTATCCCTACCCTTGGTGCTATTCATCACCAGTAAAACAGAACCTTGAGAAAGCGATTTGGACCAATTGCGAGAAATCTCGCAGTTAAAGTTCGTTTGATATTCGATAATCAATCAATCAGATGTTATATTAACATTATCAATCCGTGATTAACCCTAAGAAGATATATTCAAGCACAAAATTCAAATCTAATTAATTAAGCTATGTCCGTTTGTCTGTCAGTCTGTCTGTCCCTCAATTTTGGCCTAAGTAGTTGTTGTAACCCTGAGAAGTTTTCTATTTAAAACCAGTAAAATCAGTTTAGTATGTTAATATATATAGACCGATATTTGAGGGAAACGCTTAGTTCAAGCGAATTACTTTCGTTATTTATATTTTCAATTATAAATCGACAAATTTGAACAAAATTTTATAGTGTATAAGTTTGTGAGTGTATGTGTGAGATATATTAACTAACACGCATTTCTGGTGGAGGGTATTCAAGATTTGGCATAGCCGAATGTAACAATCTTAATTATTATTTTTATAATTTAGTGTTTCACAATTCCTTCGTAATCACTCTCTTCACTATACACGTTTTTTTCAGTTTCAATAATTTTACTAATAACGTCGTTATCGCAATTTTTAAATTGCTAAATATTCTTCTAAATTTAAAAAACATATACAATTTTAAAATCTCTTGAACTTTGGAAAAATTTATTCATTTGTAAAACGCATAAATTTGAATCCACACAAAATGGGACTTTCAGCATTATTTGAAATTCAAGTTCAAAAACATTGAAATATTTCTTCAAATTATCAATTTAATTCTACGTAGACTTTCGAAATAATATTTATTGCTGATTGAATCTCTTAGGATTTAAAATTTTGTTGCATCTGAGTTCATTGTAGTTTGACTCATGATGTGTAAGCAATTTTTTACATTTTAATCTATATACCCTACGCCACCACAAATGTTGATGAGGGTATATAAACATTGTCATTTCCTGTGTAATGGCAAGAAGGAACCATCGCAGACCTCATAAAGTGTATAAACATTCTTACATTAAATGAGTTGTGTGTTCAATGAAATTTGGCCACATTATGTGCTTTTGTCCAAAGCGATTTCCTTTTTAAAAACAGTTATATTGGTTCATTAACAAAAAACAGTTATATACCGATATCTGAGACAACGTTAAAATTGAAAAAAAAACTCATTTAACTAATTTTTTCATACATACAGTTATATATTATTCATCAAAGTACAAAAAAATTATCGAACGAAATTGCAGACTGAACTATGCAAAATTTTGATACACCCAAAAATATGTATGCCAATATAGGTCGCAATTTTTAAAATAATTTTTTGAAAAAAAAAAACAACAAGTTTGTGCTGGGTTCATTATATGGCCTTGCTCTCATATGGGGCCCCTTCCCGGGATATATTTAACAGCTTATAAAAACATATAAATATGAACCGATTCTATTGAAAATTGTCACAATTATTTTCCTGAACGTCACGAACTTATCTTATAAATTATTAATAAGCTCGGTCCATATTTTGCCATATAACACCCCCTCCCAAAAAACGGTTTTGATTTTTTAAAAAATAATAAATAAAGACAAATTTTATTGATATTCGACACAATTAATTTTTACGATTTACTGAATATACGTTATTAATTTAAATAGTACGGTCCATATTTTGTAATAGTTCCCCTTCCCTAGCAAATAAAGACCAGTTCTATTAAAATTCAAAGAAATTATCATTTTTTATCTTTGATCTATTTCAAAAATCTCAGTCCATATTTTGTTATAGCTACCATATAATGCCACTTCCGGGAGCCCACACAACTAGAGAACAACTAAAGAACAATTCTGTAGAAATTTTCAACAATTATTTTTCTAAGTGTCTTAAATATATGTTATTAGTCTGACCAATATTGATCCATATTTTACTATAGCCCCTTCCCGCAAAATGGTTTTAAATTTGATCTCTTTCTTTAAATTATCTTTAATTTATGAAACTTGTTTGACAATTATCGATATATATTTGGTAATTTCTGCATAATCTTAATGGTGGAGAGTATTGAAGATTCGGCACTGCTGAATACAGCATTCTTACTTGTTTCTTTCGAAAGATTTAAAGACAAGATAAAAATAAATACAAAACAATAAAAATAATAATAAAGAAGATGTGGAAATAATATTAAATAAAATTTTTGATTGTGGGCTGTTATTATTACACAGAAATTGCCATGATTTACAGGAAAAATTGTTTTAGAGTCATTGAGCTGGAGACATAAAATAAATACGAAAAATAAGGATAAGAAAATCTATAAGTGTGAGTGAGTTTTTGTATTGTAATTTATGTGATGACAAATCATGATAATAATTATTTTGAGACAAATTTCTTATTATTTTATTATTTATAAAATCAAATTTTCATATTTTTTGCTGCAGTGAAATTTATTATTTTAAATTACAAAAAAAGACATTTGTAACGAAAAATTTAAGTTAAATTAAGCGTGAAACTTTAAGAGGGTCATTTAATATAAATCTGTTTTAAAATAAATGAAATAATTACCTGGAGGATCTTTTTCGCCAATTTAGTATCCACATCTTATAGTGATGAAACAAGGTTTTGATTGAATCACCTGAGATCCATTTAAGTATATATTATATTATTTCATCAAATCAAAATCTAAAACAAGTTCGCCTGTTCATCCCTCTGTTCGTCCTACAGTGTACTGTAATTTTTGATCGGTTAGAAAGATTTGCATGATGTTTAACAAAATGATAACAGAACTGAGACTCCACGGTACCTGCTTATATGTGTGTTAATTTTTAAATATGAAAGTTGCACAAACCTCAAAGTGTTACCAAGTGTTTAGTGAAGACTTTTTAGACCTCTTATGAATATTGAATCTATAGGCCAAAAACAAAAAATCAAATTTTTACAATATTTACTTACATATTTGAGAAATTCCTTTTAATAAATCAATGTTTTTTCAGCATAACAATTTCAGGCAGATATCTTTGTTATTTTATTGCCGATAAAAGTTACAAATTTATTTCCAAAAAATCGATTTTGTCCCACTATGCATTGCTACAAGCATGAAGTTATTTTTTTTTAAATTTTATTATTTTAATTGATTAAACTCTTCTTCCGGAAAATGAAGAGTTGTATATGAGCCACATCCGATATTTATAAAATTATTATATTACTAAGAAAATCGTCTTTAAAATTTTGATCTTTATTTCACACTTATATTTTATTCAGATAAGTTTTTGTATGATGATGTACTACGAACTTAGATATCAGTCTATTACTATTTTTCAATTGGAGTGATTTAAATAGGAAACTTCTTAAAACAATAACAATCATGATTCTTTCGTGAGTTACATATGGAGACAATATACCTTCATTACTTAAATAACTTCCCGAAAATTTCCGGTACAAAATAAAAGTTTTGAACAAGAGTTTCACCACATCATGATCTATACCTTTATATTGAAACGAGGTTTCTTGAATCCCTTGTAATATATTAAGTATTCCAATGAGCAAAACCCATTAACCAATGTGTAAGAGCGAGACACAAAACTTTCGACTATACAATGGGTGTTTACTCACCCAAAGTTGTTTTACGAAAGTTTCTGCAACAACAGCACAAACCATCGAGATTCATTAATTTTCAACATAGAAGCTTTGTCCTTGGCCATCTAGCAGTTAACTAATGCAACATTACAAGTAGTGCTTTAGTAGGCGTACTAAGCAAGAAGCCATTGATCGTAGTGACGAGCTCCTTAGCATCTCTTCAAAGTCCTTATAATGGAATGACTTCTAGAGAGCATGCCACCAAACAACTTCACCATACATAATTATGTATTTGCCAATCAAATCAAAAAGCTTCTATGAGCCATCCAGGATTTAAGTTTCCAGGATTTTCGAATGCTATTTATCTACAGATAAATGGCATTCGGCCACAAAATGCCGAAAATGCTTCGCTGAAGTTTCAACGCCATTAAGACTTTGTAACGGAAAAGTTGGAGTACTTTTCTTGGGTTAACGCTTAGATCACTAGTTCAATTGGAAATGTTTTTAAAATTAGTAACAATTTCCAAATACAGTTATATTACATTTACAACATATTTAAAAATTATTAAACTCCTTTTCGTTGATTTTAAAGTTTCCCGCATTTCGCCAACACGACTCAGGTGTCAGCTTAAGCTATTATTTGTTATGACTGGCTTTTTCTTTTGTCTTTATTTCACTTCTTTCATTTGCCAAATTTTACGATGACCAAATTCTAAAAATTCTCAAATTATTCATGTTTATAAAATGTGCGTGTGTTTGGAGCCGAATGTTTAGTCATGTGGTGAAAGTTACAAAAATATTTGTAACTTAAACATCAAACAAACTTACACAAATGTTGTCTTTGTTAATATGAGAACACTCATCTTATACTTTTTTGTTGTTGCAGTTTTTGTTTGTTTTGTTTAGAAAACTGTAATTTGTAAGTTTGCAACCAACCAACTAGTAAACAACAAAAGGTTATTTTTTTTTTCATACAACAACATACGATTTTTTCATTGTTGTTTGTTGATGCTGGTTTTATTTAGAAACTACAATAGCAACAATTGTTAAAAAGAACTAGTCAAACTGTGGTATGTTGTTTCATATTAAAATGCGTTGTTTTTTTAACTTTTAATTTTTGTTTTTGCAACAAACTAAAATAAAACAGAGCTGTCCTTTATTCTGGTTATTGCTCGCAGAAATAATCTAGAAATATGGAACATTCAAAGATTATATATAATTCGGAGATGCAAGAACATACATGTATAGCTTGAATATCAAATACTGAACAGGAGGAGACAGCTCAGAATTCGTTTACCAAATTGTTCCGTTTTTTGATATTATCTGATTCATTGCACTGTGATTCGTTCCCATATGCAAAAAAAGTGTATTAATCGAAAAGTTCCCAAAAATTGCTATGTCCGTCTGTGTGTCTGTGGCTGGAACGCTCACATTCAGAATAATCGACAGAGTTCAATGAAATTTGGCCGTTAGAATTTACCAATGTCTGAGAAGTTTAGTATTTTAAAAATATCGACCAATATATGAGACAACCCATTAAGTTTTAGTGAAGAACTTTATTAAAATTATGAATCGACAAACTATGTTAAGTTATATATTCCTAAAATTATCAAAATCGGTTTAATAGAAAAAAGTTATAGCCAAAAATATAACTAATTTTAGACTCATTAAGTGTTACTAAAAACTTACTATAAAACTAAAAAAAAACTGGCAGCTGTTCCCATTTGATTTATAATCTAATAGTATTTTTAATAAATCATTTTTCGAAAATTAAAAAACTGGTAGCTGTTCTCTTTTGATTGGTAAAATGCAAAAAAAAAATCAGAATTATAAATATGATATCTTTTAACTCAATTTTTTACATATAAAATATGGCGCCCTCAATAGGAGTCTATCATAACTCAAAAGGATTTTGAACTTCATTTTTTCAATTTAGATTTTAATTTTGATTAGGGTTTAAATTAAAAAAAAATAGTGAATTTTTTGATTTGTTACTTTTATAAGAAAGATCGTTTTTTCCAAACTTTATAAAAAACTGGCATCTGTTCACTTTTGATTATTAATCTCTAAGTATTTATAATTAAAGTAAATTTGTGAAATTTGTGTAGGAAAATTTTAATTTTATAAAAAATTATTATTCTTAAATTTAACAATAAACAGGCAGCTGTTCGCCTTTTAATCGACAAGAATGTATAATTAAATAAACTTAAAAATAGAAAAAGATATGTTTTCAATTATTTTTAATTATAAAAAATATCGCCAGTATAAAAATTGTGATCAAAAATATAGCGCCTTCAGGAGAAGTCTATCATAACTCAAAAGAATTTTGGACTTACCTTTTTCAATTAAGATGTTATCGAGTATCATTAAACCGAATTTTAGCTTTTTCCGAATACTTGATTATTTTTGTGCATGCAACGTTTAACATCATTTCGAGTTTAAATTTCAATAATTAACGTTATTTTTAATTTTGATTAAAGTTTGAATAGTAAAAATGAAATTTGAACTTCTTAACTTCTTCCTACTTATTTCGGTGAAATAGTTTCATTAAGATATCTCCAGATATCTAAGTTTCAGAAATTGATGTGTTAACACTGGACTCAGCTCTATATTGATATCATGTTCCCATATTAAACATTTTCCTTTCGTGTAAAGGTTTCCCATCTCGGCTAGTGCTTACACTATATGTACACGATATGTTTGAATTTTTTTTTAAACTGGTTATGTTTTTAGTGATGATCATCATCGTTTTTACAAGTTAATCCTTCTTTTTGTACTTTTTTGTCAGTGTTTTTTCGGCTCAATTCACAGTATTCCCCACACTGCTATAGTAACTGAATCTTTGTGTCAGTTGTGTGGGTATTTATGTCCTTAATACTCTCTCATACACACACATACACTCACCCTTATCAAACTACAATGTTTGATACATTTTTTTTTTTTTGTTTTTTGTTATATTTCACTTTGTTGGTCTTCTACTCGTTCTTAAACTCACGATTATAAATGTCTTCCTTTAGGTACATATGGAATTTTGCATATATTCATGTTGCTGGTAGCTACAAAAAATGAAACAAGGTTATGTTTTTTCCCTGCAACATTTTACATTCAACATTCATATTTTTTCCAATGACCGAATGTATATGGGTGGATATGTTAGTGTGAGTATGTCTGTAGGTTTGGGTTACTTGTTGTAGTTAGTTGTGTTTACTTTTTTGTGGTTTGAGACAAAATTTAGCATGATGTTTTTGGCGTCTAGCGACAAGTACTCATTTCCGTATTTCCTGCATTTTGTGGCTGCTGTTTGACCACCACAACATTTTTAAACATATTAACAAGAACAATTCCGAATCAAGTATTTGACTGTATTTTGCGAATGCAAAATACCCTCCATTGGAAGGATTCTTGAAATGTTGAATTAAGTATTTGACTGTGGCGAATGCAAAATATCTTCTTGGATTCTTAAAGTGTTATAACACACAATATCTGTTGCCAGGAGCCAAACAGAGTACAGTCAAAGAATTATGATCGGAGAAACTAGGTAAACTAAGAGTAATGCCCGAGACGATTTTAAAGCCGCCACTTTTTTGATCGGTGGACCTAGATAAACCAAGTGTAAAAGAGTCGTTTTGAAAGCCTGCTAGTGCTGGTAACATTTAGTTTATATGACTATTTAATCTTTAGAATCAAATTTCCAAAAATATCACATATACTACTAAATATTACAAGGAATAGAAAATAAAGCCAATGGATGACTATTAGGTTGATTATATAAACATTTGTATTCAAATAGAGAAAACAAAAAGGGAACAAAGACCCAAAACCGAAAACTATAATTTTGCTTTGTATTTCTATTGTTGCTTTTGCATCATCATCATACTCGTTGTCGTGCAATTTTTGAACCCTACAACTTTGCAAAAAAATTTACAAATGTTTTTGCTCTTATGATTATGTTTATCTCCAGGAGAGCTTGTAAATAAAGGCAGTCTGAAAAGTTCTCCTGGTTTGCATTTTGTCTACCATCCCTCACAATAAGGAGGTTAATTTAATTGTAAAAACTTTTGATAAAGTTTACAAGGTTTTGGATAGAATACGGTGATTAGTCTTTTTTCTTATTTATTAATGGAATATTTGATTAAACTTTGCATGCAGACAATCGGTATTTATAATGAAAATTAAGAGAAGTTTGGACGCCATGGATCTGTGATCAAATCTTAAAATTAATTTTGAAAACATTCTCAAAAACATGCTTTTTCACTTATACATTTTGAGTTATTTGTACCGCAAGTCGTGTTAAAGATATTATTAACTTTGGCATTCCGTATGTAATGCTTAGAAGGAATCATCTTAGATATAGAAAATATATTCTTGCATCACATCAAAATCTGAATCGTTACTGTTGTATCTAGACGCCTGTTAAAAAACATTCTCACGCATGATTGTTCGAATTTAAAGAAATTTGGATGCATTTTATTTTCTTTCTGTTATAGCAAAAATGTTATTGGTTTTGGATTGGATTTAACCATTTAGAAAACAAAAATTAAAAAAATCCGTGCTATATTTGCCATAAATTAATTAATCAAGGAAAATCCCCCTTAAAATATGTTATGCTTCCATGAATAGAAAATTTGTCGCAATATTTTTTTCTAAATTCTAAAATACACTGGTGCACATTCATATAAGCGCTCATATTTTTTTAATATTATTTAAATTTCATTGTTTTTTTCACACTTAAGTTTACCGATCTCTATAGCATTATTGGTGTAGGTTGGTTATTACCTCAAAAATGCGTACTGGAGACTGAAATCAATTGCCTCATACACATGTTTCATTTTTAGTTTAAACTCTGTTTATGCTTTCTTTATGGACATTACTTGAATAAAGTTTACGTGTCATGTATCCCCACAAGTTCTCTATTGGGTTTATGTCCGAACTGTAAGACGGCCAGTCCAGAGGAGGTATGCTGTAGTCGTTAAACCGTTATTTAGACTACTTTGAAACATATTATTGTGTCCTCATTTGATCTCAACATGAGTATGAGTCAATGTTGTCTTAATAAGACGATTTTTATTGCAACTTAAGGATTTAAAATATTTAAAAAATAAAATAAAATAAATCGAATATCATTTGATAAACTTTAATAAAATTGAAACAAATAATGATGTATATGTGAAATTTCAATACGATATATGTGAATTTTTCTGTAAATATCGGACTCCCACTTTTCTGTATCAAAGCGTACATAATCTCAATCCATGTAAACATGTTAAGAAATTGATTTTTTGTCATAAATGATGGTCCGGAAGAGAATATAACTTTTTTACATTAAACTAAAGTCTAAAAGGTAATCTTTCAGTAGAGTATAAATACGGTAAAATTAATTAAGGAAAAAAGAATGTAACTAACTTTTTGGCAAAAAATCTGCGAAAGTCAACATATTTTGAAAATTTTAATATAAATCGTTATAATTCCAATTTTAATATAAATCGTTATAATTCAAAAATTTTGTCGTTAGTTTTAATGAAATAAAAAATATGAATGTCTTCACTTGCAAAATCAATTCATATAAAAATCATTAAAATTGGTTCTGAAAAAAGAATATGGATCATTTTAAATATTTGTATGACCCGAGATAACCAACTTTGGGACTCTGTGGATCAACCCTAAATAGGTTTACAAAGTCCTTAACTTAAACACGATTACTGTTCTCCTATCACTATATGAAATTTAAATGAAGATTTATTTTCATTTCATTTTTCATCCAGTCATCCAGTCTAAACGTTTACATATATTTTATAGGGATTTGTTTGGATCACAAAAAACGTATAACTTCATTCATTAATGGTCAATGTAGTCCGAACTTTCATAATTATAAAGCTTGCGCCGTCTTCTATGGTCATATCAAATCTTAAATAAATTTAACTGGCCGATCATAAACTTCAAAAGTATTTCTGGAAAAAATCGATTCACTGTACAATATATAATAATTAACTCCTCAACAATCGCTGCATCAAATTTGCTATAAGTAAAAGCAGTTGGATATAGATTTACGTTTCAGAAAATGGTGTTGACTCACTCTTTATCTTAAAGTCGAAACAGCAGTAATTTATCACCATATAAAAATCATTCAAATCGGATCAAAAGAAAAGGTTGTAGGTTGAACTAAGCACAAAATCTGTGTACCATACGGGTGTCAATTTTTGATAATAAGTTACTAAAATTTGCATTTTATATACTTAATTTGGTACAGTAATAAAACAAAAGATACTAGATGGTAAAGGCCCCTCCCGAAATACGTCTCGAGTATATGTTATTTAATTGATCATTATTTTGCTATAGTTACCATATAACATTCATTTCCGGAAAACAAGCTTAAGCAAAAACCAATTCTGTTAAAATTCATTACAATGACTTTTCTAACTATATTAAAACATATTTTTAATTTGGCCAATTTCGGTCCTTATTTTACAATATAATGCCACTATCCGGATAATGGGTCCCATATAGTACCACTACGCGGGAACTTTTATATCAATATGAACGAATTTAACTTAAAATCTTTGATTTCTTGAATATGTGTAACTGTCTTGGCTAACACCGATACCTATTTTGCTATAGCTTCCATTTAAGTCTCGTCTCAGAAAAAAGGCTTAAAACTTACTTTACTATTTTGACGAATATGGAGAATTATGAGTAAAATTTTTACCCAAAATTTATAAATTTTTACATTTAAAGCTCGTTATTAACAATGAGTCCTTTAAGTTCCTTCTTCGTATCCTCTTCATAACTACTCTTCTTTACATTTGTGTATGTAAACATATGTGTATTTGTATGAGTATGCATGTCGTTTTTTGTATTCATTGTTAAAGCAATTTTTTGTTATTTTATCCGTCCGTATGTTCGTCCGTCCGTTTGTCTGTCTATTTGTTGTTTGGTTGTTGGAAAAACAATGTCGTAAATCATTTGGTGACATGGTGGCAAAATTGTTGCAGTTAATATGTCGTGAATTTTTGATATTTTATCCATGTTTTCCCTTCCATTATTCTATATGAGAGAGAGAGAGTGTGTATTTATTGGTTGCCTGGTTTTATTGTTGTTTCTGTTTTTTTATTGGTTTATTTCGCTTTTAGCTTTTTTGTTATATGAATTTAGTATCCTTGTAGTAGATTTCTTTTTTAGGATGAAGGGATAAAGGATAAGCAACTTTATTATTTAATTGCTGAAAATTGAAATTTAATTAAATAAAAAAAACTTTGATGTTGAATGTAATTTAAATTTTGTTAAGTATTTTTAAATTATTGAACAAATATATTAATTGGTTTATGTGTGATTTATTATATCCTACTCCAAAGGTGGTGGAGGCATTAAGAGATTGTGCAAGGCTCTTAACGCACAGAAAAAATAATTTTACTCTTCACCTAAATGTATATTGGTCGATTCGGAATCACTTTTTGAGCTCCCATGCTAATATTGTCTCGGAATGGAGGCTTAAGGTCTTAAAATTTATCGAGAGGAACAATAATTTTTGAAGAAGATCAGTTCAGTAAAAATAAAATTATGGGTGAATAGTTAATTTATGGCATCTGTTAAACTCTAAATACTAAAAATATCGAAATTCCGATAGGGATAGAGGGAAAAATATTTTCCGGATATACTTTACATTTATAATTTTGTATAGAATGCAGAAATATTTAAGATTTCATCCTTTTCCCACTTTTTTCGCCTTTCTTTTTCTTCCCTCTTTTGGATATTAATAATGATAACCAAGAAAAGAAAAAACGAAAAATGAGGAAAGTTGGAAAGTTGACAGGTGGTTCGCCAAAAAGGAGGAAGGTAGACGAAAAGACGGCTACAAAAAGACCGATCGCGGCTATTTCTAACCCGACAACATCCACTATAAGGTGATAAAAAGCCATCTTATAATGGCCTTGGTCACGGTAAAGGACGACTCCATCAATCCTGTATCAACAGAATGGGGTGCTATTGAGTCAAGACTAGCTAAGCTCGTGATGGATCACGTACTCTCTATAATAAGACTGGACCGGCACCTTGTTTTCACTGCGGTAAAGTTCTCGGGCAACTTTCTCGGTTAATTCATCTCTAAGATTAGTGATGCATGGAAAGGCTTAACTCCTAAGCTGATACAAGCCGAGGAAATCCTCATGAGACTGCGTGCAAGGATTTGGTTATGGTGAGTTTCAAACTGTTCTTCGGAGTCCAGGGCGCTAAGGTCAAGCTGTTCCGACCCACAGGCCCAGTGGATGACAATGACGTTATCAACGGTCTAGCTTCAGACATAAAGCTCCCAGAGCAACCCAAACTAAATCTACGTTAATGGGCCGGATGTCTCCTGGTCGGAACATTTTTGGTGCTGCAAAAATACTGCAGATGAAAATCTTCTACTTCCAGGTAGTGACAGACATATGTTACGCACCATTGTATTACGTGTTGTGGAGTCAAATCAAAGCGGAGTCAGTCTGACTTTAATTCAGAGTTCATGAGCTACTTGAGTTACCATAGTAACATAACCTTAATATCTCTTAAATGGGGTATCCCATACATGTAAGTTTTTCTTTGTAGAGAATTCTGAGGACTATATCAGGTTGAAAACACTGTGTGAAATTTCGTTAAAAGCATTTAATAGCCGAAGAATTATTTCCAAAAAGCACTTTGGGACAACTGTGGAATCAAAGTCGAGTCCGAAAGTGATTTTAAGTCAATCAGAATAATTGGAATGAATAGATATTGAAAGAATATCGTTTTCTGTCCTTACTAACATCAGTACGAAAGCGTTATAGCCCAACCACCTATGGTCATGTAGATTATAAAATTAGATCTTATCTAAAGCTTAAAAAAAAATATATTCCAAATATAAAACACGCAAGAATGCTGTATTCGGCTATGCCGAATCGTCAATACCCTCCATCATAAATGCATGTGAAATAAATACGTTATGTTTCGTGCACACTCACACATACACTTAAAAACGCATACAAAATATACAAATATCTAACATTGGAAGCCTAAATGAGTCATAATGTTGGGCTATAACCTTTTTTCTATTAAATCGATTTTTATAACTTTTGAAATGGTAACGAGGTTTATATGATTTAATATTATGGCGAAATTTCTTCTGATTTGTCGATTTATAATTGACAATTTCACGAAAGTTTTTCGCTTGAACTTAGTGGTTGCCTTATTTATTAGTCTATATCTTTTATTGTACTGAATCGATTGTACTACTTCTCAGGACTATAGCAAATACTCGGGCCAAATTTCATTGAGCTCTATTAATAATTGTGGACGTGAACGTGCCAAAAACAGACAGAGAGATGAACATACGAACATAGCTAAATCTGTTTAGATTTTGATTTGGTGCAAGAATATATTTACATTATGGGGTCTTAGATGATCCATTTTTAGCGTTACATATTGAGTTTATATAACCTCTTCACCCCTTCGGAGAGGTGGAAGGTATAAAAATTGATTTCAAATTTAATTCAATTAAAAGCTAATAAATTAAAAATACATATTTTCCAAAATTTATTTTATTTTCATTTTCTCACGTTTGTTCTATTTTTTATATTTTATTTTTGTAGCTTCTTCTGCTTTAGTTATAATTACTATTTTGGATGGTAAAACAATACATAGAAACAGACACATAGAATACAACACATACTTATATACAAACACACACACACTTATGTATTTATTGGGTCCTATAGTTTAGTGTTAAATGCAGTAATCATTTATGTTTGATTATATTTTCTCCTTGTTTTTTTTTTATAGCGACCAGATGACCAGAAGGTTACACTCTTGCAGCAGAGACCAATTTAACATGCAACTCATGTAGAAAATAAGTTAAAATGCCGCAATTTTCTCCCCATTTCATGTTTCAAATGAATCATGTGTATTTAGTTTATATTATAGTTTTTCTATAATATATTTCCGTTTCCTTAACTATTTCTACCGGTTCTCTTCGAACACAAGTATTTCAGGAAGATATATTAAGTTCACAATTGCATATGTTACAGTCATATTAAACGTAAAGCACATTTGTCATAGAAATATATGGAAAATAGTTTATGTAACTAGAGGCAACTTAGTTTAGATATAAAATTCGTATACAAGTGATTGACATTTACAAGATATTCTTTTATCAAATAATTATTTATTTTTAATTAATTTAATGAAGAATCACAAGTTTCACTTTTCCTGAAAATTTCAGACAGACAGCGCCTATGGAATTTGAACTCTATCACTATTGGTAAATTTCATGGAAATCAATTCATACTGTGCGATGGCAGAATAATCTGTTCATATTTATTATTAGTGGAGTGTTAATAACATTCGTCATATTCCTTCAAAAACCATTCTCAATTAAGTGTGTGTGTGTGTGTGTCTTTTTTTCTATTACTCTTTATTGCTGTTTCTTCAAATTTTTATTTTCCTATTTTATTCACATAATTTTTTGTTTTGTATTTTTATCATTATTAGCTTAAGGTTTTTGATGTATGTAACATATTGCTATATATGTATGTGTTTATAAACTTATATATAAATATAAATGAATATATGTTTGTTTGTTGACTTATAGACAGCTAAAGTACTGGACCGTTTTCGTTGAATTGTTCACATCATGATCCCAATATACCCAAATGAAACATTGGCTTTAAATAACTCAGAGAGAACCAGGACAAAGGGTAGCCACATACAAAGCATTCATTATCGATTATCTAAATTACTTTAACAGTGAGAGTTCTCAAAGTTAGTCCCAATTACTTTCTCAAGGATCTGTCTTGCAAGACAAAATATAGGAAAATAAGAGTTCTCAAATTTGATCCCAATCACTTTCTCAAAGACCTGTTTATTGGACAAAATGTAAAGTGCAAAGCTAATATGTCTTATCGAATATCTAAAGAACTATGACAGCGAGAATTCTCGAATTTGGTCCCAATTACTTTCTCAAGGATCTTTTTGTAGGACAAAATTATGGATAGAACCACATGCAAATTAAATATTGATTCTCGAATAATTAAAGAACTATTACAGCGAAAGTTCTTATATTTAGTAAATATCGCTTTCTCAAGATTATACTCGACAAAATATAGGAATGTGAGGATCGGGAAAGTAGCCTTCATATAATGCAAATGTTAAATAAAATTTTAGAACTGACATGGTCGAGGAGATTTAGCAAAAAATCTCATTGCATTCCTTTCTTTAATACACGACATGATTAATGAAATTTCTTTCGAGTGGACTGTGGAGAATTTTTGTGCACTAAAACGCACCGGGTAAAAGCTTGTATATCTATAAAATAGAAAACATACACGTTTACACTCGTTATACTTTTGAAATACAATTATGATTATATATTCTTATCATCAACGTCAATAGTGTTTTATCATGACTGTGGCATCATTATTTTAACGTCATGTTTAATATTTTTCGTGACATGTGAAAGAAATTAACAGAAAAAAAAAGTAAAAGAAAAAATAATGCCACATTGTACGAGTAATCAATATTAAATAATTGCTTTTATGAGGAACAGTAATGTGTTGTTGTGAAAAATAACAGCACTTTATTTAATATTTTAAGCTCTTGGTATTTGTAATTTATTGGTATTCAAAACAAATTAATTGTGTTTCAGGCTTTTTTTCTTTTTTTCTAATAAAAATTGTAAAAAATTGCTTTGCAATTATTAACAGATAAATACCTAAAAGTAGGCTGTAAAAACTGTATATAAAAATTCTGATATATTTTAGGAAGCAATTGACCAGAAGGAATCTTTCAGTGTAACTTCGTACGCTTATAATTCTTTAACTATGGAATTGTTGAATATTTTTCAACATAAATTACTCCAGGCCGGAGAAGTACCCGTGAAAATTGTTGTTTCCGGGATTATATCAGAGTACTCGGAAAAAATGGTCCTGTCTCGGCTGCGAAAGAAGCTAGAAACTTGTACTTAGAATACTGCAGCCCATATTTATATGGCAAATATGCAAATTTTTGGGAAGAACATCAAGTTTCAGTTAATTTTAGAAGAGGTGGTATACAATTTTAATATTAGTATTTAGTATCGTTGGAAAGGTTATTACTTGAAAAATAAAAATATGTATATAATACACTATTTTAACTAAATTTCTTTCAAAAACTTAAAAATTTTTACTTTCGATGCACTCTTAAAAAAAATAAATTAAAATTCAATATTAAATAAATTCTTTAAGGATTTCGATATTTTATGAAATTTTAATATATTATGAAAAAGTTATCCATAATTTAGAACTGTAAAAGGATTCCCATTTGTTTATTCCAAAATACCCAAAATTCCAATCCAAGGAAAACTTGTTTGAAAAATCACGTTTTTTAATAAATTTCTTATCCTTTTGTTATAAGAGGGTTGGTCCATTACAGACTTCTTAAGTGGGTATCTAGTAAATGTAGCTTAATAATCAAGGTACTTCTGAATCTAGTTTTGGCATTTTTTAGTTTCTCAAAAAACTAAAGAAAAATATTTTAAAACCAACGAAATTCCGACAGGACTTGCGGGGAAAGCGTTTTCTCTAAAGTCCTTCAACTTACTTTATATGTTTTTAAATTAGAAATTATTTCAGAATAAAGCAAAGATTGTATGGTCCAGAAGGAAATAGTTGAAGTGAAAAAATGTGATCAACTTCTTCAAAAATAAATCAGTTAAAAATTAATATTTTTTTTTATTTTTTAAAATAAAATTAATTTTTTTTGAATTCACATAGGTTCTTGCGTGATTTTAATTTAGATTTTTGTACAGAACCCATATATTAAAGCTTTAATTCATTTTAAAATTTTCTTTTGGACACAAAAAGAACCTACCATTTCCAAAAAAAAAAAAAAAAAAAAAAAAAAAAAAAAAACTGTACAAAAATAGGTCAAAATTTTGCTTTGTCCAAATATCTCTTTAACAATAAAAAATATCCTACACATGTAAGCGAATTTTTGTAGATAATTATAAGTTATAACAATATGTATGTAAAATATCTCTTAAATCAAACCAGAAATAAAATCTTTGCCAATTTTTCAAAAATCTTTATACCCGATGACCAACTTTGGAGACACTCTTCCCGACCTCAGGCGACACTAGAAATATGTTCTTCTCCAAGTCAATTGAAAAACACCTCAAGAATATTAGTGTGAAGTTTTGTCCAAAAATATTCAATAGTTCCAAATTCACAGAATTATTTCCAGAAAAGAGAGTTTAGGGACCACCGTGCACCGGCTATATACAAATATATGTCTTTAGTATTCTCATTCAGAATGTAATGTTTTGCAAGATGTTTAGTCGTCAGAAAACAAAATTTTCTATTGAACAAAAAAACTTGAAGTCGATATCTTTACCTAATAAACAAGTAGGAGTGCCACATTTGGCAATGCTGATTTTTTCTAATACTCTTCACCACAACCAATTTAGATACTATTGTGAGAACATATTGAAAATTTTCTGCATTCTTATAACTAAAGTTATAACGCTGTACTTCTTTGCTATCAGTTTTTCAAATTTCATATAAATCCATCCAGCCGCCTAAAAGTTAAAGATTTATTTTCGGAAATATATCGAAATGCTTCAAAATGAAATCATTTTTAAATCACAATGCAATTGTGGCGAATCAGCCAATTAAACGATTATCTAAGATATCACGGAACTGTAATTGTTGGTTTTAAAAAGTGTTTTGTATTATGAGCAGCTCAAATATGTTTAGAAGAACTCAACGGTCCTGTACAAAATCAGATTAATTCATTGGAATAGAATATTCATGAACGCATGAAATCGCAATCGGTCACATACCGTAAAACCACCACTTTTTTGGCAAATGTTAGTAATTTCCAAACGGATTGATCGATTTTAACTTCACACTGTGATTGTGAAGTTGTAGGCGAGTTTAAGTTTTTGACCCGCTATAGTATGAAAAGGTCAGTCAAATTCAAGCAAAAAGTAAAATTAAAATTTCAAGCAAAATATCTTTTAAACATAAACGACGTGTTTTTTTTTGTATGTATGGACCGATCTTCTTGCTAATTCGAAAATATATTCATATGTAATTTTTAAAGCTTAAAACCCGATATATTTTTAATACATATATGTGTGTATTAAAATTTTTTCGATCTCACTCCTTATGTTGCTATAAACTGTGAATAATATAAAGATGTTTGCGGTTTCATAAAATGTTACAGATAAATAAAAAACGATTTATTTTAAAGTCTTTTTCAAATTTCTACTTCTTTGAAATAAATTATGTTTAAAAACAAGTAAAAGTTATAGTCGGTCGGGACCGACTGCTTAATACCCTATACTACATTGCTATTAAATAATGGTAGCTACCAAAAATTAATGAACGGCCCTCGTGAAAATTTATTTCCTAATTTATGCCCGAGGGTGCAGCATATTATTTTACAAATATTTATGTAGGATTTGTACGTTTTAAAAGGACTTTTTCTGGGGCTAAAAATACGGGAGCTAGAAGAAATTATGGATCGACTCTTGTAAAATTTCCTACGTCTACTTTTAATTATATTTATGTTATTTTTGCAGTTTTAAAACAATTTAGGCCTTTCAAAGTGACATTGTATGGGTCTCATGGGAAATAATGAATCTTTTAATTTAGCACATCATTTTTCCGGGAGGTACATTTGTATGGGGGCTAAATGAAATAATAAACCCATTATCACCAATTTAAAAAGTCATTATCCTTGAGCCAAAATAATGACTTGTGCCAAGAAATGACTCTGAGTCGTACGGTATACTTGAAAATTATGGTTGCAATATTTTTTTCTACCCGTCACAAACTCCTGCACAAACGCATAATACCCCAATCACCTACCGTGGTGTAGGGTATAATTATTTTTATTATTTTATAAAAATCAAATTAATGCAATTTATAAGCACTTTTGTGAAAGAAAAGAGAAAATTATTGTTTAACAATTTATATTTTATTTTATTTTCTTTTTAATTTCCCTGCAATAAATTCCACTTGATGTGGCATTAATTTATATTTTTATATTATAATTTTTGTTTTTGTTGTTTTAATTCTTTTTATATTTTATAAATGTTTGATTGTGTGTTGTTTTTTATCACTTGTATAAGTGAATATTTAAGCATTATTCCTGTTGCTTTTTATATAGTTTTTTTCCGCGCGTTTTTTTTTTATTTGTATACCCTACACCACCATAGGCGGTTGGGGGTGTTACACATTTGTGCAAACATTGTTACGGTCAGAAAAAATTGTTATACCACCACTTTTATTATAGCATTACACTTAGAATCACTTCCTAATTTAACCTTGTGAACAATCAGCCCGCAGTTTTAAAGATATCATAATAAAATATGGCATCACAAATATTCTCCATATAAATATACCTTCCGGAATGGGAAGCTGTATATAAAACGATTTTAATGATATTTAGCGAAAATTAGTTTTATGATATTCTAAAGTGGTGTGTCAAATTATACGAGGATCATCCCATTATTTCACATAGGTCCCATACAACCCCTTATTTCACATTGAAGGACTTAAATCTCACAGATAAGTTGGTATTGTAATAAGTATTGGTCAAATCAACACAAATATAGTCAAAACCATCAAGGTCAGTCAACCAGCTTCAATGTTACGCTCCCAGAAACGCACTAATCCCACGTGGTATATATACTATTCTTTTAAGCATAAATGAAAAAATATCTTTATACGAGGATGGTTAAGTCATTTTCGGTAGTTATCACTAATAACCAACAACATGGTGTTGGGTATTAAATAGTCGGGCTTGATGGCAATAATTTCTTACTTATTTTATAATACCCTCCACCACAAGTGGGATTGAGGGTATATAAACTTTGTTATTCCGTGTGTAACGCTCAGAAGGAATTGTCTTGGACCCCATAATGTATAATATTCTTGCATTAAATTGAAATCTAAATGGATTTAGCTATGTCCGTGTGTCCGTCCATCTGTCCGTATATCTGTTGTTGGCACGCTCACATCCACAATAAAGCAGCCCCTAAGTTCCAGCGAAATTGTCAATTATAAGTAAATAAATTAGAATGAAATTTTACATTAATAATAAGTTATATAAAATTCATTATCATTCCAAAAATTATCAAAATCGATTCAGTAGAATAAAGTTTAAAGCTTAAAGTATAACTTATTTTATGTCTCAGTAATTGTACTTAAGAAAAACATATATATGATATATACGTTTATTAGCATATGTGTGAATGAGAATGTATGAAATAAAACATATTCATTTCACACGAATTTGTGGTGGAGGGTATTGAAAATTCGGCATAGCCGAATATGTCATTGTTACTTGTTTTGGTATCTCATTTTGTTGTTATATTTTTGCTTTTCTCATTCCCAGTTGTTGTGGCTGATAATGTTGCCTTTCCCATCCCTGTCTTAAATTGTGTGCTACTTTTGGGAAAAATCATTTTCACCGCCATTAAGTCAAATGGATGAACAGAGTAATAAAATTTTCGTTGATTTCATTTTTCTTTTTTTATTTCATTTTCATCATCATCGTCGTCAGTGTTTCTTTTTTCATTTTTGGTTTTTAATTGTTCATATAACAGCTGAACTTCAACATTATATACTTTACACATACACAGAAACCTACATATGAATGTTAGTGAATATTTGTATATGTATTTACATTTGTGAGAATTTTATTTGTGGTATTTTTTTGTATTTGTATGTTTATTTATTTTTTATTTAAGACTCATAATATGACTGTTTTAAAATGAAATCATATTGTTTTTTTATGTGTGAAAGAGTGTTTGTTTATGTGAAATTTAAGAATTTTGATGATCGACTGTGTTAATTCCCTACAATTATGCTGCCTGAAATGAGTAAATTGTTTTCTCTTAATGAATGGAGAATTCAATTCAAAAACTGATACGCTGGCTTATTTTCATGACTTATTTTCGCTTCAGTAGTCTGATAAACTTCGATGAAATAGATCTGTATAATACTTCAAAAGGATCAAATGATTAGAACTCAGAACAACATAAACTAGAGCGTTGGAAACAATACTCTTCACCCCACCAATAGAAATTCGGGTAGCATATGAAGCTGCACTTACAGAGTTTAGACTCCAGGCAATTGGAAGAAAGGGCAACCAACGCAAACATATATTGCTTATTGTGTAGAAGAGTCATCAGATCTTAGTGTCCCTTTAATATGACTATAAATTTCCTTCTTACATTTTACATTTCTCATTCAGATTAATGTCGATTATTGTTATTTAGCTCCTAAGGTACTTAGGTCCTAACGTGCTTGCCTAAATTGTATAAAATAAAAAAATTGAATAATAAGAATAGCAGAAGAATATACAATTAATAAAAGAAGGAAAAAACAATCAGTGATCTCTATGTCTACTGTAGCGTGTTCGCCAAAATATGAATCTTGACTATTCCAAAAAAAGTTAAAGGATCCCGCCGAATGACAGGGCTGTGTCAAAAATATATGTTGCTGTCTCCTCCATTTATCTATTTCCGGAGGGAGACTTTCAAGAGATGTAGTAAATGTAATGTACGCAGTTGTTCCAATCTAGGCCAGATAAATCATATATTTTTCTTTGCCAGGCGATCTGTCATCCAGTTGCTTTAATTAGTCCTGTCGACTTACTTTAGCCTTTTCAAATTATTAAAAAACAGAAATGTTCACAAAAAATTAATTAAAAATTACTGAATTATTTCCAAAAAAAAAGGTCTTGAAACCATTGTGCGTCTACGGGTTATAATTTTAAAAATAATTTTTTTAAAAAGTTTGATTCATATGATTAGGTCGGCCTAAAGATATTGATGATCACTACATAATTTAAGGCAGTTACCATACAAATGTCTTTCCAAAAATTTTATAAAGAACAGAACGTAGCACTCAGCTAAGAAAATCACTTCAATGATAATAAGTCTCACAAAATGTATACAGAAAATTCGTCACTAAAGATTATATATTATAGGCATCGCTCTGCTAGCCTTCTTCCGAAAATCAACTCAAAATATATAAATATGTGGTAAAAGTATGTTTCATTTAAGTGCGAATCTTATAAACAAATTCTACAAGGGTTTATCCATAATATTTCATACCTGAGTCATGGTTTTTGGTGTTAAACTATATTAACCAACTATTACACATTTACCCACTTTTCATTGTCGAATACTTACTTATCTAACAAAATAACTTATACGCCATCAATTTCAAGTAAACAAATCGAATTATTTGTGTAGCATATTTTAAGGGGTAAATGGTAAATGTTTCTATTATTATGCGTATGAGTAATATTTATATTTTGTAATAAGCATACATCCCGGAAATGGAATCCAAGTAAAATGAATGATGTAAATGTTGGAAACATATCATAATATAATTTTATATAAAAAATATTAAAGAAAATCGGTATGTTCTTAACCTTTAGCACAATGTACCAGCATTGTTTTCATGTACAAATAATTTGAAAACTAAAAAGAATAAAAAGCATTCTAGAGAATTCTCAGAATTTATATGATATCACAATACGCACAGGATTCGTTCAGAGATCTGTGCGTTGCTGATAAAAATAAAACTCAACATTTTTCTCTTTTTTTACTACAAAATACACATTCCCACTTTCCTCTCCTTACTCATACTGGGACGGGATAGTAGGGCCTTACTGGACGATCTATCATAAGAGTGACCAAAGTCTCGCCTGTGAGGGCGCCTTTCAAGGTTAATGTTGTAATTGTTGTCCTTACTGTTGATGTGTGTTGGAAATTCGGACGATGAGTCACCAGTCTACGAACTATTTGGAGGTTCACTGGTATGAGTCGAGTTAATTATGAAGTCCGACTGTAAACTTAGTTTTGGTACCAAGGGAATATAGTGCACTTGAACTTCGGTTCCAAGATGACTGACTAGTGGCTGTGGTTTAGACCCAAATTTATATATTTATGCCCAGTGTGAAGTTGCATTTTGAACCACGTGCCGTGCCTCTTAAATCGGCAAGATTTTAGAGGCAAGGTAGGCTCCTTACCTCGGGATAAGTACTGTACAAATATATGGCTTCGAATTGATACAAAGGTGTAGAAGTTGTCCACATTCTATAACGAAGAAAACCGTGATATCTTCCAAGTCAAGTACTTACGTTAAGACAACTTTTGTTTATATACCTCACATCTAGTTATTTTGATTTAACGAGACACTACAACCTTATGTTAATCTAGTAATGATAACTCTGATAACCCACATGATGCAACCTTGTCACAGTTGCTGGTATTGGAGCAAGATATGTCTTCAAATGAATCTAACTCCTTAGCATCGAGGTATAGTAAAATTTACTCTTAGACTATATATGGCAACTTAAACAAATTTTTCTTTATGTTACACATATATTCAAAAATTTGACAAACCCTCATTCCTTATCTGTGGTGGTATAGTTTATAAAAATTACTCTCATCTCTATAAAAGTATGTCCGTTCATATGGTCTATTCATATAAATATTTCTGCAATAGTCGTTATGGTATAATATCACTTATATCTCAGATAGCGTATTTTTATATAAGACTATAGACACTTACACACATGCATTTGTATATAAACATAAATATATTTCTATAGTTGCAATAGTAGAAGAGTAAGAGTTATATTAAATGTTGCCACATTTTACACTCGAATGGCGTGAAAATTCATTAAATTTATTTATAAAAAAAATAATAATAAAAAAAATTGTTGGCAAAAAGAGATGAATTTACCAGATCTGCCAGTTCCTATAAATATATTGTAAGAGAAATGATATCAAAACAAAAACAATAATAAAAAAGTGCAAAAAAACAATAATAATATATAGTGAAAAAATTTTGTTGCAATTTTTATTTATGTCTGTGTATATGTATAATTGTGTCTGTGTATGTGTAATTGTGCAAGTATATTGTTAAATGTTTGTGTGTGTGTATATATGTTTGTGGCTTGAACATCATGGTCGTTATATTTATAACTGTTTTGGGGAATGAGTTAAATGCTCTTGTTTTTATTATTATTGTTGCTGCTGTTGTTACTACTTTCATCGCCGTTGCCGTCGCCGTCATTTTTTTGACATTTATTTGACGTATTATCCAACTGTAGTCTCTTTCCTTAAAACTTATTTATGTTGTGTTTGTGTGAAGTTTCCCTGTTTTATAGTTTTTACTTTTAAACTTTTAAACTGTTCTTTTAAAAACAAATTAAATCATTAAAGTCCCAAGTATTTAAATGAACATTAAAATTTTCAATTTAAATTACTTTAATCACTGAGATTTTTTTGTATTGTGATAATTAAAGGAGTTAAATTTCAAGTTGAATGTCAATCAATATCAATTGTGAAATAATATTGATTATTTTGATGTACCAAAAATTTAATGAAATAAGACTACAATTTGAGAATGTAAACCCGTTTTCCGAGAAGGGGCATTATGTGGAGCTATAGCAATATATGGACCGAGATTGTCCAAATTAATAATTTATATTAAATACAGTTTGAAAAATAATTGTGGCGAATTTCAATTGAATTAATATTTATTTAAAAGTTTTATAAGCTCAAAACTGTTTTCCAGGAAGGTGCCTGATATGGAAGCAATATCAAGATATGGGCCAATATGAATAAAATTAATAACAAATATTTAAGACAGTCAGAAAATTAATTCAATAGAATTCATTCACATTTAAGAATGTTATAATCTATAAATCAAATTCCTGTTTCTTTGAGTTTATCATTTTATGTTAAAATTTCAGTAAATTAAATTAAAAAATTACGGTCCATTAAATTTGAACTTTTGTTTCAGTTTATTTATATTTTATTGAAAAATATAGAAAAGTTATTTTTTGGAAATTCGAGATTGTCTCAGATATCGGTCTTTAACTTTTTTGCTGGTTTTAATAAGAAATTGCTTATCACAAAAGCAAATAAAGTGTCCAAAATTTAGTGAATTCGGACAATTATTCTACACATGAGAATGTTTCCAACATACAGATGGATATAGATAAATCGCTTCAGATTTTGATTTGATGCAAGAATATATGTACTATATGGGGTCTGAAATGATTCCTTCTCAGTGTTACACAGGGAATGACAAAGTATGACCTCATCACCACTTGTGGTTGTAAAAAAAATTGCCGTAATAATTCTTTAGATATCGATGAATAATATGTGTTTTTTGAATTTAATAGAGAATACACCCCCCATATGATCCTGCCTATTGTACAGTTAATCGGCATCTTGTAAAAGTGATTGGCACCAAATTGTAAAATTTTCGCTGATCCAAACTATTAACAAAGAGTTCACGAAACCTAATGATGTAATTGTAAAAAACTATGGTTTCGCATATATTGAATTATGTATATGAATGAAATGAACTGCAAATTACTTGGAAATGACTAGAAGCAGGAGCATAAAGGTGAGATCATACCACACTTTGCACTTGGCAGAATTGGGCTTAGGGAGACGCAAAAGCTATTGGCAACTGTTGGGGGAAGTAATTTTGGCATGTGGTTATTTTCAAACAATAAAAAAAATATTTTTTTTCATTAATTTTATATGCAAATTTCATTAAAGCTTTCACAAACCGCATTTTGGTTAACCTCAAACCAGATTCTGTTAATCCAAAAAAAGAAATGATAAATAAATGGTAGACAAAAAATCCCTTATCTCTTTATATATCTTCCATTTGAATAAATATAATCACAACAAATATATAATTTTCTGTTTTAATTTTTATTTATTTCAGTTATTCATTCCGTTTTTTGTATATCCTTCCTTATTTCAACTTCAACAGCACTAATTAATCCCCTTACAAGCTTATAAAAACTTATCATAACGAAAACATGCAACTACTGCTGTTAGCAGCAAAACAACAGCAGTTGTAATAGTGGCAACAACCCTGGCCTTATGGATGAAGACAAAAACAGCTTAACTTTTCCAATAAAAATTCCCTGCCAAGGCATCAGCAATAACATCGTTATGAAGCCAACAAAAAACATAAACCCAAACACTCATCCTGGTAGACGCAAACGAATTGGAAAAAATATTCAAGATGTGAAAAGAATTTAAACATATAAAAACTGAAATCATAAAAGGGAAAAACATTAAACGCAACAACTTTTTTTGGTTATTACTATTATTGTTGCTGTTGCTGCTACCATTGTTATTCTTTTTCTGACCACAAATGCAGCATAGCAAGTAAGTTTCTTTTGTTTTTGTAGTTGTAGTAGTTGTTAGTATCCTTAGACTTTATTATTGAAAATGAGACGAAAAAAAGTAATCGTTATAATAAAGGACACTAAACACTACGACGCAACTAATATGATGATATGGAGTTGATTCTAGCGGATGTACGAGGGTGGAGGCCTCGGTTTTTCATAATGGATGGCAGCATTGCATATAATCGATTTTCCTGGTTTACTTAAAAAAAATTTGATAATAAACAAAAATTTGGTAAGAAATTGAAAATTTTCGACTTTTAAGAAATCCTTTATTAGATCCCGACTTACATACTTATAATTCTGCACATCTTTACTATCGCCATATTGAGTTTTATGTGAGTTCAACGAGGCGATTAAAAGTTACAAAATTATAATCTATTTCAGTATCAAATTTCATATAAAACTATTTACTGAGGTCAAAAGTAAAATATTTATAAAAAATTCGGCAAGCAAGAATATATGAGAAATTGAAAAATTAATGAACTCCCCTCGTACAATTTAATTTTCTGATTTATTCTTAAGGATGCAGAACATAATTGTGGCACTAACATCTATCTTAAATTTATGAAATTTAAAATTATTTTTTCCGTGGAGCTACATGGGAGCTACAACCTCGTATAATTTTGTACATAAATTTTTGCTCATATTCATCTTTACTTTCTTGTTTTTATTACAATTTTAAACGGGATTTTTGTGGGACCTATGAGAAATAATGGAATGACCCTCGCATATTTTGGGACAATGTTTTAAAACTACATAAAACCTTTTTGTGCCAAATTTCGCTTAAATTGCTTTATATTAAGGACCTTAATGACCTTAAAATGCCATTCTGTAAGGAACTTTTTATGGGAGGTACCTGAAATATTAGACCGAATATGATACATTTCAAAATGCTTCGTATTTAGGCAAATAGTAATATGTATCAAATTCTATCGAAATATCGCGACCAGTAGAATGTTCACAATGGTTACATGGACCGCCAGCCAGACAAATAGACAGAAATTGTTAAATCGGCCAAAGAGAATTTTTCCAGCATGTTACAAACTTCTGAAATAACGCAAAAAACCCCAAACACCTACGGAGGTGTAGGGTATAAAAAGGTAGGAATGCTACATTCAACTGTGCCAAACATTATTTACCTTATGGAAACATGTGCATAAGTTCAAGATTAACAGCCTTGAAATTTCCCATGAATGTTTTTACCAAGCCATAATTTAAATGGCCAACATTATAAAAAAGATGATTATGACCAACTTTAATAAAAAATGTTCATACTTAGGAGATCTAGCAACTTAAAACCACATTTCTAATGACGGCTCAAAAGCATCTAATTTTTACTGGTTTTAGTAAATTACTAAAACCAGTAAAATAATTAGTAAAATATGAACCGATATTGGTTAGATTAATAAAATATTTTTATGACAGTTTGAAAAATAATTGTGTCGAATTTCAATAGATACAATATTCCGGAAAGGGGCCTTATATGGGAGCTATTTCAAATAATGAACCCAGTTGTGTGGCAAATTTGAGAAAGTTATTTTTAAAATTGCGACCAATTTTGGATTTTTTAAATATTTAAACACCTTTTTTTCAGACTTCTCTGGTTGTCTCAAATATCGGCGAATAACTTTTCTGCTACTTGGCCGATATAACCTATGGTTTTATAAAGGAAACTGCTTAGAAAAACAACAAACAATGTGGATAAATTTCATTGACTTCGGACAAATTTTTCTAGGCGTTAGAATGTTTTCAAAAGACAGACAGACAAACGGACATAGCTCAATCGACTAATATTTGGAATTGACGCATAACACACGAAATAACAAAGTTAATACAACATTATCACTACTTGAGTTGGTGGAGGTTATAAAAAGGTATTTGTTCTTTTCAAATACCTGGCAGCAAACACAACTATAATTTTGCAGAAGATTGATTTGTATGAAACTTAACACAATGATAGCAAAGGAATGCTATAGGTTTAGGAATGTACCAGAAAACTGATCATATCCAGACCGAAATTCAAATCCAGCAGACGGAAGAAATGATATTAAAATCGTAGCAGGAGATTGATATGATATCAGAATATATAGAATGAACGAAATGATAAAATATCAGGTTTTGCAATATTAATGAATAATTTATATCATTAATTACTTTTCATACTGAACTCATATAAACCATAAAAACAAATAAACTAATTTTATAACAAACAAGGCTTCAACTCCTTTTCCACTATCTTCAATAGCTTCACATACTTGTATACTTGTCCATATATGTATGTGGTTGAGTGTGTGTATTTCAGTTTAATTTCATTCCTAGTTGGAGCTCACTAATTACTAAAGATTAGTATCACATTTGTTTGTCAGCAACTTTTCTTGCAAAATATGTTTCAACAACATTCAGCTGTTGTTAACACATATAGAACCATATGATAGTATGACTACACTGAAGAGTATGGAGAAAAAAATTAAACTCCATACAGGCTCAAAGGACCTTTCCTCTAACATAACAAAACAGTAACAACATTATAACATATGTGATATGTATGGTCACAAACACACTTAAACACATAAATTGCAAAACTAACTTAAAGATTATTTATGTCTTTTTAAAAAGTTTATTTTTAAACAAAACATGGACCAACTATATTGCCAACCAAGTTCTTTCATTCCCCGAATACGGAAATTTAAGCAAAAACAAAAAAGAAGTAAAAATGACATAGCCGATCAAGCCCGACTTTGTAATACTCTACACCACAATGTTGGTTATAAATGGTAGTTACGAAAAAGTAATAAACGACACTCGTATACTTTGTGTTTATGATTTATTCATTTTTGTGCTGCTCTGTATAGTGAAACTAAAATTTATGGGAAATTTATGCATTTTGAAATAAATTTTGTGGGGTAAAATTATGAACCGATCCTCGTAAAATTTTGCATGTCAACTTTATATTTATGTTATGTTTATATTTATGTTATGTTACTAATTATTATTGTAAAACCAACTCATGTGTGAGATTTATGCCCTTCAAAGTGATATTTGGAAGAGGGGTAACCGATTCTTGTTTAAATTGGGGCATCGTTTTAGAATGTTATAGGCAAAAAAGTGTGTTTTAGAATGTTATAAGCCTTATTTGTGTCAAACTTTTTTAAGATAATTAATTTCACTAAGATATCTCACAAATTGCGACCTGTAGTGTGTTCATATCGTTCACATGGACAGCCAGCCGGACACACAGACGGACGTTTAGTTGATTCAGAAAGAGTGATTCTGAGTCGAACGTTCTTCTTACAGGTGGGTGTAACGCCATTTTATATGTACATACGAACATCACGACAAACGCATTATATCCCAACCAACTACGTTGGTGTAGGGTATAGAAATCGTACTCATTTTTTGGTTGTATGAATGTCTAAAAGAGAAACTTTTAATAGATCGTTGTTTTTGTTTTGTTGAAATTGTTTTTGTTGTTGTCTCTAGTTAACAAAAGTTTACAAAAGTAATCAATGTAATTTTGTAAAAATATTACAACACACAAAATAATTACAAAAAAAACAGGAAAAAAATCAGTCAAACCCAACTATTTTATACCCTACACCACATTGAGACCAAAAATTAATGAACCGCCCTCCAATTTTTAATTTATGGTTATATGTAAGTGATATTTAGAAAAGCGATTGTATGGGCCCTATGAAAAATAGTGAACGAACCCTCGTATAGTTTGACCAAGTTTCAAAAAAATCGCTTTATATTCAATTCAATTTCACTTAATTTATATAACATTAAGCCCATAGAGCCAAATTTGTCTCTTTTATTTTATTTATTTTTAAAATTTTTTAAATTCGAAAAATTCCTTTCGTGGAAGGATATTTTAGAATTCCATATTCTGGTCACCATTATTATGAATGATATACTCATTGTTAGGGATGAGTGCTTAGGAACAACAATTACATTCATTCTTAAAGAGTTTCCAAATGTAAATTTTTCTACTAAGTAAGTTGGATTGTTAGACCTTATCAACTTGTCAAACATTATCATTAATTTTAAAGAAATAGAATCATTAAAATCACAACCAGGTAACATTCTTCAAAATGACGGCAATTTTTCTCGCCACCCAAGACCAAATATGAATCTCACTACATGATTAAAAGACAACTTAAGTTTAGTTAAACAATTCTAAGATTTACCTGAATAAAATTCCAAATCATACAAAAGTGTTAGAAGACAGAGTGAGAAAACTATTTTTATTCTAACTTTTAAAGGAAGATAATACGAAATGATATGAAATTTATATATAAGGAAAATTAAAATCTACCGTCTAAAATAAACCATGCAATGATCGATATATGATTTGCAATGATCGACATAAAGAATTGCAACAAGGCTCCGGTTTTTGAACAGTTCAAGTTCAAAAAATTTAAATTAGACCATTCAAAAACAGCGGAGAGGTCCCTGTTAAAAAATTTCATAATATTTGAAACATTTTCTACTCCATGCAACAAATTGTGAAGGTTCATTTAAAAAAGAGAACAATAACATACATTCTGATTAACTAAAGTTAAATTTATTATAAAACTTTCTAATTAAAATATTGTAACTTAATGCAACAAATGATTTACTAAAGTCCAACAACAAATAATAGAATTTAAAATGTAAAATATTTTTTTTAAATGAAGATTTAATTTGAAAAAAATTAACAGTAACAATCCTAAACTTTTCTTATACTGAACCAAAATATATAATATAATATAATATAATATAATATAATATAATATAATATAATATAATATAATATAATATAATATAATATAATATAATATAATATAATATAATATAATATAATATAATATAATATAATATAATATAATATAATATAATATAATATAATATAATATAATATAATATAATATAATATAATATAATATAATATAATATAATATAATATAATATAATATAATATAATATAATATAATATAATATAATATAATATAATATAATATAATGAAAAAGTGAGTAGAATTGAAGAAAAATATGTTAAATATCATTCAACGAAACCTTTATTTATCACAATGAATTTTCATTAATTTTTAGTAAATTCTTCAAATTGACGAACAAGTGTCAATATGACTATTTGAATTCGTTAATAAAAAATTAAGTAAATGTTACTCAATTTGTATAACTCATTATTCAAATAGACCAAAATAAATACTTAATATCTATGAATACTATTCAATTTAAATACCATATTTAAGGTAAATTTACGAAATTTTTGTTTAATTGAGAAAAGAATTACTTTAAATTTATGTAAGAAATAAATACATAAGATAATAAGGAACAAGGGAAGGAGTACTCCCCAAACAGAGAAAATATTGGTTATAGAATATCGTAGGAACTGTAACAGGGAGAATTTTTAAATTGTCTTCCCGAAGGAACTGTTTTACTGGACAAAATTTAAGACGGATAGGATCAGGGGAAAAGTAGCTCCCATACAAATTTGGTCCCAATTACACTTCATGTGTATTATATGTGAAATTTCTCTGGAAATCTAGCACTAAGGTGCTGAGCCGACTGGTTTGTATTTCTGATGAAAAGTTGTGTACATGTTTGTTGATCAGCAAATCCTCCATTTGAATATAAATATATTCAGTTTACAATTTTTGTCAAAAATTTATTTAAATGAACTTTATTTTAGTATGTAGAATTTAATAAATTTGTGTGTAATTTTTCTAACGATGCTTTAATTCCGTTTTAACTAAATATCTGTTGAATAAAAATGTTTCGTTACTTCTTAACGAAATTTTATTCAATTTTTCAACTTTTACTGAAAAAAATATTTGATTAAAGTTTTTTTGGTATATTTTGAAGAAAATTCTCCAAAAGCAAAATTATGTTAATTTAAATAAAAATCTGTTTATTTAACACCATTTTTCGTTAAAGTTATACGGAATTTTTTCGTTAATATTGCAGACTACATTTGGTTCAGTGTACCTCTTTACAATTCATCCAAATATATATTTATTACTTTTGTTAACTTAAATCCTATTTTAATTGGCCCTAATAATCGCACACGCCAAATTTCATTGCGATATTTAAAACTGAAGCCTGTACTTTGTTCACAAAATCTACACGGAGATTCAGTCAGCTAGCCAGACGGTCGGACGAACATTGTTAAATCGACTCAGAAAATGGTCCTTAGTCAAACAGTATACTGAAAGTAGTATACTGCCCATTACAATTTTTACACAAATTAATAATACCCCAACCACCTATGGTGGTGTAGGGTAAAATGATTACTTGAATTAGTTACAGATGATGTCATTTCAAATTGTCTAGTTTTAGTGGCTGCAGGAAGTGATAAGACTTTTTTGGATAGAAAACATCTGCAACTAATTGTAACATTGATACTTGCAATCTAGGAAAAGGTTTTAAATTTTTGAATAAAAATAAATCTAAATGTATGGAGTGAGATGAAAAAATTCTTAACACACATTTTACATTAAAACTTTTAGCATAAGTGTTATTTGATTTTTTGTTGATCAAGTTACCTTTATAAATCATGTCAGTATATTACGTTTAATGTCAAAAAAAATGAATACGAGAATGTGAAAATGTTTTGGTCCTACAAAAAATTGAGCAAGCATTCAAAGCTTTGCCATCAAACTGTTTCAATATAATTTAACAATTCCGGGAGAATCTGGTCTACATTATGTTTCTAAACACAAAATAATAGAAAGCATTTTCAAAATACTTTATAACCCATCAGAAAGGAAAGCAGCCCGATTATCTCTCTGCTCGGATTATTTGGTACGAAGAGTTAAAGCTAAAGCAGGTTGAAAAAACTTAAAAGCCCCAAAAAGTTCTTGACAAGAACGATGCTAAAAATTAAGAGGTCATGGGCCAAGTCTTCTAACAAATATTCTTGCTGAGTAATAAATAACGAAACGTATGTTCCGGCAGATCAAAAATTCTATGTTGCTGATACTCGAGGAAATATTCAGGAAATATATTTAAGACCAAAAAGCTGTCGAAATTTTCTTTTTATTATACCACACAGTATGCAAATCAATTTTCTCCTTTTTGGAAATAAATCAAAAACTTTTGAACCATTTAAGGTATTTAATTAAATTCCGTATAGTTTAAGCTGAGGCATTTGAAGCTAATTTGAAGGAGCTGAAGTGGTTGGCCACATCGGGTGCGTTGAATTTTTTTAATTTGTTGGAGTGATTTTTAAATTATCCTTAATATGTAACCACATATGTAAAGTAAACATCCGAAAAGTATTTTCTGGCAGACGGTTCTTATAATAACAGGGCGATCATTAAGGTGGTAAAAGTTAAATTTTGAAACATGATTTACACAGTTTGAGAAATTGAAGTCTTTTAAATTCTCTGATTTGTGGAGAAGTTCAGATACATCATATTGAAATTTCAAATATATATTGTTAAAGCTCTGTTCCCGGAAAATAGTTTTAAGGGTTTTAGCTGTGTTTAATTATCGGATAGTTCTTTGGCAGTTATCTATTTATATCCAATATATGTTACCAATATTGACTATAACTTCCATATAAGGAACCTTTTCCGAAAATAGTTTTATATGCAGAGAAATCATAGTTATAATAACCTACACCATCTTAAGTGATTTTATACAAGAAAGTGTTTTTACTTTATAAATGGATATGAAGTAAATACATTATGTTTCGTACTTACATAGTGTACGTTCCTATATACATAATAATATACTTATAACTTAATTTTATGTGGATTTTTAATTTAAAATCAAACGCTAATAAAATTCAAATACTAATAAGAATCAATTATAATGAAATGAACATTGTGGGAATATCGGTGACGAATATAAAGCTGTGCATGTAAAGCCTGTAATCAAAGTACAGATGGCAGATTTAAATATAATTTGATAAAATTTGTTTTAAAATTTATCTGCGAATGGGATTTATCTCTGTTAAAGACTTAAATATAAAACGACTTTAATGATTATTGTCTAAAATAAATTTTTAAAATTATTAAACAATGGACCTTTATAAAGATCAGTCCATTATTTCTTATATCTCTCATACAAAACCCACTTCTTTATATAATTTTAAAATACATATATCACACGTATACTTTACTATTGTTATTTCGATAAACAGTCATAGATGTTTGAAATTCTACGAGAGTCCTCCTTTAACATCCATTGCTCCCATATAACCCTCCTGAAAACGTCGTTACAAAACGTATAAAACGTATAAACTCCAATTTTTTTCAGTTACTATATTTATAACTATTATGGTTTAGGGTACTTGTTAGTTGGACTTGGAGGAATATAACTTTTTATTCCTACTGAAGTTATAATGACGGATTTAAAAACCAAACGAAAGAGTACAATAAAAAAAAACTAAGACTAAATTTCGTTTCAATCGATTTATTAAGATGGATGTACTCACAACTATAAACTTGCTAAGATTTTGAAATAGTCCGGCAAAGATATACTTTACTTTTACATAATGTTTAATAACTTCCATAAATGAACAATAAACATCACTCATTTAATGATTTTTCAGTTTTTAATCCATTTTTCCCTATTTTTCATATTATTTTTATATCCATATGGATGATTAGTTTCATTTCATTCTTTAGTTTTGCGTCAGTCAACAACCTCTAAAATAACTTTATTAAAACAACAACAAAAAGGAACAATCATGCACTTAATTCACATATACATACACATATTTCGAAAGTATAGTTTATATTTTTTGAACAATAGTGAAACAATGAGTGAACGTTTGAAAAGTGTATGAACTTTCGTTCTTAAACACCAACACCTAACACACACCATGACAGACAGATATAGTGGCTAATACACACAAACACACACACAATGGAAGCTAATCAAATAAATATGTCTCTGTGGTATTTAATGGACAAACCAAAATAACCGCAATTGCAAATGTTTACAACTGACGCAACATAATTTCTAATTAAAATGTTAAAATGTATTAAATGCGCGTGGATACGGTGCATGAGTAGTTGTAAGTAGTTGCTACTTATACATATACACACATACAGAATTATACATATATAAAGGGTAAAAATTAAGGAGTGAGAAAGAAAAATTTTTGGTAATTCATTTCCGCACCAGAAGTTAACTAAAATATATTCTTTTAGCTTGTTATTCCAAGTTACCAATATCAGATGAGTAAGTAAACAGTTATTTATCATATCTGACCCAATTTCAAACATTGAAGGAAGTACTTTAACAAAGTTGTACACCAAACACAATTGATGAGTTTAGGATAAATTAATTTTGACTTTCCGGGTTTAATTTCAGACCCCATAAAGCATTATTTTCATATTAAAATCTGATTTGATTTACTGATTTGTCAATAGGATTTTAAAATATATTCTTTTAACTGATTATCCTAATTCAAAGAAGTACAGCCAGATTATTTGAGTTGTTATAAATAGTTTTCCATTCATAACCGGCAAAATCGGTATAATAAAAAAACAGTTATAGACCGATGTCTAAGATGTTATTTAGACAAAACTTTTTCCTGATTTTTCAATTAATATCGGTTCAGTACAGTTTGATTTCTTTTCTTGTCTAGAACAACGTCCTCTATGTGTGAAGTTCTGTTGAGGAACTGAGACTATCTGAGCATTCTCCGGTATTTTTCATTTATTTTGTCCGTATTTCAATAAAGTTGGGTTGATCAAAGTAAACTTTAATGTTTTAAATTTCTGTTTTTAAAATCTTTTCTAAATCAACATACCAAAACGTATTGAAATCGTATGAATAGAAAAAAGTTATCTGCAAAATTTTCATATCATCCAAAATTAGTGTATTATATTTCCCAACTTTAGGGATAACTTTCTGAAATCTGAGTCACATATATTAATTATGAAGAGAGCATCACTTTCCTACGCCTAATATCAGTTAAAGCTTATAGAACTTTTAAATATGGACCGATTCCAATAAAATGTAGTTATATAATTTTGCTTATTAACGTATTTATGCTAGGTTTATTATTTGAACTAGGACCTACATAGGGCCCTTTCCCAAAATATTTGTTAAGCTTATCAAATATTGAAAAATTCTATTAAAATTTTGTAAATTATTATAGGTCCACACTTAGTTCTAGCGCCAATATAAGACAAGTTCCTGTATACTATTGAAATTCTACACATTTTTTCAACTATTTTAAATATCTGTAACAAAATTCTCTTTTATCTTATAAATTCCAATTGCGGAATAGAGGTGTAAGCCCTGTAGTCAATCCCGGGATAGAGTTTCATTTTATTTAAATATTTTTGTAATTATCAGCCTTTAAAGTTTAGATTCCTCTTTAAGACATTTACAAGGAGTTGGAAGGTTGTAATCCACATTTGTGATGTGTGTATAAGTGCAAATGGTCATACCATACATCAGTACATCGAATATTTTATCTACTTTTTAAAATGTAAAACAATATTGAAACTAATAACATTCGTTGAACATGTTTTGGCGGAAAAGTGCAATTTTAGCATTTGTTTGTTGCATATCTCTCTAACCAATATCGGTGATTCAATAACCAAGAATTTAGAACACATCAAGCTACGCAAAAAGGCATAACTTTTTTCAAACTTCCGTTTTGAGATTTGGAAATTATTCCAAAAATAGGAGTGTTATGAAATGAACAAGTAAAACTTGGGAAATCTGGTTCTACCAAAACTTATGTTTTTGAAACTTTTTTCCATTACACAAGAACCTATAAAGCAATCTTTCAGAGAAGTATGTATTTATACTTCTAAGTAGAGGCTACTTATACCTCAAAAAGGAGTATAACTGATCTTTGTAAAAGATAGTCAATATTTTGTTAAAATTCAAATTTAAAGACTCCAAACTTCTGATTCCGTAAATATACAATTTTGATCCACTTTAGCATAAAATCTTCAACAAGATCGTACAGTGGTGCTAAAACTCTTTTTTAGAAATAATTCTATTACTTTAATACTATAGAATATTTTTGATAGTCCTTGAAGAGTTTCTTAATTGATTTGAAGAAGGACATGTTTCTAGTGGTCGGAAAGTAGATATCCAAAGTTGGTCCCCTGGGTTATGACGGCTTTTTAACAAATCCCTTAATTGTATTTTTGATTTGATTAATAAATATATTTTACATACGTAAACCACTTTCTAAAAGACCTCGGATGCGATCAATATCGCCCATACTCCCTCGACTAGAAACGTATGTTTTTTTTACACCAGTCCATACACTTCTTATAACAAACAAATTATTTAATAGTTCAAAAGTTATAGAATTAAAAAAAGCGTTTTGGGACCACTGTGGATCGGTTAGGAAGTAAAATTAATTTCTTTTTATCGAAATAATTCATAAACTATAAAAAATAACTTACACACACTAGTTAAATTCACTCGTATCTATTTATAATAATAAAACCGGTTCAGATATAAGGAATTTGTATCGTTTTAAACATTTTTATGACTAAATTTTGGAGCCTAAAGACCGGCCGGCGTTAGGTTTAAAAAGTGCAGCCTCCAAACTAAAACTTAAATCTCTGCACATTATTTAATGTGATGATGTTTGAATCATTTAGAAAGAATTACTTTCGGCGTCAATTTAAGACTTCAGGTAACTTCTATATAAATGTTCCTCCTGGAATAGAGTTTTAAGGTCAAAAACTTCCCAAATATAAAACGATTTAAACGAAATTTGCCAAAAGTAAGTTTTATGATATTCTAGACAATGTGCCAAAATATGCGAGGATCGGTCCATGATTTCTCATAGTGCCCATAGAAACCCTCTTCAAAATATCAATTTTAAGGACATAAAAATCACATGTGCATTGTTATTGTAACATCAGTCGAATTAAAATAAATTTAAGAATAGATGTGCAAAATTAAACGAGAATCGGTTCATAATTTCTTGTAGCTCCCATATAACCCCCTAGAAAAAATTAGTTTTAAACTCATAAATTTAAGATTTATGTTAGTATCGCACCCTTAAGAATAAATCAGAAAATCAAGTTATACGAGGGTAATTAATACATTTTTTGAAACTACCATTTTGCACCAACAATGTGCTGTAGGGTATTAAATAGTGGCGCTTCACATCCTTTCACATTTTTTTCAACTTCACTCCTTAAAATAGCAACGAAAAATATAACAATAGCAGTAATAATAACAAAAATAAGAAAAACGCAAAAAAATTTATGTGTAAAACCAACAAAAACTGTAAATATGTTTTGTTGTACAGAGTTGGAAAGGATGTAATTATAAATTTAATTTAAATAAAAGCATTCGAACTTTTTATTTGAGACTTTTTTATATTGAAACAATATTTGTTATAGTAATGGTTTCAGGAATGATTCATAAATCTTATTCATACACAGGTGCATATTTCTATAAACGCACATAACTGTTTTCAAAACAATTAGCCATAGTTAAACGAGACAAATTTAAGTGGGCAAATAATATTTTTAGACTCTTAATTTAAAATATTGTTAACAGACAACTTTATTTGTTTTTTGCCTTTTTAACCTAATTCTACAGTTTATCTGCCAGCATTATCTTGCTAAAATATGTAAACTTTATTCATTTTTTCATCCATAAAATGGATAAAGGCATCATCCAGCAATTTGTTATAAATTCTCCTATTAAATTTTTGATGGAAGAAAAAAATTAAGATTTGCCAACTAAAGAAATTTCTGCCCAAACCATAACACTTCCACTGCCGAAATTACGTTTTGACCCCTTCTTCTTCTTTTTCTTCTCTTCTTAAATGCAATTAGTCGCCGGTTGCTTGTTCTTTTATTTATTAATCTCTTTTCCTGTTAATTTTGTATTTCCCTTGGTAGGTTTCCGAACACCATAATTCTGTCCTTTCCTAAAAGAGGCCCCTATAAAACTACAGTAATATATGGGAGCTATTTCAAAGTATGGACCAAGATAAACCAAATAATATGTATTAAAGATAGTTAGGAAAACAATAATATCGAATTTCAATAGAATTGGGGTTTGTTTAAGAGTTTTAAAAACTCAAATCCGTTTTCCGAGAAATATGTTCCGATATTGATCATAATTGTTGTTATTGAAAATAGTTAAACCATTGTGCCGAATCTCATTAGAATAGAGATTTATTTAAGCGTTTTCTTTTTTCCAGGAAGGGACATTATATGGGAGCTATAGGAAAATATGGACCGGTATTTTTTCAAATAATTTGTCCCTATTTAAAATTTTTTTTAAACTCAAACCAGTTTCCCGGAAGAGGCGATATATGGGAATAATAGTAATAAAAATATGGACCGATATCAATAAAAAGAATAAATACTCAGTTCTTTAAAGAACGTAGTTCTTAGGGTTTATTTGTGTGTCAAAATAAATATATAATGCAAATTTCAGAAAATTATCTTAAAATCTGCGACCCTTATTACACACAGGTTTTGGGTTGTAACAAAATTTTGCATATTTCAGCCTATAACTTGTTTTCCATTGATTCAATTTTAATGATTTTTTATACCATGATCAAATATAGTTAAATTCTTGCTTAAATCCAGTTGAAAAAAATTCGAAAAATTTATTTTCGAAATTTTGAAGTTGCCCCAAACATCGGTCTATAACACTTTCCCATTGAAACTGCTAATGAAAAAACAATTATTGTAGGTGTGAGGGTGTTTGCAAGACAGACGGACATAGCTAAATTGAAACAGATTTAGATTTGATGCAAGAATATTTACATTTATTATATTTACGAACTGATGAAGTTAATATACCCTTTTCACCACTTGAGGTGGGGTTAAGAAAAAATTAAGTGCGTTTATAGCAAAATGATTCCATATACATGCGATTGTAACATCAACGACATTACTCCTTTAAAGTTATGTTATCGTTAAGCAAATTTTACACTTTATAACTAACACATTGAAATGACTGGAAAAAATCTTGGAATTGGATGAACATTAGATTTCTGAATAAGTAGCCAAAGAATGAAAAAAAGTGCACATACACAATTAAATGTGATTAAACAACAAGAAGTAAAAGAAAAACAAAATCCGAAAGTAACAACCTGAGAGTAAAGAAATTTTATTTCATTTTTTTTCCAAACATAAAAAATATTAAATTACACATAAACACAACACCAGAATCCTTTGCACCCTACTAAAAATTATCAGTATAGTTGACAGTAAAATTGATTAAACATCTAAATTTCAATAACAAAGTTTTTGACTTTACAGGGTCTAACGAAGATGTAATTCACTTACTTAATTACTTCAGTTCAACATTAACAAGTAAAAAAAAACACTACTGGAACGCTTACATGAGTTGAGGATTGCAATGTTAGTACCAGAAACGGCCCCGAAAAATAATTCTATCAAACTTGAAAAAAATTTCTGTATATTTAAGAATTTTATAAGCTTAGAGCACTTTTGTGGAAACGGTCTTAACTGGGAGCTTTAGCAGATTAAGACAGATATTAGCATTTTAATGAAATTGGTTAATATTTAAGATATTTAAGAACATATTTCGGGAAGAGATCATATATGGGAAGTATGTATGTGTGCAAGAATAAAAAAAGTATCTTTAAAGTAGTATCCAAATTTAATATATTTTACCCTATTACCACTTTTTTACTGATCCGATTTTGATGTTCTTGGTACGATAATAAAGTACAAGTAGCAATGGTTTTGTAGATACATTTCAATTTAATTTAATTAGTTTTCATTACAGATTTTAGAGAAAATATTATTCCGAATTTTGAGATTTTTTTATATGCTTAAAATCCTTTTCCAGGAAGTAGTTTTAAAGGAAGGTATAGCAAAAAATGAACCAATATTCGTCGAACTATTAAAATATATTCAAAACAGTTAGAAAAATAATCACGAAATAATCCGAAAAGGGGCCTTATATTAGAACTATGAAAAAATATTTAATCTGCAGTTTGTCTCGATATCGGTCTATATTTTTAAATATATAATACACCGATTTTACTGGTTTTAAAATAGCAAACTTTTCAAGAAAAAGCAAATATTTAGGCCAAATTCCATTAAACTCTACCAATTGGTGTGGACATGAGCGTGCACGCCATTCACGCGCCTAGAATAGTTGACCGAATTCAATAATATTTTTTCAAATTATTTTCTGTTGTCCCGGGCAGTTTCTTATTCCCGGAACATAGTTTAAAACATCACGATTAAATATCTAACAATATTTTGCTTATATAATCAATATCGATCCACATTTATCATTAATTTCTATTTAAGGCAACTTCCAAGAAAAGGGTTACAGCTAATAATCTATAAAATTTTAATTATCTTTTTAAATTTATTAGAATTATTTCTTTATATGTCCTTAATTTAATTTTAATCGGGATATATTCGGTTATAACTCTCCCGAAGGAGCCTTTTTTTAGGTCTCGCAAATATTGGCATGAGGAAAGCGGTAGAGGGTATTTCAAATTCTTCAAGAATATAGCATTCTAGATTGTTGTAATATAGAAGTAATAACATCAGCTCGGCATCAGAGCATTAGAGGAATTTCTTTTATTTCATCGTATCTGCTACAGAAGCCTTTTCATAGAGACAAAGCTTTTCTAATTCAACATATTCAATTTGTGCAAATTTTTCCAAAATATAAGTTGTGTAGGGCATCAAAAATTCACCTGAACCAAATCGTATTGCAATACTACTTCATTTTTTTTAATTTCTTTACCAACTTCACATTCTCTATTACGGATGTATATATGTAAGTATATACATCTTGAAACCTAAGAGGGCGGATAATGTTAAGGAGAAAACATAGCAACTACAATAACAACAGTTAAAGTATAAACAGCAGCAACAAGAAGAGAAAAATTAATTAAAATAAATGAATCAAGCTTAATAAAATTAAGAGGATCTAAAATGGACTAATCTTGGTTTTGCAACAATCCATATGGTAGCGATTTTATAGTACAAACACAAACTGTGTAAAAGAGAAAAAATTATAAAAAAACTATAAAGGAAATATGAATATAATTTAAAGATTAAAATGCATTAAATAAAGGAAGATATAAAAGGTTTTATAGATATAAAGGTGCAAATTAATTAATTTTGGTAGGCTATAAAGATTCCATGTAAATATATAGCAGGATGAGGTAAAAGATTTAGTATAGAGTTTACGAAACCGAAGACTGCAAGTCCACAGTGTTCTCCAGATTCGATTTATTTGAATAAATTTTAAGATATTCAAATGAGCAGTTGGATGTAAACATATAGAAACAAATAAGAATGTAAAGTCGGTTAAGCCCAACTATGCGCATCTTCGGTAAAAAATGAAGGTTACGAAAAGTTAATGAACGACCCTCGTTTACTAATACACTAATTTTTCTGAGGGGATTTATATGGGGACTATAAGAAACTATGAACCGATTCTCGTATAATTTTGCACATCGATTTTTGTTAATTTAAATCTTAATTTAATTATTACAATGCCAACGTATATATCAGACTTTAGTCCCTGAAAGTGATATTTGGAAGGAGGTTTGTATGGGTTCTATGAGAAATAATAGACCGACTTTGAGATGTTTTGGCACATCTTTATAGAATATTATAAGACTAATTTATTCCAAATTTTAATTAATTTTTATTTAGGACTTTTATGACCTTAAAACCCCATTCCAAGAAGAACATTTGTATGGAAGGTACCTGAAATATTTTACCGAACATGACCAGTAAGGGCTTCGTCCCTTAGGTCAAAATAATAATATGTACTAAACTTCATCAATTTAGTTAAAAAGATGCAACCTGTAGACTGTTTAAAACGTTGACATAGACAGCCAGTCGGACAGATAGACAGTCGGATGGACGGACGTCGTTAAATCGACTCATAAAGTGATTCTAAGTATTTTAAAAACATCAGCACAAACGCATAACACCCCACCCACCTTCGGTAGTGTAGAGTATAAATAGCAAAATTTTATTGAGAAAGCTGAGTTTAAAATGGATTTATTGTCAAACATTTGAGAAGAAAGTCTAATATATAAATTTTAATAAAATTGAAGCGAAATATATAAGCGATTTCAATATGAAATGTATATAATTCTCCGTAAATCAGGGAATTAAAAAACGCCCAATTTACAGGTGAAAATACCCAAAATTCTAAACCATGTAAAAATATTAAAATATTTAAAATTTTGACTATGAAAAAATAAAGTTGGGTTATAAAAACATTTAAATCGATCAGAATCCTTATTTTTTGTAAGCCCACGCTAGCTAAATTTACTCATATGAAAATCCTTAAAACTATTTCATTTGTAAGTAATTTGAATCGTTTTAAATATTTTTATATTATATCGAGCCTCGTGGTTTGAGAACTTTACAAAACAAAAGTTAAAATTCACAAAAACACAACGCACACTATTTGCGACTAAAGTCGTATCTACGGTTACATTGGTAATATAGAATTAAATCAACAAAGTCATGGTGGCAAAATATGAGAGTCACCAAGGAGCTTCTACCCCTTCAAGTTAGTTCGAAAACACCTTAACTCTAACCATGTGAAATTTCGTAAATTTCTTTAAGATTTCAAAAGTAATGGAGCTGTTTTCAAAAAATTTATTGGAAATACTTCTGCGAAAAAGGCTGATAACTTTAAAACAGCTGCTGAATGCTATCCATTTTGAATTATGATTTGTGTAATATTTATACAAAAGACAACAAGCGGACTGGCACGCACTACCGAAAAAAGTGGGAATTGACAGAATTACTGAACGAATATGATTGTCAAATACAGGGTCAGGGGCAAATGATTTAAGATCATTGTAATTCGTTCAGAAGTAAGAAAATTCTAGTTAACCAATATAAGTTGAAGTCAAAATATATTTAATGGCGATTTTACCTGCCACAAATTAAGATAAAACGCTAAAAAAATATCTGAGATTGATTATGGACGGACAACCGTTCATCTGTCTGCTGTTAAATCCATTAAACTCAAAATATTCTTAATAAATATTTCAAGCTCAATGGGTACAGATGAGATCGCAATTTAAATCGATGCTAAATAAGTTATAGACTGATCCATCCAAAAATAATCAAAATCGAATATGTTTTGAACTTGCTAGTGTAGTTTTATACGACTGCGGTATTGTGAACAGAAGGGGTAAAATCGCTTTTTTGTGGAAATAGTTCTGTAAGTTTTTTTTTCGCCTGAATGGACTAACATGAACTTAACATAATAATAGAAGGAGAGGGTAACATTGTTTTCATAGAGTTCCATTAGGCGGGCTTATAGGGTTTTAATTCTCTTAGCACATGTCAATGTCATACTATCCAATCTTTTAAATATCTTCCCTTACCTATTGTTATGCTCTTAGAACAAATTTCATTGAGCTCTGTTTATCGTGGATTTGAGAGTGCCAACAACATGCATATAAACAGCCATAGTCAGATCGACTGAAATTCTTTTTCATGCAAGAATATATACTCTATGGGGTCTTCAATGATTGATTTTTAGCGTCACAAACGAATTCAGCACTTGATGGAAATTAAATGGAAAATATAACCGAACATGACTTAATATATTAATTGCATACATTATATGTATTTAAACAGCAAAACCGTTATTGAAGATTCACCATGGGCGTATGAGGGCTATGAGTGTATATGTGCGACACATAACATATTTACTTCATATTTATTGAAGATTCACCATGGCCGAATATAGCATTTTTACTTGTTATAGTAAATTTAGGGAATTTTTAAGTTCTCTCAGATATCCATCTATAACTTTTTTGTACTGAACCGATATTGCCGGAATTTTTAAGTTCTCTCATTCTTCGGAATTTTTAAGTTCTCTCAGATATCCATCTATAACTTTTTTGTACTGAACCGATATTGCCGGTTACACAGTCAGGTTTCGTTAAATCTTGATCATTATTGTATCCGTTAGAAATTTTCATGAAGACAAACACACAGTTTTAGCTAAAGTTGCTTTGGATTTGAACAGCGATTTTTATGGTTTATTTTCTTTGTTTTATTATTACTTCCCAAAGTCAAAAAATTCGTGTATAATTTCACACTAGTCCATTAAGGTGATCAAAAGTTAAAGAATTTTTCTAAAAAAAATATTCTGTCCTGACTGTACGTTGCACCAAGTATGCGATATTTAAAGTGGAAGTTAGATAAATTTTATAAGAATTTCAATATTTTTCTTAGAGTTTTTTTCTTACAATTACAAATTATCGAAATTTTATTGATATCTTAATCGCATTATTAACTTGAAATGTTCAATAGTTTAAATAACTAATTCCCCACCGGTAGAGACTTATACATCTGTAAAATTTATGTTTAAACAAATTTATATTTCTTCCAAATTTTTTTTAAACTTTGAACTCTTGTCCCATACATTTTCCATAGAGGTTTCATTTTTATATATATGTAACCACTGTTTTTTTTTTTTTGGAGGGACAAACTAACTTTAGCTTAAACAAAATGACAGTTGCAATTGGCAGCCAAGTGCAACGAGAATTCTCCAAAGTTCGTTTGTTGGTTTGTGTGTTCATTTTTTTATTTTTTTTTTTTCTGAGAAATTTTTTTTACCAAAAATGCCTGTCTCTAAAAATAAAAACCTACAGGGAGAGAGTGAAAGGGATAAAAAAACAAAATTTTGAAATCCTTTGTTTATATTTTTTCGAACATTTTAACTTGAGCGAAATATCTGGCGAAGAAAAAATCTTAATAAAACTAACAACAAATATCAAATATAAACAAAAAACGGGAAATGTTTGCTGGTAGAACTACGATGAGGAAAAAATTAAGACCATACGGCACAAAATGTCAAACTGTGGCTAAAGTTCACATGGCAAAATGAGTTTTCTCTTGTGTGGTTTTAAATGATTGTATATGTGCGTGTGACTGTTGCAGTTCATATTGGAGTTTTTTTTGCTGCAGTTTCTTCTTTTGGAATAATAAAATACTATAAGCGTTTTGCTGGATTTTTTTATATATAATTGTATAGATGAATGGCTGGAAACGGGAGGATATAGAGGAGATATGATCCTTATTTGGTAAATTACTTATATTCCCAAACGATACCATGATTTAAAATTATCTCCTTACAAATTACGCCATAATATATTCTATCAGTTATGTTAGATCCATCCTTTTAATTTATCCAAGAGTCTGTGAAAAAAAGCTTTATTCTTAGTAAGTTTTCTACAGTTTGAAAATTAAATTTAAAACTGTTGTTTTAGTTATATGCGATACACAGTATTATTATTATTATTATTATTATTATTATTATTATTATTATTATTATTATTATTATTATTATTATTATTATTAAATTTTGTAACATCTGAACCATTAGTGTTATCCTAATAAAATTTCAAATGGTAATAACCTCTACTTGCTCTACAAATTCCAGAAAGATGTCTGTAGTCTGCGATCATCCACAGGAGGCCAACTCGGATATCTTCTTCATCACTTTTGGATACCTTCTCTATGCTTTACAAATATTTTTTACAGGAGTCTAATATCTGTCCACTGGCTAAGCTGCGTAAAGTTTGGAAGATTTGCTCACTCAGTACAAATATCACATTATTGTTTTAATACCACTCAAAGGTTTGTTAAATCATAATGACAGGATGCGACGTCAGGCCAAAAATAAATAAACGCATTATAAAGTCTTATGTATAGAATAAACCTTTTTTGAAAACAATCCTTGATGTAAATTTCGGTATTTCTATAGCCCATCGTAACATATGATTGGCTACTATTGCCGCAAGTGCATATTGATTGCCGTAGCAAAAATTTTATGCGAAATTTTAATTGCTTCATCATAAAATTGTTGATCAGGAATTTGCAAAAAATCTGCCAGAACATACGAGATAAGCGGGATTTTGATCAAAGTAACAATATGTTAATTTTTTTGACATTAAGCATTATAACTGATATGTTTTACAAAGGTAGCTTGAATCAAAATTTAAGTAAAAATCTTAAATATATGATATACATTTCTCTAATATTTCATGAAAGATATATTTATATCTCTTATATCTCATTTTAAAGATATGTACATTAAATTTTGCAAAATAAACCATTTTATAAAATAATTTAATGTGTCATTCATTAATTTTACTTTTAACTTAATGATTCTGCTCATAATTGTAGTACAGGGGGTATACTTAATACACAATGATCATTTAAAATATATTACTCATACGTCAATGTATTCTTTGTTTATGTGTATTACTAAAAAGCCAAAAAAAACAAAATTCTTTTCAATTTTAATACATAATACATGCAGATGAAATGAAATTATTTAACCATCGTCAGATATATAATACACTGGTGCATGTTCCTATAAACGCACATAACTTCTAAAGAATTTGAAAAAATTAAACAAGAAAATATTTAAATAGCAAATTATACATATTTTACTTCAACAGAATCGTTAATATTTAAAAGTTTCATAGGCTTAAAACCATTTTCGGGAAGGTGCCTTCAATGGAATAAAACGTTCTTCTTCAAAATTTTGAAGTAGTCTGTGATATAGTTATGTAAAATATTTTCTATTTATAGTTGAATGCCTGGATGTCCATGAAAACGTTGTGGCAATGTTCGGTATGTTATTTAGTTCACATACAAATATTCTTCCCTATTGTACTTTTAAGGTCATAAAGTATTGATTCAAATCCACAAGCCAGATTTCAAGAAGATGAATGCGCATACTGACCCATTTGTAAAAATATTTTAAACCACATAATTTCAGAAAATGTGATTTCCTTTTTAAGTTTAGGATTTATACAAACAATGCGCTGAATTTTGCGAGGGTCAAACTTTTCTTATTGTTTTAATGATTTTCACTAGAACCTCCTCAGTACCCTCCAATCCACTTCTCCTTGTTGTTCCTTGTCTTTTAAGATATTATCCTTAGGACTTGAAGGCTAAGTAATGACAGAGGAAGTTCTCCATCGTTTCAATGTCATCATCTTACTTAGCTCACTTTAATACAATTCTAAAATACTCCAGCTTACTCTCTCACCTGGGTCTCTCCAAAGTATCTTTGTAATCCTGGCAACTTTTTCATTGTTCCACAGCGACCCGTGTATTGCTTTAGCCTACTTTTTCAGCTTATGCTTAATATTTTAAAAGCCACGGGATTTCGAAGTTTTATATCTTAGAGCTCTCTAGCAATGATTATTAGATTATAACTCCTAAGTGTCCAGGTACCGTTGAAAACAACTTAACATTTTAGGATAGTCCTAAGCTTGGTATCCTTGAATGAAATGGCCCTTGATAGATGTTTGGCAACTATTACACTCTTACAAATTTTTCATACGTAATAAGAGACATTTAGTAACATGACGTCAAATTTGAGACACTGTGTGCAGTATGAGATGTTTAATAACAAGTAATATAGTTTCCCTAATATTTCCGACAAAACACTAAAAACTTAATAATATTGATGACAAATGAATAGGATAATGGAATTTCAAGACTGCAATATACATCAAGTCTCCTTTTAATTCCCTTTTTAGTAAAAACATAAAATACACTTTAATATCAAATAAAAATGCTCATATATCACAAAATAAACAAAATACTATTAATTATGTCTAAAAATTTAGCGAAAATGGTTCCACATACACACATATACATAGATATATAACACTACAATATAATTTACAACAAAATTATCAAAAGTCATTTTTGAAAATAAAATTTAATAAATTGTTTTAAAGTATTTTGTTGAAAAATAAAATCTATTTAAAAGAAAACATATACAATAAATTACAGGCCTAAAGCAGCAGCAACACAGGAAATGACGCTTATAATGGATGATCAAGATATTAAATTTCAAAACGTTCTAGACAGTCTACTAATATTTGAAACTGTCGTTTTTTCAGTTATGGGAGGCAGAAATACGATTAGAAACCAAAAATATTTCTTAAGGCGTTATTAGATATTTACAATCAAAATTTAAGCCACAAAAAATATTGTATTTGTTTGTTAAGGGAGGTATCTTGTTCCTGGAAAAGAAATATTGTTGCTTTTGTAATGAAATACGAGTATCGCCTAATTTGTTATAAGTGTTACAATAAAGTAACAGGGTGTGTGTAAGCAATAGGGCTTATTTGTGATAATCAATTAATGAAAGCAAAAGCAAAAAACAAATAAGAATCCCATATACGGCTGCAACGAACCTTAAATACCCTCCACTACTAACATTGTGCAAAAATAAGCATGAATTGAAGATAATACACCAAAAACTTACTCGTTCATCAGGTCAAAAGCGAAAGGCCACTATAATAACTACATATAATATGACAACATATTCTTGAAATTACCTACAAATATTTTCAACAGGGCTTCGTCCTTAGACCGAAATAATAATATTTATCAAATTTCACCGTGATATTTCAAAAATTGCGTAGGTTTTTCACAATATTTACATGGACAAATAGCCGGACGAACGGACATTGTTTAATCTACTCAGAAAGTGATTCTGGGTCGAGCGATATATTTCAAAGTATGTGTAATACCACTTTTTCTGCATGTTACAAACATCAGCGCAAAAGCTTAATACTTAATTAAATGGAATTGGGTTTTATTTATGTACATTGTAAGTTCAAGGATGTTTTTCGGAAAGGGCGTTATATGGGAGTTCCAGAAAAATATGCACCGATATTATGCAAATTAGCAACGTATATTCAGGAGAACTATAAAATTAATTGTGTCGAATTTCAATATAATTTGTCCTTATTTAATAGTTTTTTTTTAAGCTCAAACCCGGAAAGGGCCGTTATATGGGAGCTTTAGTAAAATTTGGACCGATATTAATAAATCTAATAATATATTAAAGACAGTTAGGAAGTTAATTGTGACAAATTTCAATAGAATAAACAATTAACCATATTCCTGGAAAGGGCCTCATACGGGAACTGGGTCAAATTATGACTAAAGTCATTTCTATAAATTTATTATTGTATAAAAATAATATGTGAAATTTCAGGAAATTATTTTAAATATTGCCACTTATATAGCACACAGGTTTTAGGGTGTATCAAAATTTTGCATATTTCATCTTTTTTCTATTAATTCGATTTCAATGATTTTTTGTATGATAATGAAAAATATATAACTGTATATTATAGTCGGTCTGTATCTTCTTTTTACCTATGAACCGATATATATTATATTTTAAATTAAATCTGCTTAGGACAATAGAAAACAATGTGACAAAATTTCATTGATTTCGAATAATTATACTAAGCGTGAGAAGGCTTCCAACATACAGACTGACATTGCTAAGTCGACGCAAATTTTGTTTTGATGCAAGAAGATGGAATCATCTTATAATATTGGTTCTAAGATGATTCCATCTTGGCGTTACACATGGAATGATAAAGGTAATTTACCCTCATCACCACCCGTGTTGGTGAAGGGTATAATAAAAAAGAATTGATGTTGCTGTTAAGGGAAGCATGTTTAGAAAATCGTTAAAACTTAACACAGCATACACATACATTTAGGTATTTCCGTTAAAGCGGCAACAACACTCTTACCACCACAAAACACTCACAATTTCACAGACATATACATAAACATAAAGAAACACCAAAACAACTCATAAACATTTAAAGCAACTTTTAAGTGAAAATTAATTTTTTTAATGGTCATAATTTCGGCAAGTAAATTATGAATATAAATGTCGAAAATTAATGAAAAAAGCAATTTAGAGAAGAATTTCGATCGGCAATGTGTTATATAAAATACTCTACCAATTGAAAGCAAATGTACAAGGAGAACGATTATATAAATTATATATATGGTGCAAGCATTCTCACGCTTTGACTAATTATTCTAACTTAATAAAATTTCGTCTTGTTGTTTGTTAGAGTCTTAAGCAGTTTTCTATTAAGACCACTAATTAGAAAACGTATAGACCGATATCTTAGAAAATCTCTAAGTTCTGACGAATAAGTTTTGTATGTTTTTTGAAAACCATCAATTGGATTTTAACAGAATTCTAAAAATAATTATCAATATTAGCTCAGTATAATAAAGATATCGGGAGAAAAACATATGTGACGCATTTTAAGAAAAATTTTGTTTTTTATTTAAATAAAAACTACCATGATAAGTGGTAAATCGGGTATGTTAACTTTGTCATTCTGTTTATAACACCAAGTAGGAATTATATTGCATCTCATTTAATCTCAAGTCAACGCTTCAAATAAAAAACTGATCTGATCTTAGCTCTTTTTGTCTTGTGCGTCAATTGAAAATACTTTTGCATCTCATAGTGTGTCAAAATCGATTTTTGTTGGAAAAAATGCTATATCTTCTGTACGTAGTCTCCAAATTTGATCACCTCGGGTATGTTGATTTCACCAACAAATCATTTATGAACTTAGACAAAACCAATTTTGTATATAGAAAGTCCTAATAAATCTTAATCAATATATAAGGTTGTCTTTTACAGTTCCGAGATATTTAAGTCGAAATAAATTGTTTTTCCTTTTTATTTAGCGGACTTTATATGGTCCCATTTTTTATGTGTGTCAGATTCTCCATAAAATTCTAAAAATACTTTTGTAATAACTGTATACAAATATAAACCTAAATTTGAAAATTTAAAAAAGTCGATTAGTTTTTGAGATTTTTCCAAAAAAATATTTATTCACAGCTAAAATCTTGTTTAATGTTTTATAAAAAAATCATTATAGACATGCGGGTAAAAAATTTTGACGAACTTGGAACAAAGATCTGTCCACAAATCCTACTCAAACTTTTTAAATTGTTAATTAATTCTCACAGATTATTTTCCGCCGAACAGACCTTACAATAACAGCGCGTTCATTTAAGACACAAATTTGTAAACATGATTTGCAAGGATTGAGATTTTGGGAATTTTCGTTTAAATGTTTAGAATGATTTGTGGATAAATTCGATATCGTTATTCGTTTCAATTTTATAAAAAAATAAATATTAATCTTATAATTAATAAACAATTTTTGACATCAAATGACCTTTGACTTACGACTTCTTAAAAAATTGCGAATCTCCAAATTCTTCCAATTTCACTAATTACATTTTTAAGAAGTTAATATCTTGACTGAAAATCCAAACTAACATGGACTTTCTTAAGTCAAAGCCATTTTCCATTTTGTGTTTATTGTAGTCCCCCTGATCCTATCCCCCTTAAATTATCCTACCTAATGTATGCTTAATTTTTGTTTTAATCCGCACATCGTTTGATCTCGAATCGTGAGAGTGAGGAACGAATTCAAATTTCTTTTTTTAATGTAATTTTCACGTATGCGTTTATAGAAATATTCCACATAAAATAGCTCCAAGATCTCTTGATAGCATTAAACAAGACAAAGAAAAATCTTGTTTACTTTAAAAAAGTGCCGTTAAATTGCTTCTTCTTGTTACATCTAAACTAATAAACTAAATACATTCTCATAAACAAATGCAGTGGTGAAGGGTATAAAATAAGTGCGCCTAGTGGAAGGTGGATGGTAATGTAGGCATAGCAGAAGGCATTATTACAGTAAAACATAAGCAGAATTTGAAAATAACGACTATTAAGGGTAAAGGGTTAATGGCTGCTTTAAAAATTAAAAAATAAAATAAACAATATTTATATTTTCATATACACGCACAAGTAAAGTAAAGTAGAATAAAGTAAGTAAATATTACTTAACAAAAACAACAACAAAGACAACAAGAAAACATTTAACAAAAACGTTTTACTTAACAACATTAAATCTTTTAAACTTTTTTATTTCTTCCCTCCAAAAAAGGATGTTTATAACGACACAGAATATGTCTGCTCCTCGAGGGAGTAATGGGATGTTGTTGTTAAAGAAAATGTAAAAAAAAGATTCAGAGAAACATTTGTATGTGGTAGAAATTAATGTGCCTGTAGTGGAAATAGTGGAAGGAGTTAAAGTTACTGACAGAAGATTTTTAAGGAAAATGATTTTTAATTAAAAAGGATTAAACATTTCTGAACAAGAAAAAAATATGACGGGAAATATAAATGAAATAAAAACGTTTTTATAAATGATTATAGACCAAAAGCTGGTTGGACTAATATTTTCACTTAAATTTATAAAGAAGATAATTTGTTTGGGTTGAAATTATTTCAAAAGGGAGAAGTCAATTAATTGTTTTGCAGGAATCTCCACAAACATCTTAAAGTTGTAGAGGACTTTTTCATTATGTACGAAAAATCTTAATCTTCTGCTTAAGAAGTATTAAATTTTGGTCTAAATTTTTGGAAGTAAAGTTGTTCTTTGAACTTTGTTTCATTTAAACTTATATTGAGGATCATATTATAAATTAAGTTTTTAGATAAAACTTTAGAATGGCAGTTAGACAAATGTCGAGTCGAATAGTCCTTAGTTATAAGCAGGATATGGGTTTGGAAGAACACGGTCAATACGAGACCAATTGACATTAAGTCTACTTCTCCATACCGACCACAGTTGTGCCGCATTACTCCTGTAGATCGTGGCAGACTTAGGTTCCACAATGGTAGGTGGGCTTTAATTTGAAATCGATTAATTTGTGATGTCAAAGCTGCCGGTCAAATGGATTTTGCACATGAGCTGAGATCTTTTATAAAAAGCTTCGGAAGAAACGCTGTGATATTGAATTTATTTAGCACTCCATTGCATTCATTTATCGATAGGATTTTCGTCTCTTCATCTAGATGGTTTAAGACTTCGTTTTGGCAACTTTCAGTATTTCTCAGCAGCAATAATTCAGCAAAGAAGACCACACTGAGCTGCAGAATTCCACACTGCCTGGGGGCTTGCACTTTCAGAACCTTATTCCTACTTAAGCAAGAGTCGCTACAATATATTGATATCGTCTCCAACGACTACTTAATTGGTAGTAAAGTGGTATGATACAATGCTTCTAACCATATTATCACCATAAAGTGTATCGTGGAGAGAAACTGTGTGCAAGTGTCCTTATTCGATGCACGCAGGGGCTTGAAGAGTCAAAAATTTACCTCCTAGTTCAAGCCCATGTTTAAATAAATAGAAGGAAGTTCAATCAAGTAAAAATGTTGGTTGGATAATTTTGAACTGTAGAATATTTTCGTTGAAATAAATTGAGAAATAAATTTTATTTATCATCATGACCTCCAAATACTTTCAAGCACTCGCCATCAGAAGATGAAACTGCACACAAGTTTGCCTGTAGTAAATTGTAAAAATACAAGTGGTATAATGTAACCTATCAGACTGCCGGATAACTACTTCGAGATAATCACCAAAAACCGCTCACATTTAATACATGCTTTGCAGGACTGATAGTTGTCATATTGGTGGATTATTATCTCGCAGTTGGTTGAGTGTTCTGGTCGCTTTTGGTTGTATTCGATACAAAGTTCCTGCAATCGTCTTATCGAAGACCTTCTGATCGGACAATATGTAAAGTAGCATTACATAGGCGTATTGGTTATTCGCCCTAAAACTTTATTTTTAAATGCCCAAATTTATGGCTTTGAAATTTCAGCAATACTCACAAACCTTGGAAAAGACATCTTCTGTTTTGAAATCATTACTTTTGAATAACACAATGCATCACTCACAGGGTTTTCAAATCACTAATATATCTTCAAAACTGCGATCAAGATTATAAGGACGGAATTGGTTAAATCGACTGAGGAAGTAATTCTGCGTCAAATAGAATACATAAAAGTGCTGGTATCACTATTTTATCATCTGTATAAATGCATAATACTCAAGAATATCTTTTCCGAATAATTCAATGTTGATTTTCATATGAAATTTTTTAGTCAACCTTTCGTAATTAAATTTTGAACGGATTTGTGATTATTCAACCGGAAACTATATGCGTTTCTTAATAAAATCTCGAAATTCTCAAAAGTTTTAAACAAAATCCAAAAATTCGTTTTCTATCGTTTTTTCCTATATCTCTCAAATTGTTACCGGAGTGCAAAAAATGCTATTAACACGAATTTAAGAACACATCAAGTAATGCAGAAATCTAACTTTTTTTGGGTTTGCAATTTGAAAAATTAGGCCTAAAATTGTAGTGTTATGAAAAGTAATTTGGTAAACTTTGGTTCTCTCAAAATTTAAGCGTTCAGAGGAATATAAATACGGTGTAAGATTTTTACAGCTTAAAAAATATAATTTATAAAATGTTTTCGTTTTGTCATTTTTTCTTAATTAAACAAAAAAATAAAATAAATTTTGGACCCGCTATAATATAAAAACTTCGACAAAATCGGTCGAAAATCATACATTACTTTTTTTAGTTCTACACAAGCTGAATTAACTCGTATCCATCCAGCCGATCAAAAGTTACAGATTTACTTAAAAAGAATCGATTCTGCATCAGTGTTCAACCTAATTTTATCCACTTTGCTGTAGGGAGTTATCACTTTAATACTGCTAACTAAGTCTTGATATATTTTCTTTATGAGATTTAGAAAGAATTTCTTGGAACTTTAACTAATCACTCAAAATTAATTTTATATTTTAAGTTTTATTTTACCAATGAGCGTAAAGTATACGCATATACTTACAGACGTATGCAATAAGATTTTTTAATATAACACAGGAAGACTAAACCGATTTTGACGAATTTAGAATTAATATTATGGCTAAATTTCATAAATTTTTTCCGATTTTTAATTGACAGTTTTAGGAAAGTACTTTGCTCAAACTTGATTTTACCTCAGAGATCGGTTCATAACTTTTAATATACATGGACCGATTTTGCAGGACAAAGACAAGTATTCACGTCAAATTTCATTAAACGTTGTCAATTATTGCGGACGTAAGCGACCTCAAAAATAGACAGAGGGGCAGACAAACAAACAAGTGTTGCTAAATCGACTTAGATTATTATTTAATGCAAGTATATATATATATATATATATATATATATATATATATATATATATATATATATATATATATATATATATATATATATATATATATATATATATATATATATATATATATATATATATATATATATATATATATATATACTTTATGGGGTCTGAGATGATTACCTTTTAGTATTACACATGAAATGACAAAGTTTATATACCCATTTCACCACTTATGGTGGTGGTGGGTATAAAAAGATCCCATACTTCTCTATTAGTCATTGTTTCCGAATTTATTTGTCATTATTTTTTGTTTTTAAGTTCAACTTTAATTCATCTGTATTTTAATTAAACATGCTGTGCTCCAAAAAAAATAATAATAAATATTTTTATACCCTCCACCAGCACAAGTGATGAAGAGAGCATTTTAACTTTATCATTATGTTTGACCCCATTAGAAATCATTCCAGACACCGTAAAGTTTATATATTCAAATCAAAAGCTTAGTTGATTTAACTATGTCCGTCTTTCTGCCTGTTGTTGGCACGCTCACATCCAAATAATTGAGAAACCACATTGAAATTTGGCCTGAGTGTCCTGGTATTTAAAACTAGCAATATCGGTCCAGTATATTAAAAGTTATGGACCAATATCTGAGGCAAACTCTAAATTCAAGCAAAATACTTTCGTAAAATTGTCAATCATAAATCGACAAATTTAAATAAAATTACTTCATGATGAAGGGTATTGAAGATTCGGCATAGCCGAATATTACATTCTTACTCGTTTTGTATTTATTTCGTCAGTTTTGTTTAAGTTTTAACATGTCATTTTAGTAAAATTTTTCGCTTGAAGTTCCATTTAATTTAAAAAATGTCGCGTTTGGCTTAAATCCAAAAAATATGTATAAAAAAATTTCGTTTATTTGAAATAAAATCAAAAAAGAACAACAACATCAGCAACATTAAGATGAGTAAAATGAAAATAATAAAAATGCTGGAATATTAAAACATTAAACAACAATTTGTATATTTTTCTCATTTTTCTCATTTTTTCTTTTTTTGTTAAATTCATCTACACAATTTGTAAAATAAAACAAAGAAAAATTTTTGTTTAACTAGAAATAGAAAAATTTATTTGAAAATATTCGTTCATTCACTCATTCATTCATTCGTTCATTCATTCATTCATTTAGTCATTTCGAGGCTTCAAGATTAGTGTGAGTTTTAATGTGGCAGACTTTTAGGCATTTTTTGTTTTTGGATTTCATTTTATTTGGTTTTTATGTTTTTGTGGAATTTTTTTATATGTGTTTTAGGCAGAGTTGCCATTGTTTGATTAAATGAAGCTGTGAATGGATGTTTTAGGTTCAGCATCAAAATTTCCAAAAATATTTTTTATCGTTTTAAGCCATATCTCTTTAAACGATATCGGGTCCTAAAAATTCTGTAATAATGTAACAACACATCAATCTATACAAAAAACACAACCTTTTTGAAAATTTCAACTTTGTGAGTTGAGAAATTAAGCCGAAAATTGCACTGTTATTAAAAATAGGTCGAAGCTCTTTCAAGATTTAATTTCTTGAAATTTTTTCCCTGCACAAAGCCTATGGAGTAGTCATTCAAAGGAATGTAAATAAGTATAGGTTACTTTAGGAAAAGCTAATAAATAGTTTATTTACTGTTTTGAAAAAAATTTTAATGAAAAAAAAAAAAAAAATGATATATAAACCGCTTTAATAGGTGGTGCCGATCTTATTTTATTTATTTTCTAATTTATACTTAAGAGTGCAGTATGTTATTAGAGAAGTGTTTTAAGATAATTTTCTCGGGGGGGATTATGCAGTAGCTAGAGAAAATTATGGACCGACCCTCCAAAAAATCGCACATTGATTTTTACTTATGTCTGTTCTAGTATCATTAATGCTTATTAGAATACCAACGTATCTGTCAGGCTAAGTGATATTTGAAATGGAGGTTATACGGGACCTATGAGAAATAATATACCGATCGTCATATTATATGACACGGCGTTTTAGAATATTTTATTATAATATCAATATTTGGCTATAGGTTCGATTTAAGGGCTTTTAGCTATAGGACTTAAAGTTTAAATTATTTTTTTAGAAGGTTTTATTGGCAACCCTCGAAACACAGTTGAGCAGCACTATGAAATACTCATGCAATTTGTTAAATATTTTCTTTTTGTGGTTTAATTTATATTTTTTGTATTTCCGCATACTTTTTCCTTTAATTTCTTTTATCAAAAACCGAAAAAATGTCTTGTGTCTTCAAGTCTGTCGTCAGCATTAGAATGAAATACATTCAAAATTAAAGTAATAAATTTAAGATTTTAATTTATTAATCACAAAAAGAAATAAAACATGTGTATCAGATTATAGAAAGTTTAACTTATATGCCTGTCTGTCTGTCGGTCTCATGAATATATTGAGATTTGAACCAAATATTTGTTATAATTCTCTTCATTTTTATATTTACAGCAGGCAATTTGGCTTCATTAGGTAAAGCAGTTATAAACCAATATCTGATTGGTTATGAATAAAATTTACTCATAAAATGCAGCAATATACGTACTTCATCATTGTTCGAAAGGAAACAAATTAATCTGCTCAGCGCAAAATACTCTAAACCCCTAAAGTGTTGCAGAGTTTAAAACCAGAGAAAGTAGATTATAATGTAACAATTATTTGGTGTAGCCCCATTAGGCCTTTATTCAGGAGAAAGTTGTATAAAACCCTTTAGATAAGAATCTATGGAATGCGGCACAGTAATTTTAACCTCTAAAATATATGATACTTTTTGAATAATATAGATCTAAAACTAATTATAGATTCTATTTAAGCCCTACCCGAAAAGTGTTTTAGGCTAAAAAAAACTCATATATGTATATTTATATGTAAAGTCTTATAGGAAATTTTATTAAATTTGGGTCATGTATGAAGCGATAATGGCAACATATCTAAGACGACGTATTTTGGGACCGGACATGGTGGTGTCCTCTTTAAAGGGGAATTTTCAATATGTTCCCACAATTATTTCTAAATCGATCGTGGTGGAGGGTATTAGAAAGTCTTTGTATATTATTTGACAAATATCGGATCATAATCATTTATATCATTTATATGTAATGCTACATTTTAGCAGATAAAAGTGCTTAAATGCAATTTAGGCATTACAATTTTGGACTTCATATAGATTTGAATGACAAATTTTAAGAACTCTCCTGGATCGGTTTTTAAGCTTTTAAAACTTGTATATAACTGATAAAATATAAAAAAACAGATGTGCACAGATTTCAACTCTCGAAAGGTTAGACTATTAATTCCGCTAATTTTACACGTTCTCTCTAACAACTATAGTTTTCTGATCATTTGGACCAAGCATTCATTCAGTTCTAATAAGACAATTTGGTGTATGAATAATGCAAAAAGTTTAATTTGTTAAGGGATATCAATCCTTTGCTATCTGAACTTTTACACCCTCCACCGCCACTAGCAGTGATGAGGGTATATTTACTTTGTCATTTCGTGTGTAATGCTACGAACGAATAACCTCAGATTCCATATTGTATATATATATTTTAGCATCAAATCAAATTCTGAGCCTATTTCGCTATATCCGTTTGTCTGCCCATCTGTTTCTATTGCTATAACATTTAGCTATATGCACTTTATTACCAATCCATATATTATCAAAATCGCTTCAGTAAAAAAAGTTATAGCAAAAATATATACCTAATTTTATAACTGATTTAATATTCTTCTGTTGTATTCAAGAATTATTCATCTTTAATATATTGCATACGTATGTGTAATTGTGTATGTATGAAACATACACTAATTTCTTGGGCTTATCTTTTGATAAGCCTTAAAAAAACTAACAAATTTTGATTAGACTTGGGTGAGTGGTGAACTCCTATTAATGTAAAATTTTAATATCTAAAATCTCTGAAACTATGCCAGGATATTTTATGAAATTTGACGCATAAATCGAGTAGTACAAGCAAACTATAATAGAAATGCAATATTTTACTTTTAATAGGCATCAGGAAGTTATATTGATCGATGTGGTGACTATTAATAATTCGGCAGAATATTGCCTCCCAACTTGTCATTATATTACCTGACTTCTATTTTTATGAAAAAATCAATATTAAAAACTAAATAGTTTCAGTTAAACAAAACAACTATTTCTTGCATTGTAATCCAACGTTTAAATTATTTTCCCAAACTGTCATTTTTAATTCCACAATTTGTTTATTTCAATTTTTTTCTATAAAAATCTCTCACATTCAAAATGACAATATGTTTGTATTGTGTCGTTGTGTTGTGAAGAGACTTAATAAAGAAAATCCTTTAAAATTAAAAATGTGTCAATGTATGGCTTAAAATATAAAACTTAACCTACTACTACACTACTACCACTACAATTACAGTTACAATTGCATGACACTTATATTGTAAATAAATACTCACTCATACACACTAACATATTTATCAATTTGCATTCACACTCATACACAAACAAACAAATACATTTGCAAAAATATAGAAAAATCTACAAAATAATATAAATTTTATATCAGCAGAAATACAGTCAATATTCGTTTATTCAGAAAAAAGTGGAGAAGAAGAGCATGTTCGCAACGTCATCAAACTTTTTGTATGAGGCATGTAGCACAACCAAGAAAAAAATGTTAACATGTAGGAACTACTGAAAAAGCATTAAGATAATGTAACTTCAATTTTTTTGAAAGTATTTACGTCTAGTTGTTGTCATCTTTTTATACCCTCCATCACCACAAGTGGTGAGGAGGGTATATTTACAATTACACACAGGGCCATAATGTATATATATATTTCTTCAACAAATCAAAATCTGAGTCGATTTAGCTATGTTCGTGAGTCTGTTTAAAACCAGCAAAATCGATTCAAAATATTAAAATATATAGAGCGATATATGAGGCAACCTCTTAGTTCAAGCGAAGAACGTTCGTAAATTGCTAAATTTTAAATCGACAAATTAGAATGGAATTTTACCATAATATTAAGTTTTATGTACTTTATTACCGATCCAAAAGGTAGCGGTACAGTAGAAAAAAGTTATAGCTAAAATATGCCATATTTTAGAAAAATTTATACGACTGTGTATGTATTTCACACACATTTGTGGTGGAGGGTATTGAAAATTCGGCGTTGCTGAATAAAGCATTTTTACTTGCTTTTTTTATTTTGACAACAACAAAATATTGACAAATACACTCTGATGGGTTGTATCAACACAAGTACATGCATTTAAATGTTGCTGCAACAACAAATTCAAATTGAACAAAAAATATACATATAAATATGTATATTTCATGAAATATACATAAATTGCATCTCTCAAGTCTGATATGATGATTTTTGTTTGACAGAACCTGCCAAGGGTACTCCAATTGATGAATGTTAAAATAAGCTATAAATTATAAAACTCCTTTTTAAGAATTATTTGCTATTTTCTCTTATATTTTAAAATACAAATAGTAATATATTTGTAATCTCCGAATGGTAAGTCCACTTTCAATAGAATAGAACTGGTGTGGTTTCGAAGTGAAGCTTGAATTAAGTCAATTTCTGAAGTGAATTCCAGTAGAGATTTTCTGCATCAAACTAATGAGCTAAGTTATGATAGAATATCACGATAAAGATTTTGGTCAATAAGTTTAATCGTTTTTTTACAACAAATCAATTGTTTTCAGTACAAATATCCTGTTGTTGTAGGATAATGGTTTATACTTAATAAAAAACATTTTATTGATCCCACCAAATACAACATTTATTAATCAACTCTCAGTCAAAATTAAGTCATTCTATGAAAAACCGCCTTAAAACCAATATGGACATATGGTTTCCTATTATGAGAAAAAGCTTCCTAACTAGTACTGATATTATAGAAAGAGCACAATTTAAAATTCTACGGTGCTCCATGGTATATTAGAAACGAGAACACCCATAGAAACTTGGATATTCCATTAGTAAAGGAAGACTTTAGTAAAGTATACAAGAGGTATAAAACCCTGTCAATGTAATATTAACATAGGAATACGGACAATAGAAAAAGGAAATCTAATCTTCCTATATGAAAAAATGTGAGGCCTCAAAAGACAGGCGGAGTCTATAAATAACTACAATACATAATTGAAGAAAAATGCAGAATCCTCCTTGTCCTGTAGGTAGAAATCACCACTAATCTTCTCTACTCTAATTTTATTCCATTGTAGCAGTTCCAACATGTTTAATTCATTCCCCATTAAAATAATTCTTTATTTATTATACACATATGAGGATTACATCTCTCATAATCCGATATGTCCTACATTTTTTCCAGTAAATGCAATTTCATCAGAAAATTCATTTTAAATTTTTTGTTCTTGTTTAATTCGATAAATTTTCTTGAACCATATACAAATCTGGATCTACTTAGTTATACTGGAAACATTCTGATGAGAGAAAATTTTCAAAATTTTTAAATAAAATATATTTGGATTCAAAATGAACCATAAAATTATCAAAATGGGTCAGTAGAACATTCAAAATTTTGGTATCATCCAAAGTGAAATGTGTGGCAATTTTTGAGGTATCAATAAAGTAGACAAATTTTAATTAATTTGGGACCATTATCCCAGTCCATTTGTTTTCTGGATGTCAGTAAAATATTAGACTACTTTCTAAAGGACCGGTCGATACTAGATTAAAGCTCCTATATGAGAATTCTTTCCAGGAATACGTTTATGTATTTCAATAATATTGAAAAAATGACATTTTTGTTGATACTCAGGTGGCTTTTAGGTCTCTACCATTTGTCACTGTTCTAGTTGTTTACAGGTGGAGCTGATGAGATAATGGAAAGGACAAAACGGTATCCACCTTCCCTTCCACCCTGGAAGCAAAAGTCTTAATGAAGTCACGAGTTGATGAGAAATTTTTTGAATATCAGACGACATTTGATTGTAGCCCCCACATGAAAGTGAGAGTACTTAAGATCAGACAGAGCAGAATATAACTTTATATTAATTTAGAAAGAGTTTTGGCTTTGGGAATCCTTTAAAATTATCGGAAATTTTGTCATTGAGTCGCTTCAAATAATGACAAAATGTTTAAAGCAACAAAAATCCATCCAATCCAATATTTACTGCTTTTGCTACTTTTTAATGACAATTGGAAAACTTCAGGCTCTTATGAGTGTTGTGATGATACTGATAACTCTTCATATAAGCTCAGCTATAAGGACATATTTTTGTCTGTTGAAATTTGGCACACGCATTAAGGTAGTTCATTTTGTGAACAACTAAATTTATGACTAAACACAAACTTTTTAAGTTAAAATGAGTTTAAAAAGATTTTTTGAACGCACCTAATTCAGGTCTGTTGGACATATGAATATTTTTTTAAATCTTCCTGTTGTATCCAAATATGATGAGTGATGACTAAAGCCATTGTTTTGATGAATGTGTTTTCATTTAATTGACGAATGAGTTTTTCACTTAAATATAAATGTTTGTTGCACAGTAATAAAATTCTGCATCTTAAATCCAAAAAAAGGAAAAAATGTAAAGGAAACGAATTGCAAAATGGAGAATATGTTAGGGTTTCAGGGGACAGTAGGAAATATGTTGAATAAATATCGGTTACCTCACGAAGAATAAGTGATATAATCCAGTTTTGCTTCTTTGGAAATGAGAGAGAAAGGAGGACTTTATTCGAAAAAAAATTTTATGTAATTGATGTCATAAACTAAAGTTTAATATTTATTATAATAATAATTGAAATATAACAAGCCGCTAAGAATTGTTTTTGAATCCATTTGACGATATTTTTCCATCTGGATCTCTTTCAATTTATACTTTGGAATCAAATGCAGCTCTCAGTTAGTTGATGAAATTTAACAGTCATTATTTGAGGTTAAAAGAAATATGATTATGAAATGTGTCTCTTACAAGTCAGCAGTTATCACACATATAGTTTGGACCTCACAGTCGGTACATGGATGGTGTTATCAAGACTCATCATAGGATATCTTGGACACTAAACTACTTGCAATCTTGTTATTCTATGTGTAACAACAAGTACGTTTCAGCAAAGTCACCATGAAGTATATGATTATATTCTTACATCAATTAAAACTCTGAAACGTTTTTGCTTTGTCGGAATTTATATTAGTAATGCCAAATAGGCCAAAAAACAAAATAAATTTTAGAACAACATGTCAGACAACATCAAAATTCCGACGAAAAACTTGTCTAAGTTTTATATAAAACTAATATACTAAAACCTACAGCTAAACGCTCTACCTCATCACTCCATCACAAAATGGATATCAATGGGAATTTAATCCAGTGATCCCTATAAATGATAACTTTTCTACGACAAACTTCAATAAATATTTCGGGCCATTGTCGCGGTGAAACACCATCGAATTGGTATTACCCAGTCAGCATTGTGTAATATATTAGTTTCAACAATGTCCCCGAAATAAAATAGTAAACTTTTGTTTAGATTTCTACAAAGATACCAACTCCGTGGGCCGAATTTTAGAGTTATTTCCTTATGTTTAGTTATTGCTCCTAAAGAAACAGAATTATTATTTTTCGTTATTATTAAAATACTATCTACAATTCGGGATTATAAATACATTTATAATTACGACATGCTTAAATCGATACAGGAACTGAATCGAATACAATATTCGATTACTAACATTAAAAGTTGGGCCTTAATTTAAGAATTCTAACTGTAAATTTCTTAAGACATTCGCCACTAAATATTCGCGATGTATGGAGGGTATTTTTCCCCATGGTCCTATCTGCCCTATATTCTTCCACTTCAGCAATTCTTTAAGAAAGTGAGAAGGTAAACATTCTACAGATAATCGATAATTAATATTTGTATTATATGTGAGTTACTTCTCCTCCTGATTTCATCCATTATATATTTTGGCGAGTAAATAAGTTCCTCGTGAGTGTAATTTTGCTAAAATCTTAATACTCTCATTTCACCAATTGTTTATTTGATATTTAATATTTATTTTGTATTTCCTTTATATGGGGTCTATGTGTCTCTCTGATAATATACGTTTTACATTTTTTGCAGTAAAACAGTTTCTTGAAAAAATAATTGGCATAAAATTTTAATACTCTCATTCAAATTCTTAATACCCTCACTTTTGATATATGATGATTAATATTTAATTTGTATGTGGTCAACCTCTCCCCTTGATCCTATCCGTCCTGTGTGTTAGAAAGTTGAACATTCTCTTGAATCAGACAAAATTTTAAAATTCTCCCTTAAACAGTTCCTTAGATATTTGACAAATAATATTCCCTTTGTATGGAGAGTACTTCTGCACCTGATCCTAGCCTATGCTACTTTTGGATATGCGACCAAAAATTAATGATGTAAAGATTTATTTTCTAATTAATATTAATATTATATGGGATTTATGCACTTGAAAAGGATCATTTGAGCAGATCTTCAGATTTTCAGCGAGTTAGAGGAAAAAATGAGCATTACCTCTTAAAATTTCGTATATCAATTTGCTTATTCTTATCCTCATTTGAACAACATATATTACAATACCAACGTTTAAGTGAAATTTAATTCCTTCACAAATTTTAAGAGGGATTGTACCCTTAAGATAGTATCTTTCCGTTGATTCCACCATTTGACAATAGAAAAGTTTAAAAACTTTCATCTCAACAATAAGTCCAACACAACTTAAAGTTCACTTGTTGCCATTAAATTTCCTCTGGGTCTCTTATAAACAACGATATTCCGAAATATAAATTCCTTGTTCTATGAAATTTGCCAGTATATTGTAAAGAATTTTATAGATACGTTACTTATTTTTTGCAATTTATAGTTTCTTGAAATTTAAATAAAAAAATTTAAATAAAATTTCATTTAATTTTTTTATTGATTTCGAAACAATTATTGGTATCAATATGACGCCATATTCCTCCGCAATCTAATTGTTTGTAAATCATTAATTATAGTGATTTTTTTATTTATTGAAAACATTATTTAATTGCAAATTTAACTGCACACAATTATAATGTGAGGTAATAAATAATTCTAATATAAAAAAATGTATTGAAATTTGTATTTTTTACAAAATCATACTAACTCAAAAAAGTTCATATTTTAGAAAAGACATTTTTTATATCCTTCACCACCACAACTGGTGATGAGGGTATATTAACTTTGTCATTCTGTGTGTAACGCCATAAAGTACATATATCATTGCATCATCATTGCAATCAAAATCAGAGTCAATTTCCGTCCGTCTGTCTTTTGGAAATGTTATCAGGCCTAGAATAATTATTCGAATTCAATAAAATGTGGCCATATTGTCTGCTATTTTCCTAAGCAGTTTCCTATTTTAAACCAGTTATGCCGATTCATTATTGACAAAAAGATTTATAGAACGATATCTGAGACAAACTCTTAATTTTTTCAACAAAACGCATTTAAACAAAAATTTAACTGTAAACAACTTCATCATTGTACAAAAAATCATCAAAATCGTCTAAATAGATAAGAACGGATTCTATTGAGGTTTGGCCAATTTATATCCAATCCGTCCTGAATAAATGTTATTAATTTTCCATATTTTGCTATAGATCCTTTATAACGCCTCTTTCCGGAAGATCTGTTTGAGCTTATAGAACTTTTAAATAAATTCGGCATATATAATTTTCTAGACATCCTGAATATTCATTATAATTTTAACAATATCGGTCCATATTTTGCAGTAGCTCTCATATAAGGTCCCTTCTGGGAAACAGTTTTCACCGCATAAAACTAATTCTATTAAAAAATAATTGTGTCGAATTATTTTTCAACAATCTTTAATATATATTATTTTGGCAAATATCGGCCCCAGATAACAGTTTTGAAGCTTTTTCCGTAATCAGCATTTAAACTGATGAACGAATAACTTTAACTTATGCTAATTTTAAGATCTTTAAACTTTTATTGACAAATAAAGGTTATTTTCTGAATCGATGCACAGTGGATCAGAATCGCTTTTTTAGCAAATCTATAACATTGTATCGGTTGAATGAATTTGCAAGAATATTTGGACTCCATTCAGTTTTTCTCAATATATATCCGAAAATAGTGCCCCGATATTGTCTAAGTTAAAAATCTAATTTGTTTATAAAATATAATAAATTTGTTTTTAAATATCTTCATTCAGTTCAAAAATAAGATATTTTAAATTTGGATACTGATAAGTTTTTGTTATCTTTTGGACGAAAAATTCTCTTCACTTATTTTCATTCAAAATAAAACTTTAAAAAAAAAAAAAAAAAAAAAACATATAGAAAATTTATATATTTTTCTTTGAGGATTTATTCACATTGAATGAACGTGGTATTAAATATTAACAAAAATTTGGAAAATGTTAAAAAAAATTGGGCGCTTATAACTCCGTCTAAGGAGCCTTTATGAGGTCCCAACTGCCGAAGTAATAATGCAAAACTCCTCTTCTATCACTATGTTATATATCATGCAAATCCATCTAAATTACAGAATTATTTACAAAAAAAGTGATTCTTCCCACTTTGTCCCAAAAGGCAATGAATGGAATGAATGTTATTACCAATAATGCAACTTAAACAATGTGAATTTCTTACAATCGACTACGATTTATGTCTACTTATTAGCTTATTTACTGTCTACTTTTATTATTAAATAAAAACTTGCAATTTTCAACTTATGACGTTTTACAGCAATGGAAATCATATTTAAAAAATCTGCATATAAAAAAAGAGTAAGACGTTATATTCGTTTACGCCACACTATTTTAATCCCTACACTACATTGTTATAAATAGTAGCTATGAAAATATAATATAATGAAAAAAAATTATATGTCGACCCTCGTAAAATTTCGAACATTGATTTCTACTCATGTTTATCTTAATTTGACTAACTCTTAATATAATGCCAATGTATATGTGAAATTTAAGGCGTTCAAAGTGATATTTGAATGGCTGGTTGTATGGGATCTATGAGAAATAATGAACTGATCCTCGAATAATATGACACATCATGTAAGATTACTATAAGTCTTATTTGTGACCATTTCTTTAAAATCGCTCAATATTTTGGATTCTTATAACTTTAAGACCAAAATCCAGGAGAAACATTCATATGGGATAAAAATGACATGAAAGTGATTCTGAGTCAAACGGTATAATTAAAAGTGGTGGTAGCAATATTTTTTCTATGCGTTACAAATTTAAGCATAAACACATTACACCCGAAACACTTATGGTGGTGTAGGGTATAACTAAATAAAATAATTCAAAAACCAATCGTTTAAAAAAATTATAATTTGTTAACAATTCCCATGTTTCAAATAATTTGTTGCCAACATGTGACAAATTTGTTAAAACAATAAATTTACAAAACCACAAAAACCTAAACTGTGCTCTCATTCACTAATAAAGTACCATAATAGTGCTGAGTAAACAGTTTATTAAACCATTAGGAAGCGGTAATTAAAAATAATTATCATGCTAAAATTAACAAAAAATTTCTCTAATGTGTTAAATTAAGGAGTCCAGAAGATTATTAAACAGCGAGAAATTTCAAATTTGGATTACTTACAATTACTCAAAGAACTGTTATACTGGACAAAATGTAGGACGGATAGGATCAGGGAGGGAGCAACTTTTACTTATTAAAAAAACTATCTAAAGAACTATTGATGTGAGGCTATTAAGAATTTATCCCAATTGCTTTTTCAAGGAGCAGTTTTACTGGACAAAATATAGAACAATTAGGGTCAGGGCAAATATTAGTTATCGAATATCAAAAGTACAATATATAGGACGGTTAGGATCAAAGGAAAGGATAACCTCCATGTAATGCAAATATTAACGATCTATTATTTTTGGAGAAATTTCTTTTGAGATTTTGGGCTTAGCAAAGAGCTCGGGGTAACATATTGCTAAAAATAAAAATTAACCGACGTTTATCTGTTTGTTTGTTTGACACTTATAGACAACTAGTTTGATTTAGCAGATTTCTCCCAATAATCCCAATATATCGAAAGTAAACATTGCTATAAATTACGATAGGACTAGCAAATATTGGTTATTGAATATCTATGGGACTATAATCATATTCTCAAGAATCTATTTTACTGTACTTTAACAGCGAGAGTTCTCAAATTTGGTCGCAATCACTTCCTTAAAAATCTGTTTCAATGGGCGAAATATAGAATGAATAGCAGCAGGGGGAGAGATATCCCTAATACAAAACAGATATTTATTATCGAACATCTAAAGAACTATAACGTCCAGAATTTTTAAATTTGGTCCAATTTCTTTCTCCAAGAATTGTTTTACTGTATAAAATGTAGTATGAATAGGATCAGTGGAAGAGTGGATATCTAAAGGACTATTGAAGTGAAGATACTTAGAACTTATTTCAATTACTTTCTCCTGCAATTATTTTATTAGATAAAATGTAGGATAGATAACAACGAGGGCAGAAATAGTCCCCATTTAAAGCAAATTTTGATTATCGAAAACCTAAAGAATTATTGAAGTGAAAGTCTGTACCAATTACTTTCTCAAGCAAGACGGTAAATAGGAAACTGATGGAATTACTAAAGCGTAGAATTAAAAAATTCATTACAATCACTTTCCAAAAGAATTGCTTTGATGAAAAAGGACAACTGTATTATTCACACAACTTTTGTAGCAAGAAATCAGATTTAGTTCCATTAATTTTCGCAATAGTTAATTTTCCTGTAAAACAGTTTTACCTGAGAAAATGAATGGAAGATGTGGTCATGCAATCCTACTATAAAAAATAAACTGTAAGGAAATTTTTATTAATATATGTGGCACTGGGTAAAAACTAGTAATAAATGTTTCTCTAATATCTGGTAAATGATACCACCTTCCATTTATTAAATTATTTTTAACAGTTTTCAACCTGTCACAATTCTTTAAATTTGGCTAAGTGTATCAAACATTTTCTTGAGTATTAATATTTACTTAATAACTTTGTTGATGAATGTAATACAGGGAGTATACTTAATAACTCATATAAATCATTTAACTCATATAACTCATACTCCTATGAGTGATTTGTTTATGTTATTTTAATAAAAGACTATAACAACAAAATTATTAATATTTTCAATTAATAGTCATGCAAAACCAAATGAAATTATTTAATCATCGACGAAGGGTGTTCAATTTTCTTTCAGACGCCAATAATGGAACTGATCAAAAAATTATATATCCTTTTAAATCTATATTTATGCACCCATTAGATAAGGTTTTCTCATATAATTTGAACTTATTTTTCTTATTATTTCAAAAGAAGCTTCAAATCTGAAAACAGGTATTGAACTTCTTGATTCCATTACTCATCAAACATTTACATTTCTATTTTAATTATTGTTACGTAAAAAAAACTGTTCTTTTTAATTAGAATTTTATAAATTTAAAAAGCAAAATTACAGGTCTGCCTTTGGCCATTGCAAAAATTCAGTATTTAATTTTAATTTTTGGGAAAATTTAAAATTTAATTTTTCTTAAATTAAAAAAAAACTGGCAGCTGTTCTCTTTTGATTATTAATTAATTTTTGAAAATTTAAATAAATGTTAAAGTTATCGTCTATATAAATTACATATAGTTGTGTTATATTAAAATCTTGGATTTTTTTTGGCTCAATTGTCATCCAATCAAATTTCAGTTCGTTCTGAATACATTAGTATTTTTGCAATGTATAGTGATTTTTTTCATTTTAAAGTATTCACAATGTCAAAATTGTTTTCTTTAAACAATTTCTATCAATTTTTTTCAAGAAGTTTTTAGATTTACCCATAGATTTACAGTAAAAAATGAAAAAGAAAAAAATTTCATACATTTTACACAAACAAAATTTTCACATTTAATGAAATTATAGGAAAAAAATTTTTCGCCTTTAGAAAGAAACAAAATTTATACAGTTCTACATTCCTGTAGACTTGTAATCAAAAGAGAACAGCTGCAAGTTTTTTTTTTTTTTTTTTTTTTGTTAAATTTGATAAAAACAATTTCTTATAAAAGTAAAATTTTCCTCCATTTTCATTTTTATATTATATATTTACGACATTCTTCTTCTTCCGATATTAGATAAATATATCCGTATTAAATTCTTTATTAAAAAATTTCAGATTTTTTCAATCATAATTATAAAGAATATTTAAGATTTTAACTTCAGGATATATGGGAGGTGTCTGAGTTCTCAAACCGATTTTAAAATTTTTTAAAACTTTTGGATAAATGTCCTATTTCTGCCGATTTTGTGTTGGAACGAGTCACTAGATAATTGCCTGAATTCAATGAGATTTAACCAAGTTACTTGCTATTACCCGAGGTAGCTTCCATTTTAGAATCTTATAATTGCAGACTAAAATATTCAAAATTTCGATTTATTGTCAGTGTTATTAGTTGATCATTAAAAAAAATCTCTAAATTGTTAAAAACTTCTATTATGGTAGTCGGTCAAGTCCAGCTATGTAATACCCTTGTATGATGCCTATATAAAATAATGGACCAATTATAGCCAACAGGATCAAAATAATACCATGTACCAAATTACACTTAGAGTTCTTCAAATTTGCGAACAGCAATTTGCTAACAAACTATACATTAAATCGACTCAGGAAGTGATGAAAGCACTATTTTTTCTGCCTGTTAGAAATATCTGTGCAAACGCATAATAACCCTACCATCTACGGGGCGTCGGGTATAAAAATGCATTATGCTGGGATCATTTTTTATAAGGTCCTTTTCCGGAATAGAATTTGAAGCTTGTTAAACTCATAAATATGGACAATTTTTTTCAAACTTCAGCACAATTTTTTGTAACTGCCTTGAAAATATGTTACTAGTTCGATGAATACCGAACCAAATTTGTGAACCAAATTTTTTGAAAAGTTATCATTCTAACGTTTTTTATATGCGTAACTAAAGTCATAGGTATCGGTCCATACTTGGATATAGCCCCCATATAAGACCCCATCACGAAATAATTTTAATCGTGAAAATTCTTCACTACACTATTGCGCCTACATAAGATCCCATTTCTTAATATGTGTCTTCACTACACTATTGCGCCTATATAAGATCCCATTTCTATGAAAAGCATTTTAAGCAGATTAAAATCTTAAATATAAAATATTTTAATATCTAAGAGTTTTATCTACTTAAAATATTAAATTCTTCAACAATAATTTTGGAATATGTATTCATGGTGAATTTCATGAATATACCACCAGAGCTTCCGTATGTGAATCTATTTCCGGAATATGACTTAAGGTGATAACACATGGCTGTAGCTCTAACATAGGGCTCATTTCCAGTATGGGGCATTTTTAAGCTCACAAATTTAATTTGTGCCAGTTTTTCGAAATAAGATTCGGCATAGTTGAAAATAGCATTTTTACTTGTTTCTGGCGATAAAATATTTTTTAATGATTCTGAAAATCCTCATAAAAGGTTAAATAAAATAAAAGTTTTTCGAAATATATAAAATAAATTTTTTTGCCAGCATTTCATTCATTCATTCACTCAGTTATGTTTGAATATAAATTTTAAACATTTTTTTGGTTTCATAACTCATACACTTTCACACTCGTTCTTCAAATCATGCAAATATACAAACAATTTGACAGACAAAAAGGAACTTCACTTTAACAGTCGAAACAAAAATTAAAAACTGAAATAAAAAATTATTCAAAATTAATTGTTAATATAAACAAGAAAGAACGCTGTATTCGGTTGCACCGAATCTTAAATGCCCTGCATCACTAACATTAATTATGTGTAACATTAACCTGTAAAATTTAGCATAAGTTGTAGATGCAACACCAAAACAACTTATTCGTTCTTCAACTTAAACGAATACAGGAAAAGGCTCCTATAAAAACCGTGAAGGGACCTTATATGGCAGTTACAGATAAATATGAATTTGGATTGTTCAAATTAACATATATATATATATATATATATATATATATATATATATATATATATATATATATATATATATATATATATATATATATATATATATATATATATATATATATATATATATATATATATATATATATATATATATATATATATATATATATATATATATATATATATATATATATATATATATATATATATATATATATATATATATATATATATATCGAATGTCAATAACATAGAATCATATTTAATAACTTAATAAGCTTTAATCCGTATTCCGGGAAGGGGCCTTATATGGAGGCTAAAGGTAAAAAAATTACTCCTTTACAATCTAGTTTCTTTGGGTTTATTAAAATAAAAATATAATAAATTTAGGACAATTATCTTAAAAATTGCGACCATTACAGCAGATAGATTTTGAGCGTATCAAAATTTTGCATATATCAGCCTAGAACTTTTTTCATAAATGTAATTTTGACGATTTTTTGTACGAAGATGAAAAATATACAAATATAATTTCAATAAAATCCAGTTACTTTTTATTGAAAAAAAATAGAAAAATTATTTTATCTAAGATATCGGTCTATATCTTTTTTTACCAATGAACTGATATAGCTGATTTTTAATTAGGAAATGCTTTGCACAATAAGAAAACATGTGGCTAAATTTCATTGAATTCCGATTGAATTTTTCTAGGCGTGAAAAAGAGAGACGGGAAAAATTAACAAACTTTTGCTCCCAACTGTACTTTAGCAAATATTGTTTATACATTTACAGTTACAATGCATTTTTAACACTTCCACTTATACATATACACATTCGATGATTTGTATTCTCATACAAAATTTATAAAAGCGCGTATGAGTCCATGATAAATTAGCATATTTTATGGCGTCAACTGGACAACAACCTACATACACACACACACAAGTAAACTAAATAACAAAAGTCCTTGCTTCAGTAGTGATGGTGATGACTTCAATAGTATGTGTGAACATTTATCACCACAAGTGGCGCCCACTGAGTGTTTTCTCTTTCAATTTTTAACTTTTTCCCCGTTAATATTGTTGCCATTTCTTTCCTGATGTTGTTGTTGTTGTAGTTGTTCAAATCCCATATAATAATTTTGTTATAAATTTTAATGTTTTTTTTTTCTCACTTTTTCCGTGATTTATTTATACGATTCAATCATAATTAACATGTTTACAAGTAAACTTCGGTTTTTATTACAAACATTAATACAAGTTCAAAATGAAGGTATATTAAATTTGGAATTCCATATGTAACTCTATAGAGGAAATTGTCTAAATCGAAATCGATTTAAAAAAGTTTTCGTCTCCTTCTTATTATGTACCTGGGATTTGTCCCACCACCACGAGGGTATATTAACTTTGTTATTCCGTGCGTTACTCCAAGAAGGAATCAAATCAAAATCTGAATCAATTTAGCTATATCCGTTTGTCTGATTGTTGGGCTTATGAAACTAATGAATAATGAATAATTCTATTGAAATTAAACTTTTTTCTATATGTCTTTAGTATATGTTATTATTCTGAACAATATCGGTCCATATTTCGTTATAGCTCCCACATACGTTCCCAATTTCTCTTCTTTAATATTTCAGGAATATATTGTCATATTTCACTGTAGGCCCTTTTTCGTAATTATTATTTATTTATTTTTTTATATCTTGAACCCATATTAATTTTGGCATAATGTTAATGTTGGAGGGCATTTAAGAATCGGCACAGCCGAATACAGCATTTTTACTTGTTTTCTTTTTAAAGAATTCCCATAATTTCCAAAAATGATCTTTTTACGTTTTTCGCCATATCTTTTCAACCGATATCATGGTGCAAAAAATTCTATTTTAAAAAAATTTAAAGCATATCAAGCTGTGCAACTTTGCGATTTCAGAAAATTAACCGAAAATTTGAGTGTTATTTTCAAAAAAGTTCCATTTTTTCATTTCTTAAAACCATAACATCTCAGAAAAATATGGTGTTTTAGAAAATTTTTACGACTCAAAAAGGTTGTAACCTCACTTTTTTTGAAAAAAAAAAAAAATGTACAATTTCTGAAAATTCATATTTAATTCCATGAAGTAATTTTTATCTCCAGAAAATTTTATCATTATTTCTTAATTAATGTCAAGATAATTTTGAAAAGTTAAAATTAAAAATTTTGAATCTAAATTCCTATACGCCCAGGTAGATCTTCACCAGAAAAATTCACTTATTTCAATATCATTCAAATCGGTTAAGATATAAGGAATATTGATAAAATATTTTTAAAGCTCGAGGTGTCCTTTGGGATCTTGAACTTAGAGCTTAGTTCAGACCCTCTCGAATCTCGAAGACTACATACCATTTTTAAATTCAGGCTTTGAGATTTTAGAACATTTACGAAAAATGTAAATAAAAAAGGTTAAATTCGAGAGGATCTGGACTAAGCCATCAAGGGTATGGACCAAGCCATCTGCTATTATTATGTTAAATTTCATGCAAATCTATTCAGCCGATTAAAAGTTACAGAGTTATTAAAAAGAATATATTTTTTCAGTTTAAGGAGGTTATCTCAGATATCAGTCTTTAATTTTCTTTCTACTGAACCATTTTTGCTGATTTTAAATTGGAAATTTCTCACTTGTAATAAGCCAAATATCATTAAGGTCTGTCAGTTTAGATTTGCATTAGACATATAGTCTTTATAGCGTCTTAGAGGTCCTTCTTGGAATATAAGATCTGAGGTGGTGGTAAGCACATGTTTTTTTATTAAGAATACCTTAAGACCCTCTCCCAAAACTGAACTCGTCACTACGATCCTGGAACCTGAAAAAGTTTCTCTAGATATTTGATAATATATATCTGAATTCTATCGCGAAGTAAACCTTCCCTGGAGCAACCAACAAAAGAGATGAATACAAGTATTTCATATTTTCATAAATATTATTATTTCTCAAGTGTACATTGTCCTTAACAATTCACCGGTGCATTTTTGTTAATTTATAGGTGCATGTGTTAAAGGGTATTTAAAAATTCTTCATTAACGTATATAATTTTCACACTCGTTTTATTTTTTCACTTATAAAACACTAAAAAATGCTGGTAATTTATGATAATCGATAGGACCAAAAGTAAAATAAACAAAAGTTCAAAAAAAAAAAATCAGTAAAGTTGATGGCATTTGTGGTGAAAGTCATTAACGATATATTTTGTTCATTTTTTTATAAATATTTTCTTAAAAAAAAAATAGTTTTTCAAAGTTAAAAAAGTAATTTATACTTTTTAAATAAAATAAAAAGTAGAAACATTAAAGTCCGTTAAGTCCTACTGTCTAATATCCTACACCACATTGTTGATTGTAAATGGCAGCAAGAAAACATTTATGAACGACCCTCGTATAATTTGTATTTAAGTGTTAAATACTTTTATATAATTTTATAAGATTAATTTAAAATTTATGCGTTTAAAGATTTTTTTCTGAGGGGTTATATCGTATAATTTTGAACATTAATTTTAGATTGTACATTAACTAGTGTTGAATTTCATTGAAATTTATAACCTTAAACCCCAAATAGACCTACCAACACTTATAAGTATACCGTTCGATTCAGAATCATCAATTTAAGCATCCCGCCCTCTGGCTGGATGTCCATTTTTAGCTCGTACGTAAAGTACAGGTCGCAATTTTAATGATATCTTAATGAAATTTGGCCCAAGGACGATTCCCATTGATATAGGTAACGTAAGTCTTAAAATATTTTTAAATGATGTGAATTATACGAGGATCGTTTTTTTCTCCCAGGTACCATACAACTTTCCTTCCAATTTCACACTTACGTTGGTATTGAACTTGATTAGATTAAGATAAATATAATAAAAAATCTATGGTCGAAAGTCGACACATAATATCTTCAAACACGGATGAACCTCTCCATAAAAACTTTGGTTGAAAAGCGTACATTTCACATTTCAATGTTAATAATGTATTGTACACTTTAGCATAAATCAGTGAATCAGATTAAAGGAGGATTGTTTACTAATATTCCGTTGCTACTATTTATGACCCATATTATGGTTTAGTGTATAAATAGACGGGCTTGACCGACTATAAAATTCTTACTTGTTTTAATTTGAGAACCAAATCGTTTATCAAATAAAAAATGGAGGTCAAATTAACTTACTTCCACCGCTAACATTATGCAAAAATTGGCATGAGTTGAAGATATTGCACCTAAAAACGGTTACTGAAACGGCCTCTATAAAACTATAGTAAAAGTAAGTAACGTATTGACTTACAGTTAAAAAAAAACTGGATTACTATTATTTCGGAAGGAACCTTAATTGAGAAATATATCAAATATATATCGAATATATTTGTTAAATTAGTAACGTATAGTCTTATAATTTTAAAGATTTTTTCGGACAACGATATTTAATGGGAGCTATGCAAAATAATTAACGTGTAAGAGTTTTCGAAATGAGGCGTTATATAGGAGTTATATACACCACAAATTTGTAATTTGTTCATATTTCAGCCTAAAACTTTTTTCTATTGATCTGATGAGGAAGCATATATAACTGTATGCTACGATATAGCTGGTTTTAAATAGAAGACTGCTTAGGATAATAATAAGTAGTTTGTCCAAATTTCATTGAATTCCGGCAATTATTTTCATATTATGCAAAAATGCTACACGCGGAATGACAAAGTTAATATACCCTTTTATTCGTGTAGAATAAAAATATTATTTTTTATAAGGTAAAAAAAAGTCTAAATTCTTTTTCATCTAGATCAATTTGTTTCTTTTAAATATATATGAAGTTTACAGTTTTCTGAAAGGTTTCTTTACATTATTTAAATTTTGTATCCTACAGGGCTTAATCCGAGTCTTCTAGAATTTGATCAATTTTTTTATCAAAATTTTGATTTAAACATGTCTGTTATAAAATCCCAAAATCAGAATCACAAAAAAGAATGCAAATTTGAAAACCAAAGTGTACTTCTCATCATATGGAAATGGCTTTTTTCAGACCTCTAAAAATGTGGTCTCAATAATGGTCCTTAAGGTTATCTATCTACAAAAGTCCCAACATGTGGTTGTTTTCCACGCATTTCTGGGAACACAACGATTTTTTTAACTTTAATTTTGAATCATAAGATTTACATTTCCAGAAATATTCAGACAAATATTTTTATTAATAAATATTTTATTCCAATTCAAAAATTTTAAATATCTCGAAAATTCGTAGAAAGTGACCAAAATTTCATTTATGTCTAAATACTGGAAATAAATTGAATGATTTTTTTTCGAATAAATTTTATTTTATATTAGACATTTTTCCTAACAAAAAGAGTGCACTGAATGCGACTTGCGCCATCCCGATTTGCGTCGTTGCGATTTTTTTAGAACTGAAAAAAATCGCTTTGCGTCCTTTTGACTCCGATTAACATCGGTTCGATTTATGCCGTTTTTATTTCGATTTACGTCGCTAGGAACGGTTAATTTTTTTTCCACAGCATTTTGGACTACTGATCGTGTAAGAACTTGTTTTTTATCAAAAGTATAAAATTTGTTGCTTTTTTGTTGAATATTTTCCCTAATTAATGAAACTTCAGTGCATTTATATCGGAAAATATTATTCGATTTGCAACGCATTTCCCTGGTCCCCACTAACGGCCCAAGTCGGGGCTCTTGTATACATTTCAAATTTCTTTAAAACGCTTAAATGATTATCCACTGAAATACAGCACAGTAATATTTACAAAAAGCTTATCTTTCCGAATTATCTTAATTTGTATAATTATCTGTTACTATGCTTCTACCATATGTTTTTTACAAAATTAGTCTGCCTAATTAATTGTATCTCATTTCTACCTCAAATGCAATAATTCAACATTATACATTATTTCCATAATTACCATTATTTTCGAAAATGAACTATAATGCAAACTATTATGCATTCTTTCCTATATATTCCTAACAAAAACTACATATGGAAATTATAGCAAATTATTTTTTATAGCAAATTTTATCAAACCATTAAAAATTTCACTTAAACCTTTTTAAGAGCATAAAATTTCCAAAGGACTTGCGCATTTCATATAAAATCTCTTACAGACAACAAGAGTATCGCAAATAAACAGTAAAGAGTAAATGTAAGAGTAATTTAGATAAATATTGAGCAGGATATGGAAAACAGTTTTGTGCAGAATTTGTTTGCAGGAAAAAATACTCTTAAAGAAGGAGTTTTAAATTTTTTGGTGTAATAAGAGTATCAAAATATCTGGGATGAACTCTTCATGATAGTTTGTTTAAGATAATTTATTGTCAGTTTTAAATTATAGCATTTTTTCAATTTAGTCTCAATTTCGAAGTTATATAAATAAATTGTGAAATAGTTAGAATATTTTGCAGGAAAATGCGGAATGTAAACAAACAAAATGCACAATGTACTGTTTGTATAAATTGATTTTCGGGAAATAAATCTATATCCTCTGTCAGAGATAACATAATAATGTCACACTTGATTAGGGGTGAAGTGTTTTCTAGTTGACCAGTAGAAGCTCAGGGGCGTAGTCGGCGTGTCTCCTAAATTGACCACATTGGGTATGATGATTTTTTTTAAATTCACCAAAAATTTATTTATAAATTTAGACAAAGGTATTTTGTTGGAACTGAATTTTTCGAGTTAGATATTAAAGGAGAAGTTGTTTAACTTAACCATGCCCAAATCCTTGCTATTAATGCCCTAACATGATCTTATTTATGGTAGACCAAACAAAATGCACGATCTACAGTCTTTAGAAGTCTATATCTTCTAAACTGTAAGAAATAACATTATAATGTCACACTTGATTAGGGCTGAAGTGTTTTCTAGTTGACCTATAGAAGATCAGGGGCGTAGTCGACGTGCGTGGGTATGATGATTATTTTTAAATTCGCAAAAAATTTATAAATTTAGACAAATTTTGTTGGAACTGAAGTGTTTTTATATTGACCTGCGGTAGTAAAAGCGTCTAGTCTAGAGTCCAGTCGATGACCCTCCTAGCGTATAAACATAATTCGTAAATATCCTAATTTGTCTACTAAAAACAAGTAAGCATGCTATATATGGACCGATATTCATCAAAAAAGTTACATGCATTAAAGAAAGATATAAAAATTCTACACCAAATTTCAATAAAATTTGTCTATACTAAGGACTTTTATAAGCTCCAAATAGTTTTCCGGAAGCTGTAGCAATAGTAAGAGCGATATTGGTCAAATTAATAACTTCTAGACAAAGCAGTAACAAAAATAATTGTGCCAAACTTCTATAGCATTGGTTTTAAAGAGTTTTATAGGTTTAAAACTATATTTCGGGAAGGTGCCTTATACGAAAGCTAGATTATGAAATGACTCCAGCACAATCTAGTTTATCTGGGTTGATTTTTATGTATTTAGAAAAATATATTCCTAATTGCGTCCATATTATGAAGTCTTATGACTGGATGATGTTATAAAAACTGATTGCTTTCTTTTATCGCAACTGCATAGACAAACTCCTGTAAATACAAAAATTTACATCAAGGAAAGCTTACAAAAACATTCGTTAGCCCTCATAATGTGTCCAATGATTTTGGACCTGACTTACTATACTGACTTTAGTAAACAAGCCCTTGAGTGGTACAAAAACAATACCGTGATATTTTTAATATGTGTGGCCCGAAGCTAAGGCCAGTGGAGATATATTAGGCTCTTGTTTAAGTAAAATTAAAAAGCCCAAATAATGTGTCAGATGGACTATCTGTAGAGAAAGGTTCTACAAATACCTTATGGATGGATTTCTGAAAAAGTTTCAATATTCAGACTAGTGATTAAAACAAGAAAATTACTTTCTTTGTAAATTTCAATTAAAATTTTAATAAAATAAAAAAATTAAAACCGTGAGTTTAGTAGTATATAAGTATGTTAAGAATTTTCCAATCTCACTCCTAAATTGTGAATCTTCTAGTTCGAACATTTTTATAGATACCAAATACTTGTGCAATCTAATCTAAACAAGGTGTCCTCTAACCAAATTAAGTGGGGCTTAACCGACTTTTACACTCAATAATAACAACAACACCTTATTGTTATTTTATTAAAGTGTTAAAAGAAATTCTTACCCGAAATTAGAAAGCCAATAAATCAGTTTTTGTCTAAAAGATCTTATTTTATATATTAACAAATGGATTATAGAGGACTTACTAAACTACAATAATTTTAACCTAAAACACTTAGTTTATGTTTATCACTTTAAGCGTTTATATAAATTTATCCTTAATTTATTTGTTTAACAAAAATTTTTCCTAAATAAATACCATTTTAGCTAAATTAAATCAATTTATTGATTTCGTTTTGTTATTAAAACTCTTTGTGTAAATGAAACTCTATTGGAAAAATCTATATGAAAATATAATTTTTTAAAAAGAATATAAATACAAAATTAGCTTTTTTTGTTGTAACACAATAACAAGCCAAAAGGGGGTGATGGCGGTAAAAACAGCAACAAACTTGTAATTACTGAAGTTTCTCTCTTTTTTGCTTTTTTTCCATTTTGTCACCCTTGTCGTCATTCTTTTCTCATTATTTGTTTCATACTTGAACGTTATAGAAAATTATTTTGTTATTTTGTTGGCTTTTTATAACCTACACAATCATAGGTGGTTGTGGCATTATGCGTTTATTTTGATGTTTGTAACATACAAAAATTGGTGTTATACCCACTTTTAAGATTCACTTTCCCAGGCTGTCCTTGTACACGTTGCGAACTCTACAGGTCACAATATATGAAATATCTCGATGAAATTTAGTATATTTGATGATTTTGGTAAAAGAACGAAATTCATTGGTATTGGTCATATTTGGTCCAATATTTCAGATACCTCAAATACAAATATCATCCCTGTTTTTCATAGTTCCCAAACAAACCCCCCTCCAAACATCAATTTGAAGGGCATAAATCTCAATAATACATCAGTATTTTAATAATTACTGGGCAAATTAAGATAAATTGAAGATCGGTCCATAATTTCTTTCAGTTCCCATATAACCAAATAAATTTCCCAAAATTGTTGGTTTTCGAATAAATCAGAAAATTAAATTATATCAGAGTCGTTCATTTGATCCGTTTATAACCAACATTATAGTGTAGGGAATTACATGGTCGGGCTTGACCGAGTATAACATTTTCACTTGTTCTTTGTGTGATATTGTTTCCATAACGAAATCAAGTGTAAATAAATAAAATACGTAACAATTTGCACAAAAGCGAAAAAAGATTTTGTGGTAAAGAATTTTTGGTGACATTCGACCAACAACACAAAGTGTCAATGCCTTGATTATATTATGTTATATTTATATATATACAAGGTATGACCACTTTTAATGCCACCACATGCCTCACACCTCTACTATAACTATGTTTTCTTATTTCCGTTCAACCCTCCCTGCTGCTGTTTATGTTTTATGTAAGCTGGGGTAACACAAGGTGTTTTGGAATGTTTGTGAGTGTTTGTTTTGGGGAAAAAATTATGCAAAAAACCCTGTTTATTTAAAGGTATTGGAAAAACATTATGATGCTTAAAAGCTGGAGTAGATGATGATAATACTATTGTTATTGTTGTTGCTACTCAGGAAACTTAGTAGCGAAAAGAAGAAAAGCAAAATAACTTTAAACACTAGATGAATTTAAGATATAATATTATATTGCCACACCGACTCTAAAACACCCTTTATATTTTAATACTTTGAAAAAAATAATTTTGTAAAAGATTCAATAAAATTAAGACAAATAAATTAAGACTTAAAGGTAAAATATCAAGGTAATACAAAGTTTGTAATCGATATTAGAATTATTTGTCGACATCCGGTTTAACTTAAGATATCGACCACTTAACTGGTCAATACCAGTTGCAAGTTGAAACAAGTCAGAATACTTTATTCGACTCTGCCGAATCTGAAATTCTCTAAAAAAAATTATCGTATTAAAGATATTTAATCAGCGACAAATTTTACGTTTTATCAACTTAAAGCACGGTAAATGAACTTTTCTGGAGGATATAGTAAAATGTCTGATATTATTGAAACTTCTCACATATGCTTGTACAAAGTCAAAGTTAATATTTCCACATTTCATTAAAATACTGTAATATTAAAGAGGTTTTATTAATCAATTCTGGGAAGAAGCCTTATTTTTAAACTATACAACTATATGTGGACCGATAACCTTTAAGTTGATCATACATTTTAAAATTACACATTTCTCCAAAACATAAGTGTAGTAGCTTCATAATTTTAAACCTCATTTTCGGTAATGTGGCTGTAATAATATCAATTATTAATATCAATTACCAAAAATAAGTTCGCCAAATATCAGTGGAATATATGGATTTTTTAACAGATGTTTAGACGTAAAACCCCATTCCGAATGAGGATCATATATGTGAGAAATTGGAAATTGTTGGAGCATATTCATGAAATTTAAGTCTGATATTTAAAAGATATTTAGAAAGGCTTATAATCAAGGGAACTATACGTAAATATGGCCCAAATTTCTTGAAATTAGTTGCAGATATTAAATAAAATTAGAACAACTTAAAAAGTATTGTGAGAGCATATTGAAAATTGAAAGTGGACTACACTCCTCTATTCTCTAATCAAAAACTACGTTGCCTATAATATTTTGCCACTATCGCTTTATTAATGCACCAACTTTCATAACAGTCCCACTGTAACATTTTCAAATATATTCGATGTTAAAAAAATGTTTGTTAAGTGTATATTGCACCACCGTTCCCTGCCCGAATAAAAATTTTATAATATTTCTTTATTATGAAGACTTTATCATCGTTCCAAATTCCATGAAATTTTCCCTTACAGTTTTTAGGTACATATATAAAAAACCGTTTTTTTATATATGTACCTCCATTGTATACTATCAAAAATTTCTTCAAGATGTAACGTCGTAATGTCTCAGATATCGTTCTTTAACTTTCTTTCTACAGAACCGATTTTAACGGTTTTAAACAAAATAAACTTCTTAAGACACTAACAAACATTTAAGTTAAATTTAATTAAGATCTGTGAATTATCGTGGACGTACAATCGAATATAATTTTGATTTGATGCTAGAATATAAGGAATGAGATCGAAAAATACTTAACAACGTTTTTCATTAAAATTTGTAACCCAAATATTAATTGATTTTTTAGTGATCAAGTTACCTTTGTAAAACATGTCAGTTATTATGTTTAATATCAAATAAATAAATTTATAGTTAAAAAGTTGATCAAGCATACAAAGGTCTGCTGCCAAACATTTTTCAAGGCTGTTAAACTGTACCAGGGGAACTTGTCCATTGATAGAAAACCAGGTTCAGCTAAAAGGAACGGTTTACATGTTTCTATACTCAAAATAATAGAAAAAATTTTCTAAAGGGCACCCAACACATCTAGCAGGAAAGCAGCCGCTTATGCCAGTGCTCGGCCTATTTGGTATGTTAAAGCTAATGCATACAAGGTTGAAAGCTTCCTGACAGGGACGTTGTTACAAATTTAAAGACGGAAAACACAGCACGCAAATTAAATTCAATTATTTTTTCTTCGTATGCAGTTGCAGAAATCAGACCAATAATTTGCTACAACGGGTTCTATAAATGCCTAAATTTACATCGAGGAATGCATTAAAAAGCTTCTTTCATTCATAAGTTTTCATAATGTGTCCACCAATGTTTGGCGTGGCTTGTCATCTTGTCACTATGGTAAGACACCTTTGACTGGTACGGGAACAATAATGTGGTATTTGTACCAAGGAAGGCAAATCCCCCAACCTGCCCTGAGCTAAGGCCAGTGAAGACATATCGGACTCTTGTTAAAAGAGAATTAAAGAACACAAAATAGGTGTCTAAAATGTTTCACATTTTAAAGTGTTCGAGTTCATTGAGGTGATTTTTCGAATAGGGCTATATGAGGGATTTATGCTATATGAGGGTTATAGGAGATGAAATTTGATTCATTGTTTTATGGTTTTTCATCACAATACTAATTTTTCACATTTATGTACATTAACATTTACTTAAAGTTTTTGAAGGAACTTCCTCCTTATCAAATACTTTTACGTATAGGACTTTTAAGAGCTTCTTGGGTAACATTTATAATGAGAAGTATCTGAAATATTGGATGAATTATTGTTAATTTTAATAGACTTTGTCCTTCGCTCAAAACCAATTTCTTCGAAATAAATCGACCCATAAAGTGATCAAGAGTCGATTGGTATACTTTATGAAGTTTAGCATACGTATTTTTTTCGAGCGTTACAAAAATGGTGGAATTTAATACTCTATCCAATTACTAGCGTTAAAAGCTATAACATATGGAATAACAAACCTAACATACCTTCCCTCAACAGTTGCGGAGAAGGAGGAAGGTACAATATAATATAAAAGAATAACTATTAACGAATGAGTGAATGAATAAATGAACGAATAGCAAAAGAAAACTTCTAATTATCTCGTTAAAAATACTTAATAAACATTCATTGATGTGATACGATGTTGTTGATGATGACTACTTCTCCCCTCATTTTAGCAAAACAAAACAAAAAGGACCCACCTAAAGCCCACTAAATTACACCGTTTATAAATACTCATGGGCAGGGGGGTTGTTTGAGTTTGTAATGTGACAAAATCTCATATTATTTCTACTCTCTACACTTCATGTGATTTTTGATGTAAAAGTTAATTCTTCTATACAAAGAAAAAAAGCAAAAATAGAAAACAAAAGCAACAATAATACAGGTGTCAGATGTCAAATTGTATTAAGATTTTTTTGTTCTCCGTCAAAAGAAAAACTTTTTATTTGTGGCTGTGATTCCATTTAATGGCATAGATTTTTCCTCCGCATTTTACGAAGAGATACAATTTATGTTAATTCTTAACATTCTAATTAAATTTACATGAAAATTTATGAGTTTTTCAATTTTTCATTAAATCGCGGTATTTCCAATGTCACAAAATTTAATGTTAAAATAGGAAAAATGTTCATATAGACTTAGCGGAAGACAGGGAGACAGACCACCATTATTATGAGCGCGATTTGTCAATGTAAGACAACAGCATGACAAATATCAATATTAGAAATGTTTCGAAATAAGTTGATCGATATTAATTAAAGTTTGTACTTATGATAAGAGCGATTTTTTGGAAAATTTAGAGTGGAATATATTTTTTAAAAGCCCGAATGTACAATGGAACAGAATTGTTTTTTCTTTTTTTGGAAATAAAGTTTATAACTTTTGATCGGCTTTATGGATTTGTACTAAATAGGCTTAAGTACTAATATTCATCAAGATATCTTAAAGATTGCAACTTGTAAATTATTTACAATGTTTACAAGGGCAGCCTTCCGAACGGACAGATAGACAAAAGGCCGAACATCGCACAGTGTCTCAAATAAAATATAAATGGAAATAAATCTATATCTTCAGTACAGCTAAAGTTTCACATAGTGATAGTGAAAGGTATAGGCAAGTTTATTTTTAAAGTTTGGACTTTGTGGACCTAACAGGGCTGGTCCACAGAGTTGGTAACCTCGGGTCATAAAAATATTTAATGTGATCCAGATTTCTTATATATAAACCGATCTTAAAGATTTTTATATGAGCGAGTCCAAAATTTTGTCCGATTTTTGTCAAATATTTTTTATCTAATTAAAAACTTATAATTAAACTTGATTAATATAATAAATATCTTCATAGAATCAAAAGTTAAAACCCTTTAAATTCGAATTTTCAGAAAATGACGGTTTTTCGTCGATTTTTTGCCAAAAAATTAGTAACACTCTTTTTAAGTAAGAATGCCTACATTCGGAAGTCCATTAAAAATATCCAGTTCCAAAACTTCTGAAAAAACAGAATATCCCATTCCGCAGTTCATTTTAGAAATATTGGTGTAGATTCTGAATTTAAATCTTTCCGTGAGGTCACTACTTTTCCACTCACTATATCACACCTCATGTGAGGAATAACATAATATGATTTTCATTTATATACTCCTATATCGTGTTCAAAATATTCGCATTTCTATATGCTCTCGATTTCCAACAACTGACTGAATTGATACGCTAGCCGATATGGTCATTATATAATTTACAATCATAATAAGATAAAATACAGCATTTACAGCAAACATTAGGGTTGTTACATGCTGAACCTTGTAATTTGTATAGGTGATTTATGTCATCCTAGGTGTGGGTAGGACATTCTATAGACTTGTACATCCATTTTATTGATTGATATTATTTCCCATTTCATGCCGAACATATTCCAGCAGGTTTAGTAGGCTACTCTATATACAATGTTCGCCTTTCATGATTACTTCGAGTCAATAATGATATAGAAGTATTAGGCACATCTTGAAAGTGGAATATATTATTATTCCACTTCCACTTTTTTCACTTAGTAGTTCGATACCCATGGACACCTCTAGAAATAAATCGGAAAAAAGTATCACAACGCCACGACTTTATCCCATTAACTGAGTTAAACATAACAAGCCAAAGCAAAGGTAAGATTTCACCACCCTTGGTAGTTCCTATATGTTTTGACTTTGAAGTACAGCTGGTAACCAGATTGACTGTGACTAGTCGATAATTTAGCATGCATGCAGATATAACTATTAATATCTAGGCTGACTGGAGCAACTCGAATTGTCACCGTAGTCACTCTACCACTTAAAAAGATTGTACGAATGGAAAATATAGAATTAAAGAAATAATTTTACGTATTTTCATCTTGCAACCCGATTCTGAGAAAAGTTTAGACAAGTTTAAAAAAACTGTATCTATTCAAGATTATAAAATAGTTTTTAGTCCAGATTATAGACTCGTTTGCAGACCAGATTATAGATAAGAGTATGTTCGAAATTTTTGACTATTTCGTCGAGTAAAAAGATTAAAATACTAGTTTATAGACTGAAGATTATAGCTTCAGATTATAGACCAGTTTTCATTCGAAATTATAGAGTAGTTCGTATTCTCGATTATATACTTGTTTATATTCAAGATAATAGAGATCTTATGTTAGTTAATACTTTCGAAAATAGACTAGTTTATAGTCCAGATTATTGACTATTTTTAAACAATTTCGAGATTTCACTAAAATTGCGACTGGAAGATTATTCACAACGTTGCATGCACATCCAGCCAAAAGTTTATATACTTTAAATTTAAACTTAAATTAATGACCATTATCTCAGTTCCTAATAATTACTGCTGAAAACTCAAAAATTACAATACTTATACATTGACATAATGCCTAATCTTGTATTTAATTACATTAATTAGATCTTGGTCAAATGTATTAAATTTATCATCCATTAAATTAAATTTACTTTTCCCCCCACTTTTATTCTTTACAAATAATTTTAGTTTACAGTAAAAGAACAAAAATTAATGTTGTTTTATGCATAATTTTAAACAAAAATTAGTTAATTAAGCTTGAAATGAAATAAATCTATGAAGTTCTACTTCATAATTTATTTAAGATTTATTTAAACATAATACAAATACTAAATACTAGAGAAATAATATTATTAATTTGAAAAGTTATGCATTCAAATTTAGAATAAAATATATGAATGTTTGAATATAAATAAGTGTCTGAAGATAAATAATAAGGTCATAATAGATGATCTGAAGAACTAGTTAAAATATTTATAAAACTTTGAGTGAAATCAAGAATACACAGTGGGGCAGAATAGATTTTATATAGAAATAAATCTGGAAATTTTAATTCGCCTTAAATTAAATTTAAAATATAATGAGAGATTTATTTGTGGAATATAGAATGTCACTTTTATCTTATAGCAAATTAATCTACACAGAATCGTCTGTTTATCCGTGTGAGTACTCTACAGATCGCTATTTTAAAGATATTCAACGCAATTGGAATTTCGAATAGAAATGGAATAAAAAGTGTTAGAAAAACTTATTTCTATAACATTTTGTTCGGCTACGGCAGACTGTTTATTACAGCGGCCCCAGAGAGAGTAAATCAATCGTGTTTTACCTAAGGTTTGCAAATACCGTCTGTCGACCTTGGACTAGACCTAACTATCTTAGCTGAGGACAAAATCTCGTAATACACTTTCAAAAATATAAACGTGATGAAAAAATAAGTATAACGCTTTATTCGACCGAGCCAAATCATAAATTCCTTTTAACACTGACATATTGGAAATATTTGCATGAATTAAAAAATAACATTAAAAAACTAATTTCCATATTTTATAGTTTAAACAGGAAGTCTTACGGAAAATGGTATTATATAGGAGTTAATGCCATATATGGATCGATAATTATCAAGTTTATACATTAAGAAAAGTTAAAAAATCTAATACCGAGAAGGGCCTTGTATATTAAGGAGAGTTTAAAATAATGATGTCAAAATTCAATCAAATTAGTTCATATTTTAAAGAAAAGAACTATAGCAAAAAATGGACCGATATTCGTCATATAAAAGAATTATACACTTTTTCAGTGGAAATATTCCTTATGAAAGATATAGCAAATGCAGGTTTAAAAACAGACAAGGTTCAAAAAGTTCCTTACAGGACGCTGTTAAAAATTTCGAGGGCAAACACAGAGCAAGTTTTTAAAATAGAAATATTCGTAGAAATAAACGTATGTTCTGGTAGTTTTTTCCAACTTCTTGTCAAAAATTTAATGTTATTAATAATCGCAGTCTTGGTATGGCAAACAATATGCAGTAGCGGCAAAAGAAGACAATCGTTAGTTACAACGGGCTCTATAAATATTGCAATTTATGTGAAAGAATGTTCACAAAAAAACTCCACTTCACTAATTTTTGGCCTGACTAAGCATCATATCACTATGATTACAAAGCTCTTGAGTGGTACAAAGACAGCAATGTGGTACTTATGGAAGAGATATTGTGGCAGGTTTTAAACGGATAAAGCACTATAAAAACGTTAATGGAAGAGTTTTCTAACAAGGTTCAAAATTTCATTACTATAGTGATTAAAACTCTAAATTAAATAATTCACTCAATTCCCACAATTATTATTTTGAATATAAATAATCCAAAAACATACAACCATAACATAACATCACTCGATTTTGATTTGGTTTAAAAATCCTTGAAAAATGATTACTTTAAATAAATTTATTCGATAAATTTATTTTTGTTCGAAATGCATTTTATTCATTTTATTTGCATTATCTTTTATTTCATACAAATAACTTTATTTTTCATAAATTTATTTTATTTTCTTTATCAAAATAAAATTTATTCTCGATTTTAAATTAACATCATGCTAAATTGCTTGTTTTGTATTAGAAAATGTTGTTATAACCTACACCACCGCAGGTGGTTGGAGTATTATGCGTTTTTTCTGAAGATTGAACTGGCTGAAAGAACTGTGCTACGATCTCACTTATGAAACCGTTCAGTGTCCGTCTGACTGATGATCCATGTAAACCTGGCAAAGGATGCTGTGTTACAGATATCTTGATGAAACACATTGCCACATTATGTTGACCTTTCTATATTGTTGATGATGGGCTCATTATTCCCCAGTAATTGGGTTTTGAAATCACTAAAAATGATTTTAACAAAATTTGTCAGAAATAAGTGCAAAATTATATGCGAATCGGTCTATTATTTTTCATAGTTCGCATAGAAAGTATCACTTTGTATAGCATGAATCTCACATATATGTTGGTATTGTTATAATAATTAATCAAATTAAGATACATGTATTCAAAAATCTATGTAAAAAAATTATACCATAAATTCATAGAACTCCCATATAATTCCCACCTAGAAAAAATACATTTAAAACGTATAAAGTTCACGTAAATGTTAGTGTCACAATTATGTACAAATTATAGGAGGGCCGTTCAATTTTTCGAAACTACAAATTGTAACCAAAACTGTGGTGTTGGGCTAGACTGTGGTGTTGGACATTCTCAGTTGTTGTAATTTCTAACCCAAAAACGCTAATAAGAGTATATGTAGCTCAAAGAAGGTACTACCTAAGACAATATAAAGTATATCTATTCCTACATCAATACAAATTCTGAGTAGACTTAGCTATTCCTACTTGTTTGTTGGAAACTTTTTCACGTCTAGAATAATTGTCCGAATTCGATAAAAAATCGCCACATTCTTGGCAGTTGGCCTGCCATATTTTCACTTTGATATAGGATTCAACTCAAAGAAAAAAACCAGGTTATCTTTGGGCCATTATTTGATCTAGCTCCCATAAACAGCCGAAATATAGTTTTAAGCTTATAAAACTCTTAAATATAGATGAATTCATATATATCATTTCTGCATAGTACATTTGGTAACTGTCTTCAATATATACTAATAATTTGACCAATATCGTTTCATATTTTTCTATTGATTCCATTTAAGTTCCCCTACCGAAATATGGTTTTGAGCCTATAAAAGTCTTAAAAAATACCAAGTTATTAAAATTCCACATAATTATTTTTCTAACTGTATTTAATGCACGTTAAATAACACACGGTCCATATAGGCTTAAAAGGTTTTAAATATTAAAATTTCGTGAAGTATATTTAAAATTCGGTAGAGCCGAATACAGAAATCTAACTTGTTTTGTTTTAATTTATTAGTTAGAATTTTTATTTGTTTAACTCTTTACCGAATAGAAATGTCAATATGGTATATTGACATTTTAACAATAAATAATGTTAAATATATATGGCTGTGCCGATTCTGAAATGCCCAGCACCATTAATATTTCACAACTATTTGCTTTCAAAAAATCATTTTTTGCTTTATCAGCTTTAAATCCTACTTAGGGAAGAGGTCTTATGTATATTGGATTGATTAATTATATAAAACCAATAACAATAATAACAAAGGCCTGCTCCTTGGTAAGACCTCATATGGGAACTATTGTATAATTCCGATTTGTAAAACAAATCGGTTTATAACTTTATTATTTTTCAATAATCCATAAATTCATTTTGGGAACTAAATAAAAATTTAAACTGATAAATCCGAATCCACATTCGGAAAAAATCGTTTTTTTTTTCTAAAATATATGAACTCCATTTATGAGCATTTTTCAATTCAGTTGATTTTTTATTATTTTGAGCAATTTTCCTTCTTTTTTCAATTTGCAAACTATTTGAACATATTTTTGATATTTTTCATGAATTTATATGTGTATGTGAAAGTAACAAAAAATATATATCTGTATTTGTTTATACTTTTCATTTAGTCCTTTTTTTTAATATCCTTTACACCAATAATATTGCTAGATGGAGGCATATTATGTTAGAAACTCATAGTGTAGCATCAAATCGATTTAGATTTGTATAAACATCTACGAGTGATTTACTCATATTTTGTCTAGTGAATGATGAAATTTAAATGAAAAAATAGGATTTAAAAAGATATAAGGGAGCTTAAATGAAATATGGAATGATATTCCTTGAGTTTATCACACATATTAATCCCGACCTAAAAAAATTAATGTCTTGTTTAAACAAAATATTTAAGCGTTTTTTTAGTTTCCAACCTTAACCCTTTCCCATGAAGTGCCTATATAACTTTGGTCTTACACAGATTGAGATTCTTGAAATTTGTCATTGATATTAATCAAAATAATTAGAATTTATTATCAAAAAAAAAATTATACTTAAAAATTTTAAATTTTTGAAACTCGTCGCACATACAAACGCCTAAGCCGATATTCATCGTAATCTATATTTACATATAGATTTAGATAAATCTGTGTTTGTTAATCTGCTTGTTAGGGACTTATAAACAGCTTAACTACTTGACCGATTTTGCTTAATTCTCACTGAATGATACCAATTTAATCGAAAGTTACACAGGCTATAAAAAATTCCGATAGGACATGGGGGAGAGGTACCCTCAATACAAAGCAAATATTAATTATTGATTAACAACTATAACAGCGAAGGTTCTCAAATTTAGTCACAATCACTACCTCATGGAATTGTTTTCGAGATAAAATGTTTTACAGGACAAATGTAGGGTTGATAGAACCAGGGAAAAGCATATCCTATTGGTCCAAATTACTTCTTCAAGCAAGTGGACAAAATGTAGTACCAAGAAAAGGGGTGCCACCCCTCTTATTTGGTCCCAATCACTTTCTTAAGGTAACAGTTTTACTGGACAAAATATAGGACGATTAGGATCAATGGAAGGTGTAGTCCTCGTAAAATGCAAATACTAAATGAAATTTAAGAGGCAAAATTCCGTTGCATGAATTATTTTTCAATGCAGGTCGTGATTTGTAAAATTTATTTTGAGATCTCCGACAGAATTTTAATGTTAGAAAAACTCTATAGGAATTGGGATCATTATGGAATTTAAATATATTATGAACGAAGTTGAGAGCCAATTCCTTTAAATTACCCGGAAAATATGTTAGATTTTAAACGAATATGAACTGCCTGTTCCAACAAAGTGCCAAAAAGTTTCAAAATTTCAAATGGTTTCGTTTTTATTGTCACATATGTCAGTTAAGAATTTTTCAATCTCACTGTTTAATAAAAATATGATATGTCAACCAAATATTTGCTTGTTTAATTTATTCTAATTCTTGTGCTTATATGCACCATTAGAATTTTTTTCTTAATTTTATTGGTTGACAAAGTTCATATGCTACTTTTGCAGGGTATTTAAAATTCGACCATATCCAACCACACTGGTTTGTTATCCCTTCTATAACATCATCATCAACAAATTGAATAACAGAAAAAAACAAAACATTTGTTTACCAATTCCATTGACCACGTTCGGTGGCAATTAATTGCAAAAAAAGTCGAAAAAATACTAGAAAAAATAACAAAAATAACTCTATAGAAATATTGCAGAAATGGGAGAAAAAAGATCACATGACTTAAAAAAGAAATGAAAAAGAGTTGAAAAACCTACATCTGGCTGATAAAATAAACACGAACGAAAAGGATGACACAAAATTAGTGACTCCATTGTTTTAATACATTTTTACAGCCTCCATCAGTACAAGTGGTGAAAAGGGTATATTAACTTTATCATTCCGTGTGTAACGCTGAGAAGGTATCATCTAATACGTCATAATGTATATTTATTCTTTCATCAAATCAATATCTGAGTCGATTTATCTATGTCCGTCTGTCTGTCTGTGCATCTGCCCGTCTATCTGTTTGTTGTTGGTACGCTCACATCCGCCATAATTTACAGATCTAAATAAAATTTGGCCTGAGTATTTTATGGAATCCTGCAAAGTTTCCTATGTAAAATCAGACAAATTGGTTCAGTATGTTAAGATCGATATATGAGACAACCTCTAAGTTAAACTAAAATAAAATTATAAATTATAAATTGACAAATTAGAATAAAAATGTTCCATAATATCAAAATCGGTTCAGTTTAAAAGTTTAAAAAGTTATAACCAAAAATATAACTAATTTTATGATTCATTGAGATTTTTTTGTTGTGTATAAGAAATACTTTCATATGATGTATACGACTGTGAGTGTATACGAGTTTATGTATGTGCATATAATGTTCATGTACGAAATATTTAATTCTTTGGAATTTATGGTGGAGGGTAATGAAGATTCTGCATAACCGAATATAACATTTTTACTTGTTTTATATTTCATTTCTTTTTAGAAAAAAATATAAAAAAAGACTAAAACGAAAAAAAATATTTGATAAAGGCAAAAAATGAAAATAATTCAGGTTGGTTTTCATACATTTACACACAGACATACACATACAAATGTTTATTTTTCACATTCCGATAAAAATGTAAAAAATTCATAGAAAAATATTGAAAGAAGATAAAATAACAATGAATTTGATTTTTAGAGTTTTTCTCTCTCTCTATTTTCTTTTTGGAAAAATGTCAACTGTAAATACTGACACTATAAAATCAGGTGAGTTAAAGGTTAATTTGAACATTTGTTTGTATATGCGATTTTTTCTTTTTTTGGTCATAAAACAAAATTAATATTTAATAAAATTTAAAAAAATAAAAATAAAATTTTGATTGAAATTTTAAGCAAATAAAAATTGTGAGATTAAATTGTTTAATGCGACTAAATGACATAAGAATAACAAATTAATTATAAAATATATTTTTTTATGATGACCCTAAAAAAGTATTAAAAACAAGTAAACATGTTATTGTCGGTCAATCCCCACTATATAATACCCTACACCATATTTGGGAGTGGACTTGCAAAATAATGGACTGACTGTCGCATAACTTGGTTAATCGATTTAGAATACTATAGGACTTACTTTTGTTGAATTTCGATGAAATCGCTTCAAAACTCCATTCCGGAGGTCCATTTGTATGGAGCTATTTGAAATATTGAACCAAATATGACCAATTTCAATGTCCTAAAAAAGTATTAAAAACAAATAAACATGTTATTGTCGTTCAATCCCTACTATATAATACCCTACACCACATTTGGGAGTGGACTTGCATGATAAATAATGGTCTGACCGTGCATAACTTGGCTCGATTTAGAATACTATAGGACTTACTTTTGTTGAATTTCAATGAAATCGCTTTAAAACTCCATTCCGAAAGACCATTGGTATGGAGCTATTTGAAATATTGGACCAAATATGACCAATTTCAATTGATTTTGTTCTTAGTACAAAAATTTCATCAAAATAACTCAAAAATTGCAACTTATAAAGTGTTTACAACGTTTACATGGACAGCCAGCTGGACAGACAGACGGACATCGTTAAATCGACTCAGAAAGAGATTCTTAGTTGAATGGTGTATTAAGAAGTGGGCATTACACCATCGCTATGTACATCTGCCTTTATGGAATCATATTCACGCCTAAAATAATTATCAGATTTTAATAAATTTGGACGAATAATTTGTTGTTGTTCTTAACAGTTTACTATTCAAAACCAACAATAAAAGTCCATTACAAAGGTAGTTATAGACCAATATCTAAGACAACCTCAAAATTCCAAAGAAAATCTTTCCAACTTTTAAACAAAATTTAACTGAATTTCGACATCATTTAACCGTAACATACTGTTGTACATACTTGATTATGGTCCAAAAACGATAAAAATTGGATCACCAAAATTAACACAATTATTTTTCTACCAACATTAAATAATTTAAAAAATAACGGCCCAGATATTGATATAGTTCCAATACTAGATGCCTTCCCGTAATATTTTCGTATATGAACCATTTTTATTGAAAAACGTTACGATTAAATTTATATGCGAATTGATGAATCTGAAGAATATCGGCCCATATTTTCGGCCCAGAAAAGGGTTGTTTTACAACATTTTTATAGTTGAAAAGTCCTTAAATATGGATTTATTTCATTAAAAATATGGACCAATGCCAACAACATTAGTTTATATATGAAACCATTTTCAACTTATACAAATGTTAACTAAGCAAGCGGTGGAGGGTATTTAAAATTCGGCATAGCTTTCTTACATGTTTCTTTTTAATTTTTCGATCTATGGACTAGTTTATATACGTTTTACTGATACCATACACTTATGTATGGAGTTCATACCTTGATCTGAACCAGAGTTCCACTAGCCAAATGGTCAATTTTTAATTTTTGAGTGCAAAACCAAAAAATCTTAACTTTAAGATTTTATATTTAAGTTCCTCTCATTACTTATCCATCTTTATTACACACATATACACATACATTTATACCATTTCATATACATTTTTGTATTTAAATGATAATTGTTTCCCCCCTAAAAAAATAAATGAGATGACAAAAGTTACTTCCAAGAAAAGCTTTAAGTGGAAAGTACTAATTTATATTACATCACATGTCCATTTAATGTCAGAACGCACTAAGTACGAAATTAAATGAAATCAAGTTTGGAAGAAAAACTTTTTGTTTAAAGACTTTAATTTAGAATAACAACGCCCATGAAACGTGATGCCATTTTGAGTGAACTAAAACAAATATTTGCAATTAAGAAACTGTCCTTTTATTACAAGATAAACCTTGAAACATTAATTAGGAAATCTTACATTAAATGTCCGAAAGTTTTAGTGTTTTGTACTTAATAATGAAAATAGAAGATATTCAGCATGAAACTAGCCTAAAGGCGCTCTATGAAGTTAGAATAGAAAAGGACTGAACTTTAAGGTCATTCACAATTTACGAAATAGTTTTGATCAGTCTTGTAATATGTGACCAAACACTGATATAATGGAAAATAATACTTTCGTGTCTGATCGAATAATCTGATGTTTCTTGTTAAATGTTCTTGGATACATTTTTGGCTCTCGTGTACCAATTTAAATAGTTTAAATACTTAATAATAGCAAAACTTTCACTTGATACAGCAACAGCTTTTTATCGGTCATTCCAAGACGGATAACTAAAATTTTACGGTGATTTGGAAGATTGATGGGGCTTTACGTATGACCTCTAACACCTAACGCCACCATAGGTGGTTGAGGTATTACGCGTTTGAGTTTATATTTGTTACATTTAGAACAAATTGTCTTACACTCACGTTTGTCTCAGAATCACTTTAGGAGTTGATTAAATGATGCCCGTCTATTATAAACGTTCTTAGTACTCTACAGCTAGCAGTTTTATTAATATATTGATTAATTTTGGTAGTACCCTTTTACCCCAAAGACGAAGTCTATTTAAGTTGGTTATGTTCGGTCCAATATTTTACTTAGCTCTCGTTCAAATGTTCTCAAGAAATGTAGTTTAAAGCTCATAAAACTAACCCATATGTAGATATTGTAATTAAAATTGGCACTAATAGATCAGTTCAAACCTGTTTGCTGAATTCTAATAATCGGTCCTCAAATGACCTTAGGTCTCATAGGAAATCAATTTTAAGAACAAAATTCTCGAAAAATATATATTAATATTTTGGTAAAATTTTTAATATTTAAAATACCAAAAATACCCTGCAAAAATTTTCGAGAAATGGTTCACAATTTCCTATTGCCCTCATATAAGCATTCACTTTCGAAAAGCTTTTTTAAACCACCATAACTAATGGAAAAGGGTATTATATAGTCTTTCTTAACCGTTTACTACACACATAATAGAAGCAAAACAAATGTTCAATGTTACAATCGGCTTAAAATCAACACCTAAATATGACCGTCCCGAAATAATATTAGGTTTTGACACAAATAAATCTTTTATTATTTCAAAACCATACACGACAATAGATCTTATGCAGAGCCGAAAATCGAAATGTTATACCTAACTTTTTTTTAATATTTGGAGGTGTATATAATTTGTTCAATAGTTTGTTTAATAGGAAAAAGTATCACTCATTTAGTACCATAAATTCCGTTTGTTCAAGACATTCCAGACAGTGAATTCCATTCCAGACAGTGAATCTTTAATTCCATATATTAAATCAATTTTTATTATCAATAGTACAAAAAGTACCTTTAGAAAATTCAAAAAGTACCCCAAATTCCATATTGTCGACTCTCTTCCAATAGGGTTTAATATCTAAAATGTCAACTTTTTACATTAATTGTTATGAAAAACCTAAAAGTATCATCAAAAGTACCACAGAATTACACCTTTTTATTTTCATATCATATCTCATGACAAAAAAATTCAAAAAGTATTATTAAAAAACACAAAAAGTATGTACTTGAAAAGTACCACATAATGTTTATTTATTTATCAATATATATTTTTTTCTAAATTTAAAATATATATTTGATATGACTAAATGCCTTTTTTTTAAATCCACAAAACGCAATGTTAGCTTAGTGATTTTAAATAGCTAGTAATTCCCCATTTTACCCCCTTTTTAGTGCTTTTTTCCAAACTAATTTTATTTTTTTTCATTGAATTTTAAAATTATATTGCGATTCTATAATAATTTATTTCAATAATTTTATCTATTAATATAAAGTACTATTTACTAAAAGAACCATCTTTCAAAAAAGAACCAAATTTGTTTTTATAACATTTTATTCACTTTCGAATGTAAGAAGTCATGTTCACTAGTGATGAAATTCCTTGAAACCCCTTCCATAAACGTTTTTATAGTTCATATCCGTTTAAAATCTACCACACTTTTAATTCTGCCCGATTTAACAAGAGCTCAATATTTTTCCACTGGCCTTAGCTCCGGAAAGTTTTTATAAATAATACACTATTTTTCTTGTACCACTCAAGGGCTTGTTTACTATAGTGAGGGAATGCCAATTCACGCAAAAAAGCAGGCTTCTTTATAAACATTCCCTGATGTAAATTTCGGTATTGATAGAACTCTTTGTAACAAATTTCATGTGACATCAACCACATGATCAGGAAGTTGACCAGGAAGTTGCGAAAAAACATAAGTTTTTTTCCATTTTGCAGTAAAAATTTTTTATGAAACTTGACTTCAGTTACCTGCTCTGTTTTTTGGCCTCTTTAGTTTTAGCAGCGTTCCTGCCTTTGCTTTAACTTTTCGTACCACATGGTCGGATCAATGAGCTTATGTGGCTGCTATTCTTCTGGTTGTGTTGGGAGGTATTTTCTCATGTGGTCCACATGAGAAAATACCTTCTACTGAACCAGTTTCTTTATCAACGGTAAAGTTCTCCCGGTACTGATTCATAACATTGGCTACAGTTTGGTGGTAATTTGGGTTTTGTTGAAAATATTTAATAATTTTAGTGCGTTTTGGTGAAGAACTTATGTCAAAATTTTTTCAATTTCACTCCTTCAGATGAATTTTCACTCCTATGTTCTCAGGCTAAAAAGAATCATTGTGTTCCTTAAAAGTGCAAATTATAGTTTTATACGTTTTCTTTCTAAATTGGACAAATGATTAATACACATTTTTTAATACCCATTTCTTTTTAAAAGATACAAGATTTTAACCGTTTTTATTCCCTTAAACATATAATTTCCGAAAAAAATTCTCTTAGTGGATCCATTTAGGGGAAGAGAAATCCACAGTCAAAAGTTCAAGTTTCGCATTTCAGTTGTTAAAGCTGTGGGATTATGATCAGTCATTCTCCCAATCCAATTCTTAGTTTCATTCGAACTGATTTCTCTCAACCCATGAATACCGAAATTACCAACCCAATTATGCATTGAGAGAATAATGATCATTCTAATGGTATCACATTACTTTTTAAGAAGTTTCCTTTTTATACTGGTAAACCGAACATGACCGAATTGTTAAATTTTAAAAAGTTTTTTTATTTCATTTTATTTTATTCCTTTATTTTTCTTCAAATTCTCATACGTGAAAAAAGTAAGATAAAAATAAAAACAAGTAAGAAAGTTGCGATCGGCTGTGCCGAATCTTTAGCACAGTCCACCACAAATGCGAGTGATATAAATACGTTATGTTTCCTACATACTCTCTAACACTAATACCCACAAACATATACAGTATTAAAGTTTTTTTTTTTAATATAACACAGGAGACATATTTATACATTTTTGGCTATAACATTTTTCCACTGAACCGATTTTGATCATATGTCAAAGCTTTAATGATAATTTTACGAAAGATCTTCTGTCTCAGAAATTGATCTATAACTTTTAATATACTGAACCAATTTTGCTGACGAACGACAGACAGGCAGAAGGAACGACAGACAGACGGACAAGCTAAATCAACACAGATTTCGATTTGATTCAAGAATATATATACAATATGAAGTTTGAGATGATTTCTTCTAAGCGTTACATACGGAATGACAAAGTTAATATGCCCTCTTCACCATTTGTGCTGGTGGAGGGTATAAAAATTACCAAAATATTTGTTGTTAATTTTGTGTTTATTTTGTTTCACTAAATAAAGAAAACAAAAAAAAAATAATAAAAAAGTAGAAAACTACTCGTATTTACGTTGTACTAACTAAATTTAATATGATGACACTCTCTTAGCGCAATGCAGTAGATTTTTCATTGTATTTGTTATTTCTTTTTTTCACTGTTTGTTTGTTATAAAAACGTGATGTGATTTTTTAAAAAAATTCATACTAAATAAAGTGAAAAAAATAATAATAAAAAAATTTAACAAGTAAATAAAAAATGGAGAAAAAATAAAAAACAAAAACAAAAATGTCACAAACTAATGACAAACAGAAGAAATAATACTCACTGCAATTTTTATACAAAATTAACTAAAATGCATTTTATAGGGTATAAAACTAACATCAACAAATAAATGCATTAAAAATACCACCATATTGTGGTCATAAATTAATGAACCACCTTCGTATAAAGATTTTTTTAATTTATACTTTAAGGTAGATGATATTAAAATGATACAAATATTCAAGTGCGATTAGTGCGTTTAAAACCGATTTTTTCTGTGGACATTATATGGGAGCCGGAAAAAATTATGGACTGTAAAATTTCGCACAACAATTTTAGATTATATTTGTCTTGAATTGACCAATTCTTTTTTACAATACCAATTTATATGTCCATATCGTAATATTGAGGTTGTATATGATTTGACACATCGTTTTATATTTAGGAATTCTGTGACCTTAAATCCCCATTACAGAAGGAACATTTATATGGAAACTAGATGAAATAATGGACCAATCATCACCAATTTCAATAGGCATTGTCACTGGACCAAAATAATAATGACAGACGCTATTTCATAAAAATATCTTTAAAACTGCAGCCTGCATTTTGTTCACAAGATTAACATGGACAGCCAGCCAGACGGATAGACGGACATTGTTTAATCGACGTAAAAAACGTGAGCCTGTGTCGAATGGTATCCATAAACGTGGTTGTAGCACATCTTTTTTGCCCGTTACAATTTTTGCACAAACGTTTAATACCCCAACCAAATATGATGGTGTAGAGTATAAAAGCCAACTCAATATTAAACAACTAAACACAAATGAAATTTTAAATAAACACATACATTCAATAAAATAACAAATACATGTACATAAAAAATACTTATTGAGAGTACTTATATAATCACACTCATAAATATTTAAACATTTAAGCGTTTTGTTACAAATGTTTAAAACAATTAAAATCTATTGAACAACTTACGCACACATGAGCTCAATTTCAATTACATACAATGCCACATTAAAGCGCAGACCTGCCTAAAAGTATACTTAAGTATTTGATAATATAACAAGTAAGAAACTAATATTCAGCCATGACGAATTTTTTATACCCTTTTAAAGATTTAAATATTAAATTAATTAAATAACAACTACGGAAGTTATATTCGGTTATGCAAGTCTTCAGCACATTGTTGGCTATTAATTTTTCTTCTTTTTTATGCAAAAGAGTGCTGTATATTTTGGAACTAGTTTTCTATTTAAAATCGATGTCTGAGATGATCTTAATAAAAAATTTCGGAACAAAATGATCATGATACCTTCGAACCCGATGCTTACAAAAAACGTTTCAAATATAACGGATCGGAAAGTTATCTTCAATTTTTGTTTGTTTTCGATTAGTTTTTATTACATAGGAATTGGATTATGGCAAATGTAAGACTCTTCCATTTTTTCTATCACAATTACCATAAGCATTTATTATTTATTATTATCAGCTAATCATTCTCACGACAATTGGATCTGGAACGGCCCAAATCATACTCGGCCAAAGATTTCTAACCCAGTGAATACTGTATCAATTGGAAGAGAGAATCAATAGAAACAGCCGAACTTTTACAACAACAACAAAATTATTAGCTAATGCTTTTCAAGACTTGGATTGGCCACTTCATTCTCCTGACTTGAATCCCCCAAACTAGAGCTTATGAACTGTACGAACGAACATAATTAGGTTTTGAACTGTAAAGTTTCTTTTGGTGTTTATAGGGCTTGAAAAAGCAATTAAATTCCCTCAGAATTGTATCAAGTGACACACCCTAATATATTTACCGCTTCATCTCTACCTTATAGTTTTCTACTGTTTTATAGGAAGCCATTGAAGACTTTGTGTGCGCAAATAGTCATCACGACACACGCTCATCGTGTGAAGAAAATAAATACGGTCAAATGTCTATATTGTGTAAAAATAGACTGTAGGTTACCGACTAGGAAAAGACCATTTTAAAATTCTAGTCGGGAGTTTAAGAAAGTAAATAGTGTTGTCCCCTTTTAAACTGTTGTATGACAAGTACGGTACAGTCATTAAAGACTGCTGGTAACTTTATCGATCAGTTTGTGATAAAAATAAAACATAGAAAAGAGTTTCCCTTCTGAATCGAGGTGCTTCATTCTTAACGATAACACAGAATGACAAAATTAATATGCCCTCATCACCACTTGTGGTGGTGACGGGTATAATAAGTGATAACAAAATTTGTCCCTTTTAGATTAAAACTCAATATAAAACTATTTTACTTTTGTCTTACACTGTATTCTAAAGTATCTAAATGTAAATATGTAGAAACGTTTCTTTATATATGTGCGGCATCATCTTCACCGATTTTCCATTAATATTATGACGACAAAAATTTACTTTGTCATTTGTCTCCTTTTCAGATGGGGACAAAAATGTGTCCGTAATTGTGTAAATAAATTAATAATCTTTTTGTGAGTTTACATTATTTTAAGTGTATTTTAAGTTTATTTAAGTTGTGGTTACAAATTATTAACTAATTGCGGTCTAATTTATGTATTATTTACTTAAAACTTTATCAGTGAAACATACGAGTATGGATACATACATACATACACACATACATACATACATACATACATACATACATACATACATACGTACATACATACGCATCATTATGGAACCATATTTTATAGATTTTTTATTATTGTAGTTGTTGTTTGTTTTAGTTTAAAAATATTTTTATAGGATAAACTGAAGGAAGACTTTGTAGATTTGCGATATTTTTAAAGAAAAGTTTATAGTTATATGAAGAGAAATTTAGAAAAAAAATTATTATAATAATAATCATTACTAAACATTATAGTCGGTCAAAATCGATTATGTAATACCCTTCGACACGTTGTTTGTTGTAAATGATTGCTACGAAAAACTTATGAATGGCTCTTGTATAATTTTTTCTTATATATATGCTTATAGAGCGTTATATGAGAGTTAGAAAAATTTATGGACCGACTCTCGCATAATTTCACATAGTGATTTTGGATTTTATTTATCTTAATTTGACAAAATATTTTTACAACACCCACGTATACGGGCGATTTATGAGTTTAAAATTTAGACATTGGGGGACAATTGTATGGGCCCTATATGCAATAGATTATGGACTATTCATAACCAATTTCAATAGATATCATCATTTCTGCCAAAATAGTAGGACGTGAAAAATTTCATTAAAATATCCTCAAAACTGCGACATGTACTTTGTGTGCAAGCTTTACATGGAAGGACGGCTATACCGACATGCTTAAATCGACTCAGGAAGTGATTCTGAGTCACACGGTATCTGCCCGTTACAAACATCGTCACAAACGTATAACACTCCCACCACTTATGATGTTGTAGGGTATACAAATTAATATGTGTTTGTTCGATACTTATATACAACTAAACTATTGGACCAATTTCGCTGAAATTTGGCACAATGATTCCTTAATACCCGAAAGTAACATAAATATCTAAAGAACTGTGACAACGAGAGTTCCTAAATTTGGTCACAATTACTTTCTCAGGCTAAGGATTTCCCCATATAAAGCATAGAGCTTAACTTCAGTAACAATTTCGCTGAAATTAACATACAATAATCCCAAATTACCCGAAAGTAACATGCTATAAAAAAAACTCCGATAGTACCAAGGGAAAAAGTACCCCTACCATATAAAGCAAACATTGATTATAGAGTATCTAAAGAATTAAAAGGGAGAGTTCTCAAATTTAGTTGCAAACACTTTCTCAAGGTACTCTTTCAGTGAACAAAATTTAGGATGGAGTTTAGTCCCAATCACTTCTCAAAGAAATGTTTTACTGGACGAAATCTAAAACGGATAGAACCATGTGAAGAATATCTAAAAAAACTATTGAAGTAGGAGTATTAAGATTTTATCTCAATTACTTTCTCACAACATAGGATAAATAGGACCATGGTAAACTGAACTCCAATCATTGTTTTACAGTTTTACTGGAGAAAATGGATGGTAGATGTTGTCATACATATATAAAAGGAGAGCGGACCTTATATAAACCAATTATTAATTATCGAATACTTAAAGAACTATTTTACTAGAGTTTCCAAATTTTGTCACTTTCCTATGAAACGATTTTATTGAAAAATGTTAGAACGGACAGGGGCAGGGGTTTTGGAAAAATATAAGTTGCATGACATTTTCCATACACGTTATGATTTGTGGAATTTCTTACGAGATCTGGGAATGAGGAAATTTTTTGTACAGCAAAGTGCATCGGGTAAAAGCCAGTTTCTTATAATTTTTGGCCTTTAAGAATCTAAAATTTACTTAATTCATGTTGAAGTATCTAGATTTCATTTTGGACTTCTTAAAATGCAATAAAACTCTTTTCGTTCTTTTATTATTATTTTTTTTTCCAAAATTATCGCTAAAACTAATAAAATATTATTTGAAATATAAGTATTCATCCAATATTTTAAAGCACAGTAGGACAAATCAAAAAATTGCGACAAAACTGTGCACTAAAGAGAATACACAGACAAATTGTTCGAAACCTAAGCTGATTTTACGAGGTATAAAGTATACAAACCTGTATTTTGTCTTTAATAATATAAATAATGAAAAGTTATAAAAACACGTAAGGAGTTAAAGTCGGTCAAGACCGACTATATAATCACCTTCTCCACATTGCTTGTTATAAATTGTATTGTAGCGTATATTATGTAACTAACATTTACATGAGATTTGTGCGTTTACAGAGGAATTTCTCTTGGGGGATTATATGGGAGCTAGAGAAAGTTACAGATCGATCGTGGTAAAATTTCGGATGTCGATTTTTGCGTATGTTTATTCTCATTTGACTATTTATTACAACAAATAAGAATGTAATAATCATGCGTGAATGTTATGTTATGTCCTATATCACAACGTTGTTTATAAATATATTACGTTTGTCATTCCGTGTGTAACGCCAAGAACGCCAAGAAACAACTAAAAGAGACAACCCCATAAAACTGAAAATTGTCACCGATTTTTTTTATTAAACTGCTTATTATATTTTCGTATAAAAACGAAGCATTAAATTTCGTATATCTCTATAACTAATGCAGGAAATCTCAAAAAGTTTGCATATGAATAGTGCTTTGACAACGCTTTAGTATAGACTACGAAATTTCAGATAGGGCACGGGATGTGGAAATCTAACAAAAAAATAAGAAAGATATTTAAAAGGAAAAACAATTATTACTGTCATATCCCCTAAAAATATTAAAGAAAATCACCAAATCCCTCCCCCACGAAAATCTGTCCCCAAAGATCTCTTGAAATCCCCACATCTGGCGACACTGCTTGGGAATAATTAAACAGAAAATCTAAAATAAATATTTGCACTGTATGGGGCTTAACTCTCCCAGTGACCCTATTAATCCTACATTTTGTGCAGTAAATTTTTTTATATGGGAAAGCGTTCCATCTCTAATAGTTCTTAAGATATTCAATAAGTTATGTTTGTATTGTATGGGTGTACGTTTCCCTCTGATCCTATTCGGCCTACATTTTGTACTGTAAAAAAGTTGTGGTACCGAATTTTAAAACTCTCGCTGTAATAATTGTTTAAATATTCCGTTATTAAAATTTGCCACATATGGGGGGAACCCATCGCCCTGATCCTATCCATCGAACATTTTTTCCCAATAAAATAATTGGGACCAAATTATAAAAACTCTCGATGTAACAGTTCGTTAGATATTCGATAATAAAAATTTGTTTTGTATATAGTACACTTCTTCCCCTGATTTTATCCAACCTGCATTTTAAAACTTTCGCTAAAATAGATCTTTAGATATGCTATAATTCAAATTGGCTGTGTGGAGGGGCAATATCTCCCCCTATTCAAATAACAAACAAATTTAGATAGATAAGGTCAAGGATTTTTCGTTGCAATGATATTCATATTCAAAATAACGATTAAAGAATTACAACTCCAAGACTGTCAAGACTCAGAACTTGAAGATTTGCAAATTTTAAAGAAGTAAAATTTGTCACATACAATCTCTATGGCATCAAAAATAAACCCATAACTTGATCTAGCTTCTATATAGGGCCCTTATTTGTAATAAAGTTTTGAGCTTATTTATTTATTTCATTGATTAAAGATCATTCCCTTTGGTGATCTTAAATATCTTTTACTAATGTGATTAACACAGATCCACATTAGAATATCGGCATTTATTTAGCCTTCATAGATTTCATAGTAAAAGCCAAATTTTCGATTTAATGATTTGCTTCCCACTGTAGAATCTTCCAAATATTTTGTTAATTTTTCCCGTGTCTTCTACGTTAAGATACTGTTTCTTATATTTTTTTAAAGTTAACGAAGATAAATGTAAGAAACGTGTAAAAATGTTGCCACTATAACTATATTGCCAACATGCAACAATGAATTTAAATACATGTATTTGTAAGTATGCAACACCAAAAACAAAAACATAGAAAATGCAACTAAAATTCTTATAAATGTTGGCTTTATGGGATACTTTAGTAATTTGGATCATTTTTTTCCGTTTTTTCGAAAACATTTCTTACAACATGCCACCAGCAACTGCTACAAACTGTGTGTGTGTATTCTTAAACATTTGATGGTTGTAATGGCAGCCATTAAATGTCCATCGACATCTATTGCAGATGATAAAAAAATGCCAATATTTATGCTATAGTTTTTTGTTAATGCCTTTTTCCTCATCTTTTGCTTTAAAACAGCACTTTACCCCCCCCCGACAGCATTAGATCTCTCTTGCAGAAAATTATTCAGAAAAAAATGGAATAAAAAACATAAGACAAACGTGACCCAAGTCATCAATGGCTATTTTAGAAAATAAATGTGATTCTTATACTCTACACCACTGAAAGTGATTGGGGTACAATGCATTTGTACTGATGTTTGTGACATTCAGAAAAAATTGTCCTACACCCACATCGCAATTTTTGAGACATTTTGATGAAATTTGGTACGTATTATTATTTTGGCCCACGAACGAAGCCTTTTGAAATTGGCTATATTTAGTTTAATATTTCAGGTACCCTCCATACAAATGCGATGTTGGGTGTTAGACAGTCGGACTTGACCGACTATAACATTCATATTTGTTTTTCTTATATTTGTTTTCTTATTTTTTTATTTTTTGCTGATTTTATTTGGTTAAAGTTATTTGTAGAAAAGTATATGAATTTGCCCTTGCAAATATTATTAGCTTTGATTACATACATGCAAATTGTAAGGACAAAGGAAATAACCTCCAAGATAAGGTCATTTGCAATGAAATTTTTCGTACAAAATCGCAAATTAAATCATTTCGTTTAAAAAAATAATTTTTATTTTATAACGATAAATTTATTTATCGATGGCTTTCGTGGGTTCGAATCGTCATAATATAATGTATTTTATATACTTCATGATTTTTTCGATCAGTGCGATTCTTTCAATAGACAAAAAACTGAAGTACTGGAAATGAACTGAAATTTGGTTAATGATAGTTGATAATGTATAAAATGAAAAATATAAGTCCAAAAAATGTTTAAGTTTTTAAAGACTCATTTAGTATTAAAAAAATTTAACTTAGATAATAAAGTTTTTTTTCAATGTATTTTCAATTTATAAATAAACAAACACAAAAATTACGTAAATTTACTTCTAGATTTTTTTTACAATTAATAAAAATGTTCATTAATTTGCATTTTTGTAATTCAATTTATTGATTAAATTTAATTTAATACAAAAAAGAACAGCTGCCAGTTTTTTGTTAAATTTGAAAAAAAAACTATATTCTATAAAATCAAAAATTTCCTTCAAATTAAATTTTTGTTTAAAAAGTTTTGAATTTTGATTTTACAAAAAAAATATTTATTTTTGTAAAATAATGAAATTTTTATAATTTCCTTTTAATAGCCTTCTCATACTGCCAAAATTCGTAAAATTTAGCAAAGTGTATCAAAAGTTATTTAAATGTAACATATTACTTACTGATTGCTTTTTATTTGTGGTACAGCGAGTATACTTAATAAAATATATATATGCGTATATATACCTATATATCTCATACGACCGAGTGTTCTTTCTTTGCTCTTTCAATAAGAAAAATTTTATAAAATGTTATTGAAAAATCGCAAAACGTGTATTTTTTCTTTGGTTTAGTTTAACTATACACACTGCTAGATTAATAATCAAAAGAGAACAGCTGCCATGAAAAAATAAAGTTATCTGAATAATAGAATTAATAATTTCAAAACACACAATGTCAACAATATTCGAAAATTATATTAAATAAACCTTTAAGTAACTTTAAGTAACTTATCTATTAGGAGAATCTCATAAATAATAAGACAAACAAGTAAGAATGTTATATACGGCTGTGCCCAATCTGCAATATCCTCCATCATAAATTCGTGTGTAATAGTCATATTTTTTATACACACTTACACATACACTCACAAACGTACACATTACATAACGTTTTTCTTAAATAACTATAACTCGGAACACAGAAGGAGTCGTAAAATTATTTATATTTTTAGCTACAATATTTTTCTACTGAACCGATTTTGATTATTTTTAAATTTATAATGAAGTATATATAGTTTAATATTATGGCAAAATTTCATTGTAAATTTCATTGTTATAATTGAGAATTTTACGACAGGTCTTCCCTTGAATTTAGAGATTGCCTCAGATATCAGTCTATATTTTTAAAAATAAAAAGGAAACTTTTAGTCTAGCGGTACCAAGACAAATAATAGTTTTATAAGCTCAAAACTATTTTCCGGAAAAGGGTCTTATATGGGAGTTACAGCAAAAAAAGTACCAAGATTAGAAAAACCATTGTGCTAAATTTCAATGAAATTGATCGTTATTCAAATGGTTTATAAACTCAAACCCAGAAAACGCATTATAAGGGAACTATAAAAAAATATGGACCTGTATAGGACAAACTAATATAATATCTTCAGAACAATTATAAAAATAATTGTGTCGAATTTTAATAGAATTGGTCTGAAAACAGTTTCCGGTGAGGGGCCTAATATGGGAGCTTCATCAATATATGAACCGAGATTGTTTTTATTAGAAATATACGCTAAAAATACTTAAAAAATCATTGTACCGAATTCCAATAGAATTGGCCTTCACTTAATTGCTTTATAAGCTCAAACTCGTTTTTCGAGAACGGGAGTTATATGGGAGCTATATCAAAATATGGACCCATGTAAATAAAATTTATAACATATATTTAAAATAGTTAGAAAATTTATTCTGCCAAATTTTAATAGAATTAATTCAAATGTAAAAGTTTTATAAGCTATAAATCATATTCCGGGAAGGGGCCTTATATGGGATCTGAGTCAAGTAACGATCTCAGAACAATATGGCTTATTTCGATTTATTATTGTATCAAAATAAGTTTACGTGACAAATTTCAGTAAATTATTTTAAAAATTACCGCCTATATGACACACAGGGTTTGGGGTGTATCAAAATTTTGCATATTATAATTTATAATTTTTTTCTGTTAATCAGATTTTGTTGATCTTTTTGCATATTGTACTATTTTATGTTAAAAAAATTTTTTGTTAAAGTCCAATTACATTTTTTAGAAGAAATTAGAAAAGTTCTTTTTCGGAATTTTGAGATTGTTTAAGATATAGGTCTTCCTTATTAACCGATATAGCTGGTTTTAAACGGATACAGTTGGTTAAAGGACAATAACAAATAATGTGGCAAAAGTTCATTGAATTCGGACAATTATTCTAATTACTCCAACCGACAGACAAACGAACAGGCGGACAGGCTAAGTCAACTCTGATTTTGATTTGATGCAATAATATATATACATTGTAGGTTTTGAAATGATTTCTTCTGGGCGTTACAAACGAAATGACAAAATTAATATATCCTCACTATACCTCCACCACTTGTGCTGGTGGAGGGTATAATGTGATTACATTAATAAAGTCTGAATGAATGGAAGCAGCCTTTTTTATATACATTCATTGATGTTAATTTCGGCAACCGCATATAACTTTCATACCAAGATCTTTTTGGAATTTTGAGTTCTTTTGGGTTCTAACCTTTTCTTCAGCATCCGCTCTAGTAGATTTTTGAAGTTCCATTATGCAGCGATATGTTTTTAGAAAATTTGACTTGGAATTTCAGTGCTCGGTTTTTGCAGCGTTTGGTCAGGAACTTTTGAGACTTGTATGTTTTGAAACCTGATTAGCTTTAACTATTCGTACCAAGCACTGAGCTCTTTTGAAAATGCTTTCTTTCTTTTTGGAATAAGAAACATCATTTTGACAATTACTTCAACATGAACTATGGAAACAGTTTGACGGCAGACTTTTTTATGTTTGGCCAATTTTGTGGTATCAATTTGGGTTTTGATTTAAAAATGTTTAATAATTTTAGTACGCACCATTTTCTGGTTATTCATTTCGATTGGGTTAAAAATAAATAATTTTTTTTTACACTGAACATAATAACTTACAAGTTTTACAAATGTAACTTCATTTTGGGTTAAACGTTTTAATGTAGAGCGAGTTTTAAAAATTGTTCGATCTCAGTCCATATAAATATAAATATAATTATTTCTATTCTATTGACTTTTTAAAAATATATTTTAAAATATTGGCAAACAATTATACACATGTTTATATACATTTATTATTTGCCAAAAAAATATGTTGGCAATTATTTTGTATTTGTTACTTTAGTTGTCGGTAGTTTAAACCCTACACCACCATAGGTGTTTGGGGCATTATGCGTTTGTGTTGATGTTTGTAATATGCGGTTCCTTACATACAAATGTTATCCGGAAAAAGTTTTAAACTCATTGATATAAAGCGATTATAAAAAAATTTGGCAGAAATAAGTCTTATGATATTCTGAAGCGATACGTCAAATTATGCGAAGGTTATTCCACTGCTTCTGATAGGTCCCTTACAAGCCCTCATAAAACTATCACTTTGAAGCGTGTAAATCTCACATATACGTTGGTGTTTCAATAATAATTGATGAAATTAATAATTTCTTGTAGCTGCCATATAAACTCCAAAAAAAAAATAAAAAAAACATTTTAAAACGCATAAATAATCGTCACGTCAGCTCACTTAAGCATAAATCAGAAAATGAAATTATACGAAGGTCTCTCATAAGTTTTTTTTTGCTACCACTTTTTAAAAAACAATGTGGTGTAGGGTGTTAGATTGCCGGACTTGACCGACTATAACGTTCTTACTTGTTTTTGGTTTTATTTTTAATTTCGCTCCCTTAACTTTTCTGCACTTTTCAAGAAAATCGGCTTAATATTTTCACAAAAACAACAAAATCACAAACAAAAAAATAAAATACTGCAACAAATAAACTTTTGTAATTTTACACTTCATTACAAACAATTAAAATTATTATACACACCAATGAGTATTTTTTGTATGGGAAAAAACAAAAATTCATTAGCATCAGCAAAAATGTTTTTATTACTAGAAAAACATTATGATGAAAATATAAAGAATTTAATTTGTTTGCAAATCATTGAAGAAAAAACAATAAAAACGATTGAATTTGAGATCTGAAAAAGTATTTATGAGATATTTTAAGAGAAAATTTGAAGTTTTTAAGATAAATAGAGGCGAATTGTATAAGTGAGAAAATATTGAAGCATACTTTTGAGCTCTTAAGATTTAAAATCATGTATGATAAATAATTACTGTCAATATTAAGTATACGTCACCGAATATTTATTATTATTTATACAATTACTGTTGCATACATATAAGCGCGTATGCATGCGTATTATTAATATTAAATACATATTTAAAGAAATCGCCAAGGCTAAACGAATTAAAACGATTGTTACACCCTACACCACCATAGGTGGTTATGCAAAAATTGTAATGGACTGAAGAAAACACTTTTAAGTGGCTTTAGCAAAATTAACTCAAGATCACTTTCTTAGTCGATTATATTAAATTTGGCATGTGTCATTATTTTGTCCCAAGAGCTATTGAAATTGGTGCTGATGGGTCCATTATTTCACCCAACCCCCTTAAAATGTTCCACCCGGAATAGGGATTTAAGATAGGAATTTCAATATACTTCTAAAACAATGTACCAAACGAGTTTCGATTCATTAATTTATATAGGTCCATATAAACCCCCCGTCTAAATATCAATTTCTTTTAACAAGAGCTCAATATCTTAACACTGGTCTATCAAACTTCATGAAGTTTGGAGGATTTGCGTCTCTTGGTACAAATACTACATTTTATTTTTTAATTTTTTATATTATTTTAATTTATTTTATTTATTTTTTTTTTATTTATTTTTTTTTTTTTTGCACCACTAAAGGGCTTTTATATCATAATAACAGGATGCCAAATGTGCGTTAGCTTTAACTTTTCATCTGTAAGGACTATTTTCCTTCCAGATGTATTGGGATCTTTTTATATGAATTTAAAAACATCATGTCATCATCATTGCTTTCTCTGAATCACTATTTTTATTAACAGACCCTTGATTGGTTGGTCAACTTTTTGTAGCACCAATTAAGGATTTGTTGGAAATATTTAATAAATTTGGAATGCGTTTTTTCTGGCCACTTATTTTAATCAGATTAAAAATATATTCATTTGTATGACATTAGACATATTAAGTGATATGTTTTGCAAAGGTAACAATGCTATCACCACTATTAAGTCGCAATATTGGCCCAAGCACGATGCTAGTTGAAATTGGTGATAATGGGGCCTTTTTTAACTTATCCCTCATAATAAAATTCCACCGATACAAGAGTAATAATGTGGTGTTTGTACAAAGAGATGCAAAACCTTCAAACTGCCCGGAGCTAAGGCCAGTATAAATATATTATGCTCTTGTTGAAAGAGAATTGAAGAGCACAGAAAAATGTCCAAAAGTGTGTTAGATTTTAAAGGAAGATAAACTGTAAAATGTAAGAAAGCACTATAAAAACATTATAGTGGTTTCCGGAAAAGGTTCTAAACTCCATTGATTAAAACTAGAGGAATGTTGTTTTTGTAAATTATACAAATAATTTCAATGAAATAAAAATTAAAACTTAAATATAAAGTTTGGATATTTATAGTGTTTAATATTCATATATTTCTAAATAATGGAAGCAATTCAACACAATATCACTTTAATCGTCTGAAATATATAAATCTAAATATTACTACTTCATGTATATTTCTTAACACAATAGCTTTGTGAAGTTTTGTTTTGTCTGGAACTAACTTTGTAATAATTTCAAATAGAATGAGAAACAAAAATTTGGCGCTCGGTTAAAAAAAAATTAATACAGGATATCACACTTCTATAACACCTCAAATAGAGCCCCTTGAGGATTCAAACTCCGAGAATCACAATAATACATGTTTTCATTGTGATACATTTTCCAAAAATCCATTGACTTATTAAGATATTTCCAACATAATTATTTCCTATCTGCATTGTGGATTTTACCTCAAAGTGGTTGTAACGGTCAAAAAAAAAGTAAGTATATCGCTCGACTTAGAATCACTGAGCCGGTAAAAGTATGTACGTCCTACCGTCCGCCTGGCTGTTCATATTAAGTTTGTTCGCAAAGTATAGGTTGCAGTTTTGAAGATATATTAATAAAGTTTGGCACGTACTATTATTTTGCCGATGCCTACTGAAATTGATTATGATCAGTCTATTATTTCATATAAGCCCCTACAAATGGTCTCCCGGAATGGGTGTTATTTTATTTGTCATATGTCCCATACAACCACCCTTCCAAATATCATTTTCAAACTCACTTTCAAAGTCATATTTTAAAAATATTTGATCAAATTAAGATAAATATAAACCTAAACCGTCATGTAAAATTAAACGAGGGTCGTTCTCCAATTTGTAACCTCCAGAAAGATAAAGATTCCCTTTAAAACGCATAAATTTAGCATAAATGTTTGTATCATAAGCATAAATAAAAAAAAACAAATTACACCAGGGTCGTTCATAAATTTTTCGTAGCAGAATTTTACAACCAACAATATTGTGTAGGGTATTATATAACTATATAACCTTTTTTCTTATTTAAATCAATTTTATATTGCATATATCTGAACGTCTTATAATTACGTATGATCAATATTGATTTAATCAATTTAAATATTAAGTATACGTTATGTTCTTTCAAAGTTTTTGTAAACTGACCTAAAAATGTCACTTCTTTGAAAAAATCTCTTTAAGACATATTTAACAATTCTTTCTGCTACATGTAGTCATAACTTCATATTTACTATCATAAATATTTCTCTCTAACATAACAAGACATTATTCATATCGGTTGTAGGATAATGTGACCATTATTTTTATCCACATGATCCCTATGACATCACAACATCATCACAATCATAAAACATTTAAGGGGTTTTTGTTTTATTTTTATAGATATTTTTGCCAATAAAAAGAAATAAACTGAACCTTATAGTTGTTGCTATTGCTACTGCTGACATTTTTTGTTGTTCTTTTTTTTAATACCCTCCACCAACAAAAGTGGTGAAGAGGGTATATTAACTTTGTCATTGCGTGTGTAACACTAAGAAGGAATCATTTCATTATATGAAAAATCTCGGTAATTATTTTTGCTTTAGCTCCCATATAAGTTCCTTTACCGGAAATGAGTTTTAAGCTTATAAAACTCTTATATGAATAAACATTTGTTTAACTGTCTTTAATATATAAAACTACTATATTTGGTTATTACTCCTTTATAATCCCACTTCGCGAAAAATATCTGGACCAATTTGCCACACTGAAGGTGGTTTTGGTATTATGCGCTTGTGCTAATGTTTGTAATATGCTCAAAAAAGGTGCTACATCCACCATTAACTATACAGTTTAACTCAAAATCACTTTTTTTTTGGCCATAATCTATTCTACATTTCAGGTACCTCCCATACAAATGTTCTTCCCGAAATAGGGTTTTAAATCAATAAAAATCTTAAATATAAAGCGATTTAAACGAAATTTGGTACAAGTAAGTCTTATAATATTCTAAAATGATGTTTTAAAAAATGCAAGCGTCGGTCCGTTATTTCTCATAGGTCGCATACAAATCCCCTTTCAAATATCATTTTTAAGGGGGAAAAATCCCACATATACGTTGGTATTGTAATAATAATTGGTCAAATTAAGATAAAAATAAGCAAAAGTCAAATTGTACTAGGGTCGGTTCATAATTTCATGTAGCTCCCATATAACCCCCCACAAAAACTTATTTGAAAACCCATAAATTTAATAAAAATCTTTTAGTGTCACAATAATGTAATACACAGAATAAATTATAAAAATTTATGAAAGACCCTCGCATGTTCATAAATTTTTCGCAACTACCATTTTTAACCGAAAATGTAGTGTAGGGTATTAAATATTCGGGCTTGACCGACTATACATACTTACTTATTGTTTTTTTTTTCTTGATTTTAAAACTAAAACCATAAAATTGCAAGAATAAATATTTTTTGCACCAAAATGAATAAAAGTTGGTTTTTTATGATTTCTGCAGTGATTTGCATAAATAAATACTTTGAAATGTTACCAGCAACAACAGCAACAACTACAATAACAATAGCAATATGTAATATTACAATTTATATATTTTTGTGATTCCATTCATAAACTTCTATATGACTTGAGTAACTTTTGTTGTTGTCGTTAAAACATCTATTGTGGTTGTTGTTGTTTATTTAAGGATGCCACCAAATGTGATGTTGTTGCCACAAATTTCTTCTTGTGTTTGCATATGAATATTGGTAGCAGTATTGCTGCTACTATTGTTTTGTTGGCATCTGAAATAAAATGTCTTAAATCTTGTTTCTCATTTATGAGAATGTAATCTGGCTCAAGATAAATTGCCTTGAAATGCATTTTATTCTAAATTGTATTTTATGATACGACAACAACTGTGGGAGAGAAAGTTTTAAGAAAATATGTGTTAAAAAATATCCATATTGATGGAGTTGGAAAAAGGCTGATAATTATCTGTTTTAAAACATCAACTACTAATATTCGAAAGTTCTTCAAACTACATTTTGCTGGTTTTAAATAGGAAACTCGGCAAAATAAAAAATACTCAGGTCAAATTTAATCAAGCTCTTTCATTTATTATGGATATGAGCATGTCAACAACAGACAGAGAGATGGACATAGCTAAATTGATTCAGATCTTGATTTGCTGCAAAAATATATTTATATTATGATGTCTTACAAGACTCCTTTTTAGCGTTATATATGGAATGACAAAATTTCCATCACCACCATCTTCATTGTGGTGGTGGAGGACATACAAATAATAAAATTAAATAAAAATAAGGAAGAATGCTATATGCGACTGTGTAGAATCTTAAATACCCCCACCCCTTTAATTTTACTAACATTCGCATGAGTTGAAGATACTGCATGTGAGAACCACTTTGTTCTTTGTCGGACCAAAATAACGGCACTTGTCAAATTTCATCAAAATATTTAAAAAACCATGATCTGTACTTTGATCACATGCATGAATGGACAGCGAGCAGGACTGGTAAGCATTATTCAATCGATTCAGACAATCTGCACATACCTTTTAAACTCCAACCTCCTATGGTGATTCAGGATATAAAAATTTACCATCCATCATTACACTTATTTAAAATAAGTTATGATTATTTTTGTAAGTATTTAAGATCTTCATTGTGCACACTGTTCTCAATACTTCATATTCTTTATTTGTTGTACATTAGAGGCATATTGCAATATAGTTAATATTAGTTTAGTATATTTTCTTTTAAAGTTTTTTTCTATTTCCCATTTTCAATAAATTTCAAATGAATTCAAATATTTATTACATTCATATTGAGATTTTCTATGTAAAAGTTTATTAAAATCATGAGCGTATTGTGATAAATTATTGATGAAAAATATTCACAAAATATGATAATGACCCATTGGGAGATCGTCGCAAAGATCAAAGCCTACTTTTAAGCTCAAAACAAATGAAACGAACTGAACTCCTTTCATTATGGATAAGGTGATGTTGCTAGAACATACATTTTTTCACCATCCATTATGCAACAAGAATATTTTTTAGAAAACTGGACTCCAATTACCCCGCTCTTTTGGCCTTACGCTGGTTCTTACATTGTCAGAAACTTTTTGATCCTTGTATGTTTTTAAACCTGTATAAGCTTTAACATTTTGAACCAAATAGCATGAGCTTTTAGCTACTACGGCTGGTTTTCCACTGTGCTTTATATTTTTGGCTTTAGGAACATCATGTGGACTATTTCTTCTACCTGAACCAGACATTCTATTAACGGATAAGTTCTCCCGGTACTGTTTAATAACATTGGAAACAGTTTGACGGCAGAACTTTCAATTCTTGGTCAACCTACTGTAGAACCAAATTGGATTTGATTGAAACCACTTAATAATTTTCGTACGCTCTTTTTTTCTGTTCACTCGTTTTAATCAGATAAACAACAAATTTATTTCCAACTGGCAATCGGACAGACAGACGAACAAAGCTTAAAACGACACAGATTTTGATTTGATGCAAAAATGTGTATATTTTGTGGGATCTTAGAAAATCATCACCTCATCACCGCTTGTGATGGTGTAGCTCAAAACCTTATTTTAAATTTAACTTCACTATTTCAACTTCACTATTTCAAGTTTATTATAGATTTAAATGCAACCATGCGAGTTTTAATATTCTATACCAAACAGCGCCATCTAGACTTTTATCTATTACCATGTACATTGGGGAAGAATCAACTTTTTTGGGAAATAAATCTGTAACTATTGATCGGCTGGATGACTTTGTATGAAATTTAATGCAGTGATAGCAGGATAGGGGAACTTTGACAATTAAACTTAAGCCAATTATCTTTACAGTTATATTTTTCGAGTTATTTCGATTTGAATTTGTAACTTTAAAATTTTGCTTTCAAGAACATCAAACTATATTTTATTCTTACTTGTTAACCCAGAGATTTATTTTAAAAGAAATCATATTTTATAAATTTTATATAAGAAAACCTTTTAGTCTACGCCTTTGTGTTCTCATTCTTCAATTTTAATACACGAATAAAATTTATTCATTTATTCCCTTTTTTGTTGTTGTTGTTGTGTTTTATTCAACTGCTTAAGCAATTCAATCGTAAAAATATAATTCTTTGTTTTTTGGTTTTGGTTTACCAACACACACATATTTACAAACAAAAAATACATAAGGAGTAAGGTTGAAAAATTCTTCACATACATAACAAAAACGAAATCACGAAACTTACAGTTTTAATTTTTTATTTGATACAAATTAATATAACAATTTACAAAGCTAAATGTCGGTAGACCCGATCTATTATAAATGACAGTTGCGTAAAATTTATAAACGACCCTCGTAAATTTTCTGATTTAAGATTAAGTGTGAAGTACGTTAAAATTTTTTATAAAATATATCTCTTTGAAAAGGAAAGAAGAAATGATGTAATGACCCTCGCATAGTTTCGAACATCACTTTTTGATTGTATTTATCTTAATTTGACCAGTTGATACTACAATACCAACGTCTATGTGAGATTTATGCCCTTCAAAGTGATACTTGAAAGAGAGATTGTATGGGACTTAAGAGAAGTAATGGTCCGACACTTGCATAATTTCGCGCATCGATTTAGAATATTATAGGACTTATTTTTGTTGAATTTCGTGAAAATCGCTATTCCCAAATTCCGGAAGGATATTAATATAGGCGCTAGCTAAAATATTGAACGAATGCGACCAATTTCAATAAGCTTAATCCTTGAAGTAAAAGGTAATATTTACCAATTTACGGTTGTCATTAGATCGTCTCAGAAAGTCTCAAAGGTTAGTGTTACACCATTTTTTCTGCATGTTAAAAACACTTTATTGAAACAGGCCTTTTTGTCTCCTCTATTCTTCTTAAACAATAGTTTAATATCTCTCCAATAACCTTAGCCCCGTATAGAGGATTTGCCTCTCTTGGTACAAATACCACATTATTGTTCTTGTACCGCTCAAGCGCTTGTTTAATAAAGTGACAAAATTTTTGTTATTTACGCCGCAACTGCATATTCTTTGCCATACCAAGAACTTGACTGCTTTCGGATCCTCAAATTTTCTTCAACATTTCCTCAAGCACCAGCAACATAAAATGTTTGATTAGGAAGTTGCGAAAAATCTGCCAATCTGTCTCAAAACTTTTAGCAGCATTCCAGTAAGAATTTTTTTGATGCCTGACTGATTTAAATCTGCATTAGCTTTAATCTCGCACCAAATATTCAGAGCACTGAGCTAACCGGTAATACCGGATGACATTGACATTCAACTTAATAACTAACATGTTTTACAAAGGATACTTGATCAAAAAGAAAACAAGTAAAACTTGGGCTAAAAGTAGGACTTCTCTTTTCTCGGGGTTTCTTGTTCCCGGAAATTTAAGAAAAAATCTGTTGTTACCGAGAATTCCCGGGAATAAGTATCATAGAATCACATGTTCTAAAAAACTACTGCTTTAACAGCTTTCTAATGAAAACATTCTTAAGATTTTAGTAAAAACAAGTAGGAATCCTATATTCGGCTCTGCCGAAACCCTAATATCCTCCAATTAAATTTGATTTGAAAGTCATAAAATTTCGAGGCGAATATATTATTTCTGGATTTAATTAAAATATTTTAATTTTAAGAAATTTTATACATATATAACTCCAATCTAGGTAGATGCCCTAATTTGAAGCTGCTATTCCGGAATTGTTTATAGTAGAATGTGAATTGATGTTCTCTAAGTTATTTTAGCTGAATTTAATTGAAATTTAAGAGGTTAAATTCTTTTCTGGAAAAGTGGTGAATTATATTGGACTATAATTTAATAGATGAAAATTAGTAAAAAATGATTCTGAATTTTAGATGAAATTATTTCAAACTTACCATCTTTTCCGGGATGGGCCCTAAAAAGAGAACTATAAACAAATATGTTTCAATATTCGATAAATTTATTACATATATTAAAGACAGCGAAAAAATTAGTTTGCTAAATTCTTTTAGAAGTATTCCGAATTACGTCCTTTTATTGTAGATAGACCAAAAAAACACAAATTTGAGGTTATACTCTCTTGCTAAAATAAATGTATGTGAGAATTTTCAGGAAATCGTTTTTCCAGTTTTGATCTATATTACACACTGATATTAATCCGATTTAGATAAGTTTTGATATGATATAGTATGGTTGAATTCAATATCAGATATCAGTCCATAGCTATTTTTCTATTAGAGCGAGTTTTAAACAGAAAACTGCGAAGAACAATATGACAAACAATTGGCATAATTTTTTGGAATTCTTAAATGATTTATTCTGGAGTTACACACGCAGGCAACATACCTTTAATATACCTTCTTTTTATTAAATTACTCCCCGAAAATTCCCGATAGAAATTTCTCGGAATTAGCGAGAATAAAAATCTCTGAAGGGTTCTCCAGTAGAGAAACCCAAGTGTAAAGTGTTAATGAAAAACGTTTGTTATGAATTTTTCGATCTCACTCCTTGTAAGCGAATTTATTCAACATATAAAATATTTCCTCTTTCTCTGGGATTGTTTTTGTAAATTACACAAAAAGGATTTTTGCAATAACACACACACATATACAATATGTGTGCATATGAATTTATACAAAGTTTACAAACATTGTGTTCTGTGTATCGATGTTCACATATATGTGTACATATGTGTGCAAGTAGTTTTATAAGTATTTATGCCAGTTCACAGGATGATACGAAATAAAACCTTTTTAATAATAATGCGCTTTTCCGCTTGAAAATATGTTTTACTTTTTTCTGAAAGGGGGGAAGTGGGGCTTTCACTGCTGTATATTTTGCTGCCGTTGGTTTTTGTCAGAATTGCCAAACAAATAACAATAAAAACATTAGCATTAATGAAAATTTCAATATAAACCGAAAAAACAGAGAATTATAACAACAATAACAATAAGTAATTTTTTTCCACTCATTAAATTGTTTTTGATTTCTTATTTTAATTCAATAAGAAAATTATTTAATTGAATTTTATTTTGTTGCAACAAAAGCAAAATAAATATTCACCCAAAAAATCACACATGTGAAAAAGTCGATATGGAATTTTCTACAATAATTTAATTATTTCCACTTTTTATACCCTACACCACTAAAGGTGATGGGGGTATTATGCGTTTGTGTAGATGTTTGTAACGAACAGAAAACAAAGTCCTACTACCACTTTTAAGAACACCGTTTGTCTCAGAATCACTTCCCGAGTCGAGTCCGTCCGGCTTTCCATGTAAAGCATATTCGCAAACTTTAGGTCGCAGTTTTGAAGCTTTCTTAATTAAATTGGTACTATAAATCGGACATACACGTGGGCTCTGTAAAAATATTAAATCAAATTATGATAAATGTAAGTCAAAACCGCTATGTGAAACTAAACGAGGGTCGGTCTACAATTTCTTCCAATTCCCACATACGATTAATAGTTTCATAATAATATATTGCACGCATAAGCATAAATAAGGAAAGCAATCTATACGAGGGTCATTCATAATTTTTTTGAAGCAGACATTTTCAACCAACAATGTAGTGTAGGGTTTTACATATTCAAGCTTGATCGACTATTACATTTTTATTAAGTTTGCCATTCCGTGTGTAACGCCAAGAAGGAATTATCTCAGACCCAACAATGTATATATATTATTGCATTAAATCAAAAACTGAATCGATTTAGCTATGTCCGTCTGTCTGTCTGTCTGAATTCAATAAAACGTGCTTCATCATTGTGTAAAAAATTAAATGACTCTTTGTGTCATATGGGCCGCAATTTTTAAGATAATTTACTGAAATTTGTCACATATACTTATTTTGATACAATAATAAATTCAAAGAAGTCATATTGTTCTGGGATCATTAATTGACCCAGCTCCCATATAAGGACCCTTCCCGGAATATAATTTATAGCTTATAAAACTCTTAAATTTGAACTAATTTTTTTGAAATTTGGCACAACTAATTTTCTAGCTATTTTAAATATATGTTTTATATTTTATTACCATGGGTCCATATTTTGATATAGCTCCCATATAATGCCCCTTCCCGGAAAACTGGTTTAAGCTTATAAAACAATCAAATAAAGACTAATTCCATTGGAACTCGGTACAATGCATTTTTAATATATAATCTCGGTCCATATTTTGATGTAGTTCCCATATCAGACCACTCACAGTTTTCAGCTAATAAAACGAGTAAATAAAGACCAATTCTATTGAAATTCGCACAATTATTTTGCTGAAGATATTATTTTAATTTGCCCTATATGGGTCCAAATTTTCCTATAGCTCCCCTATAACGGGATTCCCCGGAAAACGGGTTTGAGTTTATAAAACATTAAAATAAAGATCAATTCCATTAAAATTTAGTACAATGATTTTTCTTACTATAATCAAAGAATTTTATATATATGAACGATCTTGGTCCAAATTTTGCTGTAGCTCCCATATATGACCCCTTCCCGGAAAACAGTTTTGAGCTTATAAGAAACATATTTTTTTGTTTTAATACGCTTCACAATACAATTGGTAAAGGGAGTATGTTAACTTTGTCATTCTTTGTGTAACGCTAAAAATAAATTATTTTAGACCCCATAATGTATATATTCTTGCATAAAATCAAAATCTCAGTCGAGATTTCTGTATTATATACTATATACATTTGTGAGTGTATGTGTATCTATGTAATATATGTATTAACTTCACACGTATTTGTGGTTGAGGGTATTGAAGATTCGGCATAGCCGAATTTAGCATTCTTATTTGTTTTTAGATAATTTGTGGATAATAAACATTTTTTTATGAATAAGAATTTATATGAAGGTTACTAAAATAAGTACCAAGAAATAAGATAAAAATGGATTATACTTTTATTTTAATATCTTTCTGAAATTTTCAGTAAATGTGGATCTTGTGATTATAACTGCTAAAAAGAATTATGAAAAAGAAGAATTATTGAGAATCAGAGAAAGTGTGATGAAGAATCCCACAATTGAGATTTACGGTATTTTAGTCAGTAGAGTCCAATAAATATTATTGGTGATCTGAAAAATGCCATTACCGCATAATTACAAACATACTTAAGTTTCCGAAACTATATTATCTTTGATAATATGAAACTATATGATTTGTAGTTAATTTCAAAAATATGTTGTAATTTAAACATGTGATCAACTCACAAATGACTGGACTACTAAATGTTGCTTTAACGTATACTAAATCAAAAATGGTAGTAAAGATAACGAAAAAGGGTCTAGAATTAAAGAAAAGTAGGTTAAATATCAACCAATGAAACCTTTATTCATTATAACGAAAATGTTCGTTTATTTAGGAAGAATTGTCAATTTAACTTTTTGAATTCGTTAATAAAAATGGTGTTAATTTTAATAAATATTATTCAATTTGAATAACATATTATTCAAATTGACAAAACTTAATTCTTTATATTGATTAATATTATTTAATTTAAATATTATATTTAAGTTAAATTTACAAAATTTTAATTAAATTGAGGAAAGAATTATATATTTAATTGTTGTAATAAATTAATATATAAACTATTAAGGACCAAGGGAAGGAATACTCCGAACACAAAACAACTATGAGAATTTTCAAATTTGGTCCAAATGACTTACAAAAGAAACTGCAAAGAAAATATATAAAATTATTTGACTAAAATTTTATTATTTTTTATTTGACTAAAATTTTATTATATAATTAACAAAAAATTTATTTAAATGAACTTCATTTTAGTACGTAGAATTGAATAAACTTGTGTCATATTTTACGTACGAAGCGCTTTGCCATTTTTACTAAATATCTGTTGGTATAACATATTTTTCGGCAACTTTTTAAACAAAATTTTATTAAATTTAATATCTTTTACTAAAAAAATGTTTGATAAAATTTGTTTAGTACATTTGAAGAAAAATTCTTCAATTTGAAGAAAAATTATGTTTATTAGAATAAAACACTTTTTTTTCATTAAAATCATAAGAAAATTTTTCGTTATTATTTCCTACGACATGTGATTCGATGTGGGATTTCTTCCCAGAATAGGGTGTTCATTAGCTCTTATATTCAATTCTTATTCGTGGCAGTCATTATCACTTGTTGCTAAATCATTTAGATTTTCTAATCATCTATCATGTGATCGTAGTCACTAACAACCTTCACCAACTCTTTCTCATTCCAATACGACAAATATGATAACTCCAATTACCCTTAAACGATGTCCATATTAAGCAAAATGATAAATCCATAAATTAAACTCAGCCACGGTTGAAATAATCTCTCAATATTGTAATTTAAATTTTTTAATTCTTTATAAAAATTCAAGTTCATTTTTCTGTTTCCCAAAAAAATATTGTATTTTCTGTTCTTTCTCAAAAAAAACACTATTCCTCAACCCACTACATACATATTTTTTTTAAATATATTGTATAAAAATAAATAGTTAAAGTTTGAACATTTCCAGTAATTCGCCTTTATGGATAAAGTTTTGCTGTCCAAAAATGAACCAAAGAAAAATAAAACAAAACTATAAAACAAAAAGTCATTACAAAAGACTGAGACTGAGATGACTTCTTAACAACTAAAAGTATCTAATTACATTGCAAATATTAAACAAATAAGACGGAAAAGAAAACTTAAATACTTTTGTTGAAATGTATCGACATTTATTTTCATATTATTTTAGCGTTATGTGGCATCTTTTCGTTAGCTTTATTAGGGGGGACTTGTTCCATGAACAATTTGAAATGAAAGGGAACTACAAAAAAATATCAAACCGACAACAGTTGGTCATTAAAAGTATTAAAGGAGTATTAAAAACTCAATGGCATTAATGTCATGTTTGAAGAAATGTTACATTCTAACAACGAACAAACCAATGAAGAATAACAAAAAATATATTCAATACAACAAATCGTTAAAGAGTAAACTACTGCTTGACTTGGCCTGACTTGACTTTTTACTTTAAAAAGGGGGAAAAAAGAATGAAAAAAACCCAATAATGAAAAACATGAATATAACACAAACTGTCATTATTGCTCTTTTTCTAACTTAATTGCAAAAGTTTGTTGCCATTTTTTTCTCGTGTTTCTGATCAAAAAATGCCGGCAAAAACCAAATAACAACCACAAATATTATTGGTTTAATATTTTAAAAACTTTTTTTAACAATTCCTGTATTTTTTCTGCCATGTTTTATAAAGTCAATATACAACAAGTACCGGGCTGCTGGCACAATTTCAGTGTGGGTCAGAATCACTAATTTTTGGATTAATATTAGGAATAAATTTAACTGTGCCGAATATTAACAAATTATATTGTACATAAGTGCTGGTACCAAATCAAAGTTTTTAATGGCCAACTTTAAAAGTCCCTTCCTAGAAATAGGAGCCAAAGCAACTGTAAACCGATATTTGTCAGATTAAAAAAATAAAAAAATTATTGTGCTGAATTTCAATAGAACTTATTATTTTTAAAGAGTCTTAAAAGGAAATTGAAATTTTGAACCTTTTTTGGAAAACTCTTTCATTATGGTACTTTATGTCAATTTTGCTCGTACAAGTAGTCAATCTCCGTTTAATATCTAATACACTTTTCTACACCTTTTAAAGCCTAATATTGTCCACTTACCATAGCTCAAGGCCAAAATCCTCAAATACTGTATACTGCCAAGAGCTATGTGCTTTTATACCTAAATTAGCTTTAACTTTTTAAACTACCGGACTACTTTCCTACTGGAGAAACATCATGTGGACCATTCCTTCTACTTGAACCATGTTTTCCACCAACGGACGGTTTTCCGGAATTTATGATAAAAATTCGGAAATAAAAAAATATTTAAAGAAAAGGTGATAATTATGCAGCATAGCATAGCGTTCGGTCGATACTTCACTTTCACGATTTTAATACTACCCCATTGTGCATTATGGTGTAGCTGGAGACAACATTGTTCCCCGGAACGTATTATATACATACACATATACATATTTTTATACCCTCCACCACCACAAGTGGTGAAGAGAGTATATTTACTTTATCATTGCGTGTGTAATGCTAAGAAGGACTCATTCTTGCATCAAATCAAAATCTAAGTTGAATTAGCTATATCCACTTGTCTGTCCGTTTTTCTGTTTATCCGTCCGTCTGTCTGTCTATTGTTTACTCCCTTACAACCACAATAATTGAAAGAGTTCAATGAAATCTGGTCTGAAAGTTGTTTATAGCCTTGATAAGTTTCCTGTTAAAAACCGGTACAGTATATTCAATTATATAGGCCGATATCTGAGAAAACCCCTAAATTCAAGCAATAAATTTTCGTGAAAATGTCAATTGGAAATCAACAAATTAGAATGAAATTTTTCAATAATATTAAGTTTTATATACTTTATTACCGTTCCAAATTAACAAAATCCGTTCAGTAGCAAAAAAGTTATAGTCAAAAATATAATTAATTTTATGATTCATTAAGTATTTATTTCACACGCATTTTTGGTGGAGGATATTGAAGATTCGGCATAGCTGAACATAACAGTCTTACTTGTTGGTTATTTTATTTTGAGTCTGACTAAATATATAGTGTGTGTTGGTATGTGTGTTATGTATTTGATTGTGTTTGAAATATTTTAGCATAGAATAATTTTTACAAATACATTTTGAATGGCTAATAGCTACAATTAGCGACAAATGATAGTTGACAATTTTGTTTAATGCAAAAAGAAATAAAAAGAAAAATTGAGAATGTTTGAAAATAGAATAAAAATATGTATATATAGTTATGCATGTATGTATGTATGTGTGTATGTATGTATGTATGTATGTATGTATGTATGTATGTATGTATGTATGTATGTATGCAGTTATATTGCTCATCAAACATTTTTTAAATTTTATAAACAGCAATTGTTAACTAAACTTGTTATGAGGTTGTGGTACACAGTGAATAATATTAAGGAGTGAGATCAAAATGCTGTTAGAACACTAAACCCCTTAACTTACAGTTTTAATTTGTTTATTTGATTGAAATTTTAAATAAATTTCACAGAAAAACATTCTAACCTTACTTCCGGAGAGTTTGGTGTATTTGCCTCTCTTGTTACAAATACCGCATTATTGTTCTGGTATCTGGAGTGGAACAAGTGGCTTGTTTGTCATAATGGCGGGATAAAAAGTCGCCCGTTTTAAGAAATTATTGGCTTCTTTTGCAGCAACTGCTTGCTATACGAAGATTTTTTTTGAGAATTTTTGACTGGTTTTGAGTTCTAAACTTTTCTTCAACATTCCCTGGAACAGCTGCAATATAAAACTTTTGACTAGAAAGTTCCGATAAGTCTTCCAGAACATAAATTTCGTCATCCATTTTGCAGCAAGAATATTAAAGAAAAACTTTATTTAAATTTCCGAGCTCTGTTTTTGGCCTCTACATTTTTATCGGCGTATCTGTTAGGAACTTTTTGAGCATCGTATGTTTTTTAACCTTCATTAGCTTCAAATTTTCGAGCTCTAAGCTAAACGGACTCCTTTTATACCCGATGTATAAGGAGATCTTTTCAAAATGCTTTCGATTTTTTCGGCTTTAGAAGCATTATGTGAACCAACATTGAACACAATTTGATGGTAGACTTTTGAATGCTTTTGTAGGTCCATGTTTGGTTTCCGTGAAAATATGTTAAAACGTTAACACACACTTTTTTCTGTTCACTTGTTTCAGATCAAATAAACAATATAGTAATTCGATATTAAACATAATAACTGACATGTTTTACAAGCCGATTCAAAAACAAGTTATCGACCTTAAAATTTAGAAGTTTGCCTCAGTTCTGAGGTTTAGAACTTCAACATTCATTAATTTACAATAAACTGGGTTTATATTTTTAACACAAGTTTATATTACTTTATTATCGTACTAAAAGTCATCAAAATTAAATCTGTATGAAAAGGTTAGAGGCGAAATATATGTAAAAATTTTGACTTAAAGCCAGTGTTGCCAATTTAGCCATTTAGTGACCTAATATCAATCAAGTTTGACCACCGAAAATTTTATTTTGTCATTAAATATTTTTAAGGCATTTTTATTTACTCTTAGCCATTTTTATAATGGCTTAATGGACTCATCAAGATGTTCATAAAACTCTTAAAAGGGAAACACCTCATCAAATTTTGGTATCATCTGCATCTAAAAGCAAATCAATCTCTAATGGATTTTTTTCCAATAAATTAAGAATAAAATTTGTTCTTAAAGGATCAATTGAAATTTTTTAAAACAAAATGGTTATCAAGTGAAAAATTAGTTTCCTGAATTTTGGATCAATAAAACAAATTTAAGGATAATTTTTGAAAAGCGTAGAATCACGAAAAATACCATAAATTTTATATTCTTCAGGAAATGTATGACTTTAAATTTATTCGATTATATTTGATGAATCTCTTTTTATATGTGATTTTATTTTTATGCCTTCGACCAAAATAATTTGTAATTAAATTTTTCATCATTCGTGTAACGCTATGTCCTTAACTTTATATAAAAAAATGAATCTGAGTTTGTTTGGGACTTAAAGGCAGTTAAACCACTGTACCGATTTTGTTGAAATTTTCGCAGAATGATTCCCAAAGGTTCTCAAATTTGACCCCAAATACCCCAAAAACTTGTTTAACTGATCAAAATATAGGTTGGATAGGATCAGGGGAAAGGTACTCCCGTACAAAGCAAATATTATTTATCGAATATCTAAAGAACAGTAAAAGGGGGAATATTCAAATTGGTTCAAATTACTTTCCCAAGAATCTTTTTTACTGGCCAAAGTGTAGGACAGATAGCACCAGGGAGAGAGATCCCCCTATACAAAGCAAATATTAATTATCGAATATCTAAAGAAATATAACACCGAGAGTTCTCAAATTAAATCCCAATCACTTTCTCAAGGAACTATTTTAGTGAACAAACTGTAGAACCGATAGGACCAGGGGGAGGGAAATCATGATTATAGAATATCTGAACAACTATAATAGCTAAAGTTCTAAAATTTGGTTCCAAAGAGTTTAACTTGACAATATATAGGACGGTTAGGATCTAAGGAAGAAGTAGCTCCCATGCAATGCAAATATTAAATTAAATTTGAAAACGGATAGGACCAGGAGCATATGGCAAGATGACCATTGCATAAATTTCTTTTTAATACACGTTTTAATTTGTGTTATTATCTCTCTCTTGTTTGAGGATTTAGCCACTTGTACTCCTCAAGAATTGTCAACACTGCTTAAATACAAGAAAGTGTCCATTTTAAACTTATCAAAAAATTCTCTCACTGTATTTAATTATAACGCCACAGACACTGTAAATGTATTTATGTACATTTATAAAATGTAATTGAACAAATGAATTTTCTCTCACTTTGTCGTACACACTGATGTTTTTATTATTAAAACTTAAGCAGACATAATGACATCTGTAATTATGCGTGACAGCTGTCAAATGTCAAAAACTCGATATTTGCTGTTAACAGGGTGTTTTCTCGCCCTTTTTTTTTTTTTGAAATAAAAACAGCAATGAATTTATATATGTTGTGTGGTAGATGTGAAGCTGGAGGTTTTGATCATAAAAGCCTGCGGTAATTATAAACGAGCGAATATAATAATGTGTTTTGAAAACATTTTGAAGTTTCGAAAAGTAGTTTTTTTTTTTTTTAATTACCAATAAAGAATATTAAAGTGTGCGTTTTGTAGTTTCACATTTAAATTAAGTTTTGAAAAGAAATTTTGTTATTTATTTAAATTTTCAAAATACTATTGATTTATTGCACTTTAGAACATAATGAGGAAAAGTCGCTAAAATTTTTAACAATACTGTATATCAAATCGAAAACTGGGTCGATTTAGCTTTGTATGGTTGTCTATAGGAAACTTTGCTACATCTGGAATAATTCTGACAAAGCAATGAAATTCGGTTATTTATAGATGTTCAATGTCGATCCAATATTAAAAATGTGTTAGACCAGTCCCTGAGTCAGCTTTAAAGACTGTCCATTTATGCAAACATTCACATGGATTGAAGACATTGCTACAGATAAAAATTACAATAAAACATGGTAACATATTTTTGAAATTGCCCATAATCATTGGTACTTTACAAACGTTTCGATAAATGTCTGGAATTCTATGAAATTGGTCCACAATTAAAAATCCTTTTAAGCCTCAAACTCTATTCCGGGATGTATGATTTAAAGGTGTTATAAAACATATCTCTCGATTTTGTCAAAATAGATAAAATTAAAAACTCTTATAAGCATAAAACGTTTTGTCGAAAAGGGACCTTAAATAGGAGCAGTAACAAAATATAGCCCGATATTCGTCATATAAGTATTTAAGAAAGTTAAAACAGTAATTGTGTTGAACTTCAATAGAACTGAATTATTTTTAAGAGTATTTAAGAGTTTTAAAAGCTTGAAAACCTATTCAAGGAAGGGATATTATATGAGAAATATACCAAGATATGAACCGATATTGATCTAATAACTTATACTAAAAACAATTCGAAATTCTATTGTTTAGTGGTTCAATAGAATTTGTCTATATTTAAGAATTTTATTAATCGAAACAGATACCATATTCCGGGAAGGGGTCATATACGGGTGCTATGTAAAATAATGGCTCCCGCATAATCTAATTTCATTGGGTTTATTATATCGAAATAAATCTTCATTTATGGCAAATAATTTCTAGAGCTTGCGTCATGGTATAGGGTCGGCCTTAACCGACTGGTACACTCTGACTAGGCTTTAAATACATTAGCCACTAATAAAACAAGCATAAATGTTATAATCGGTTAAGCCCCCACTATATAATATACTACACCACACTGTTGATGGTAAATGGCAGCTCAAAAATATAAATAAGCGAACCTCGTATAATTTACTTTTCTGATTTATGATTAAATAAGAAGTACAGTCCATGAAATTTATGCGATTGGAAAGATTTTCTTTGGAGTAAAAAGAAACAATGGACCGAACCTCTTATAATTTCGAACATTGAATTTAAATTATATTTATCTTTATTTGATCAGTTATACTAAATTTTGAGTGAGATTTATGCCTTTCAAAGTTATATTTGGAAGGAGGAAGAAATAATGGGCCGACTCTTGAATAATTGTAACATCGAATTAGAATACAAGACTTATTTTTGTTTAATTTCTTTAAAATCACTTTTTGGCTAAGACTTTTGTGACTTTAAAGCTCCATTCCGGTAGGACATTTATATAGGAGATAACTAAATTATTAAATGGAACATGAACAATTTCAATAGGCTTCTTAATATTCACCAAATTTCATCTAAATAACAAAAAATTTCGATCTGTAGATTATGCACAACGTTTACACCACCACAAGTGGTGAATTGATAATAATAATTTTGCCTTTCCTCGTGTAACGCTTAGAAGGAACCATTTCAGACCCCATAATGTATATATCGAGTCGATTTCGCTATGTCCGTCTGTCTGTCCGTTTGTCCCTCTATCTGTCTGCCTGTTTGTCTGTTCTTTGCATGCTCACGGCAACAGTAATTAGCAGACTTTAATGAAATTTCACCTGAGTATGAGCTGTAGTCCTGAAAAGCTTCCTATTTAAAACCAAATTCCGTATATGAAAAGTTATAGACTGATATTTGAGGTAACCTCAAAGTTCAAGCGAAGAACTTTCGTAAAATTATCAACTATATATTGGAAATATATGTTGAAATTTTGTCGTAATATTAGGTTGTATATACCTCATTTCCATTTCTGAAATTATCAAAATCAATTAAGTAGATAAAAAGTTATAGTCAAACATATAAATAATATTATGACTCATTAAGGGCCAGGTTTTAAGACGTTGATAACTAACATTTTTGAGTTAAGTGTATTTTAAGCTTAAAATTAGCATTCTCAATTGTTTTTATATATTTCAAACTTGAATGGTTATCCACCTACGGTGGTGGAGGGTATAAAAATTTGAAAAAAATATTCCAAATTCAAATTTTAAGTTTGAGACTTCAGTCTTCCTGATAAAGAAAAGTTAATTTTAAAAACAAAATTAAAAAAAGTGTTCATTATGTCATTTGCAATTAGTTAACCCATCACTGTCCTACAAAATTAATTTTATATAAAAAAAAAAAAAAAACAATTTTTTTTAATTTGTTATATTTCAACAAATTTGTATTAAATTAATCAAAAAAGACACATTTAACTTCTCACAAATAAAAAACGTCTATCAACCTAACAACACTCCTTTTCTGAATGTCGCCAAAAGTCTTGTTTAATTTTTTCAAAATAATAAAAAAACACAACAACAAGAAAAGCGTTACAAATAACGAAAATCCAATTGAAATTAATGACCTACAAATGTCAATTTGAAGCAAAAATCATTTGTTTTCTTTGACAATGGATCCACAACAACAACAAATCTTTTTTTAAAAAATTTGAATAAATTCATATATAAAATAATAAAAAGATTTTAATTTGAACAAAAGAAACTGATATTCAATGTCAAGGTTAAAATATAAAATATCAAATTTATTCAAAACAAAAAGAAAAATCTTTAAAAAATCAAATAAAAAAAATGGTCAAGACCGACTATAGAATACTCTACATTACATTGTCAATTTTCTGAATTATCATTAAGTTTGAAGTACATAATTATGATGCCGACATTAATACATAATTTTGAATATCGATTTTTGTTTATATTTATCTTAATTTGACCGACATTAAAAACCCAATATATTTGTTTGAATATAACCAATTTCTATAGGCTTCATCCCTAAGCCGAAAAAATATCATGTAGCAAATTTCATCGCGATATCTCAAAAATTATGACCTGCAAATTGTTTATAACGTTTACATGGACAACCAGCCGGACAGACAGACGAAAGAATGGACATTGTTAAAGCGACTTAGAAAGTGAATGTTACACTTTTTTTCTGTATGTTACAAACATCAGCACAAACCTAATGTTTGTAACCCAACCACCTACGGTGGTGTAGGGTATAAAAGATGCAAAGGTAAATTGAAGACAAATCAAAAGATAAATTTAAAATAAAAATAGAAAAATAAACAACATGAAATGTCTCTAAATAATAGAAACAATCTAGATAAACTGTCTAACATAAATGCCTATTTATCGAAATTCTAATTTACATATCTAAACATGTGCAGTCAGTCACACATATAGCGGAATTTTAATATACACTGGTGTATATTGCTAAAAACGCACATCAATTGTTTTAATCATCTTGCCAAATATACATGAAAATAAATCCTCTTCCCTCAGATATCGGTCTTTAACTATTTAATTATTGAACTGAATATGCGACCTTTTCAGGACGACAACAAATAATCAAATCAGACAAAAAGCAACTCATGTTTCGATTTGATAAATATTATATATATTTAAATCGGTCTTGGACAATTCTTTTATGATATTACAACTGAAATAAAAAATTTTTATGAAATATCTAGTAAAAAGGTTATATTGGGCTATACCGAATTATACCACCACTTACATTGTGCAAACATTCTCATGAATTAAAGATGTTCATCAGCTTTAACACCGTTTCTAGAAAAGCCCACATTAAGAACTATAGTCAAATATGGCAACATATTCTTCAAATTAGCCATAAATATTGGTACCCTATAAACATGTGGATAAATGTCTGAAATTCTATGAAATTGCTTCATATTTAAACATTTAACATAATTGCGAGAAGTGGGTCTGGAAACTTAACCACTTAACTTCTTTAAATTTTTTATTTATTTGAAATTATAACAATTTTCAAAAAAAAATATTATAGTTAGTGATGAAATTTTGAACCTTTTTTCGTAATCCCTTCCATTAACATTTTTATAGTGCTCTCTGTCTCTTTGCTAGAAAAGGTAGTTGACTTCCGTATAAAATCTTCCACACATCTTTGGACATCTTTATTCTTTTTTAAGAAACAGTTCGATACAAATACAAAATTATATTTATTTTACTTCTCAAAAGTTTGTTTACCATAGTGACATAATGACAAGTCAAGCCAAAAATAAGTGGAAGTCTTTTTGTAAAAAAACTGGATGTAAATTTCGTTATTTATTGAGCTCATTGTAACAAATTTGGTTCTTTTGTCGCAACTGCATATTGTTTGTCATACAAAAATTTTTGGGTAATTTTGACAACTTTTGTGTTCCAAACAACTCCAACATTCCCTCGAAGGAAATTGTGAAAAATCTGCCAGAACAAAAGTTGCCTCATCCAATATACAACAAAAATATTTTCTTTGGAAAACTTGACTTCAATTTTTGTACTCTGTTTTTGACATCTAAATTTTTAATAACATTCCTGTCAAAAATTTTGCCACTCTGAATCACATTAAAAAAATTGTAAAAACCGAGGTGACTCAAATTTAAACCTTGTAGATCCTTCAAGGTAATAACGTATATGGTCCAAACTTATACATAAACATTCCTACACTTCCTCAATCTCAGCATAAAATTTAGATTTAATTTGTTATTTTCTCTATTAATTAGCTAAAATATTTATTATGAAATTTTTTATCCACTTATTCAATTCAAATGCGTTTAAAGCAATATGTACCAGTATATTCATATGTAAATTTGCCACAAGTGTTAAATTTAAATGAAAAAAAAAATCATATGATTTTTTTAACATCAAAATTTAATACAGATTATTATTTTATTTAAGAAATCATAAAATGTTGATTTATTGTAAATTTATTGAAAACAAAATCATAAAAACATCATTAATTTGTCAGTTTTAATTTGTATACCCTACACCATCGTAGGTGGTTGGGGTATTCTGCGTACGTGCAGATGTTTGTAACGGCAGAAAAAATAGTCCTTCCACCACATTTAAGTATACCGTTCGACTCAGAATCAATTCCTAAGTCGATTTAAACATGTCCGTACGACCGTCCACTGGCTGTCCATGTAGAGCATGGTACAGCAAAGTACAGGTCGCAGTTTTAAAGATATCTTATTTGGCATGTACTATTATTTTGGCCCTAAGACAATTTCTATTGAAATTGTCTTAGGGCCATTATTTTATATAGGCCCTCTACAAATGTCCCCCCGGGAATGGGGTTTTTAGTCCATAAAATCCTTTAATACACCATATTTTACGAAAATGAATCTTATTATATTCTGAAAAGATTGACCAAATACAAATTACACTTTTCGCAATATGTGATTTATATTTAGTCAAATTAAAATAAATATAATCCAAAACCGCTGTTTGACTTTACACGAGGATCGATGCATAATTATTTTTTAACTGCCATATAACCCTTCAGAAAAATTCCTTTAAAAACACATAAATTTTACATAAATGTTTGTCTATTGCACACATAAGCATTAATAAGATAAGCGAAAAATACGAGGGCCGTTCATAAAATTTTCGTAGCAGTAATTTACAACCAACAATGTCATCTAGGGTATTATATAGTCGTTATTGACCGACTATAACATTATAACTTTGTTTCTTTTTATTATATTTTTATAACCTCAAAACCGGTTTGCCGAACTCATAGAGTTTATTTATTCAGTTACAATCAAAAATAGTAGTTAAATCTCATGTCTGTTATTTCATTGAGATTTTAAATGAGTTTTTGTTTTCTGTGAACCCAAACAATGAACCCAAGTTCAAGTGATAATAAATTATTAAAAACTATTCAATTCGCTCAAGAAGATGATCATGCAAAAAGGTGGAGTGTGCCACTTAATAAATGTATTGTTTGTTGACCTTATAGTTAACAAAAGATATAAGAGTTCAGAAAACAAATAAAATATGATAATACGAATCAGTTTAAATTTATTCGATTATTATTTTTTTCATAAATAATACAGTTATTTGTTATAGTAATTTAGATATCAGAACTTTGATAAAATGAATTTAAATTCAATATTAATTATTGATTGTTTTTTTAGCTCTAATCAAAATTGTTAAGAAGTTCTCATTCGCCTCGTAGGCGTATTTTTGGCAACGGAGTGGACCGCCAATGTTACTTTATACTCCACACGTTCATGGATATTATGCGTTATTACTGATGTTTATAACGTAATCAGCATGAGTTGAAGATATTACATCAAAAATTTTTTACTCCTTCTTCAGTTTAAACTCCGATTCCATAAAAAATGCCTCTATAAAAGCGACAGTGAAATATGGCAGCATACTCATGAAATATTTTAATAAAAGTCCACATTTCGATGGATTTGCACATATTTAAGGACATTTTAGATTTAAAAGACTATTCCGGAACGTGTTTTAAGGAAGGAATATAAGGGAGTTATAACGATAATTGTCAAATTAGATTCATATACTAATAACAGTTTAAAAAATAAGCGTCTTATAAGCTTTTAAGCCTTCTCCTGAAAGGGAAGTTTACCGGAAGCTATAGCAAATAATAGACCGATGTTTATAAGATAACAACATATATTCAATACAGTTAATTATGCCGAATTTAAGTTTAATTATTTCAAATTAAAGAGCTTCAAACGTTTTGTCGGAAGGCAAAATATAATATAGCAAAATATGGAATTAGATATGAGACACATTAACAACAGTAACTGTGAAGAATTTCGAAAGGATTGATATATATTCAAGAGCTTTATAAACTCATTAAATCAAGATAAATAAATGTGGGAAATTTCAGAAAAATTTTTTAAAAATCATATTATTCATATTGATGCGATTTTGATAATTTTTTGTTTGATGATGAAGTACATATATATTTATATTATGGTTCTAGAAGAGATCTTTTTTGAATTTTGAGGTTGGCTAAGATATCGATTTATAACTTTCTTCCATATTCGGTTATAGCGTCCATACGTTCACGGAAGAGGCTTTAAAGCTAATAAACAGTATTAACAAAAAAATTGTGAGGAAAATAATATTTTGCTATAAAAAAATCATCATTTTCGAAGAAAAATCTTAAAAAACTATACATAATTAAGTTTTGATTATAAACATAAAAATTTGGACTTATCAATGTTTACTTCCGCATGTTGTAAATATTTTAAATATTTTAAATACTGATTAAAATTAGCAAAATTATCGAAGGATTCGCAAAAATCTAATATAATATTCATCACCAAAGCGACTTATGAAGTTCTCCAAAATTTTATCAAGTCATTATTTTTCTCAAAAAATCATCAAACGCTGCTGATAAAACTCTTAAATATGAACAAAGTCAATTTAATTATTTTCTCATAATTATTTAATTTGACGATATATTTATACCCACCACAAAAAGTGGTGAAGAGGGTATATTAACTTTGACATTCTGTGTATAATAACAAGAAGGAATAATTCACGGCCCCATATAGAATATGCGTTTTTGCAAAAAAACTCAGTCAATTTCTCTAAGTCCGTCTAGCAAAATCGGTTCATTACAAGAAAGTTATAATTTATTTATAATTTAAATTAATTAATAATTAAAAATTATCAAAATTGGATCGGTAGGAAAAAAGTTATAGTCATAAATAAAACACATTTTATAAACCCCCAACATAAGAAAAAAATTGTGCTTCTTAGTATGTGTGTATTAGCATGCTTATGAATGTATTAGAGTAACAATATGATGCTTACTGTGTTTGTAACCAAACACATGTCGTGGAGGGTATTGTAGATTCGACACTGCCGAATATAGCATTATTACTATTTTAGTTATCTTTAATACATTTATATTGGACTCATTCGATCCAAATTTATCACACAACTTTTAAATATTAAAGAATTTCGGGAATAATAATTATTGATGAATTTTACGAACATCAGTTCATATTATACTTCAGCTAATATATAACAACTCAATCTCGAAGAAAGCTTTTAAGCTAAGACTACTGTTATATATTGATTAAGGTAACAAACCGACCGACACAGGTAAATCAACTTAAATTTTGATTTGATTTGCTTTAGGAACTTTATGGGGTCTAAAAAAAGTTCAACTGAATTTAAATTTTATTTAAATATCTGCAGCAGTTAAAAATTTTCAGAACTACTTCCTAAAAAGTACCATTGTTACGATATTTTTATATGATCCAGTTTTTTGGAGCATATCAGAACATATAGCTTTCCGTTTCCACTTGGAATATAATCCAAAGGACCATTTCTTGTCTTTCATTGCTGTCATATGAAACCTCCAATATAATGTAGAGTATTAAATAGTTGGTATATACCTAATGTAGCTTTCTTATTTGTCTATTTTTTATAGTTTTTGTTTATCTTGTCTTATCTGTTCAAAGTAGTGTTATTTATTATAATTTTTAATTTATTATTAATTTATAGTTCCAACTTCCAATAAAATTAATTATGAACTGATTTATTAAAAAAAAATAAATCAGTTCATATTTAAATTCAGATCGATTTAAATTTTATTTCACATTGTGAAGTCTTTCTTAATTTCAGTTCAAAAGAAACTCAAGTCAAAATGTAAGAGTCAGTTAAGCTCAACTATGCAATACTCTACAACATAATGTTGGTTGTAAATGACCGCTACGTAAAATTTATGAATGACACTCGTATAATAAATTTTCTTATTTATGATTATTAAAAATTATTATTAAAAATTAATGTAATTGAAAACAATTTTTTTCTGGGGGTTATATCGGAGCCAGATAAAATGATGGACCGACCCTTGAAATATCGAACATCGATTTAAAATTAAAATTATCATAATTTGACAAGTTGTTATTATAATATGGGACCTATTAGTAGTAATGTACCGATCCTCGCATATTTTTACAAACCATTACGGAAGGGACATTTGTATGAAAGCTATCAGAAATATTGGACTGAGTATGACCAATTTCAACAGGCTTCGTCCTTGAGTCAAATTACATAGAGATTGCGACCTATAAAGTGTTCAAAACGTCTATATTGACAGCCATCCAGACGGACATTGTTAAATCGACTCAGGAAGTGGCTCCGACTCGAGCGGTAACCTTAAAGGTGTAAGATAATTTTTTCTATATGTTACAAATAAACGCATAGTACCCCAAACACTTATGGTGATGTAGGGTATAATTACAACATAATAAAATTAATCAACGGAAGCTTTACAAAATCAAATTAAATTTAAAAATATAAAGATATCACATTTTAAACTTAAACAGTAAGAATGGTATATTCGGCTGTGCCGAATCTTAAACACTCTTCACCACTTTCATTATGCAAAAAATTAGCTGGAGTTAATATTTGCACCAAAAAGCTAATTAAACCCCGATTACAGAAAAAGTCCTCTATAGAAACTTCAGTGAATTACGGTAACATATTCTTGAAATAACCTATTAAAAATGGTACCGAGCTATAGATTTTAATGTCCCATATACTTAAAAAATTAATGTAACTGGAAGACTTTGCCTACATAAGGGACAGTATTATAAAATAAGATACGTATATTAAAGACAATTATCTAGTTGTCTGAAATTTGATGGAATTCGTCCATATTTAAGAACGTTTTATTCCTAAAATACTATTCCGTTTGATTTTAAGAAGTAATAACCAAAAACAGCCCGATAATTATCAAAGTAGGTTCATATATTTAAGCCAATTTTCTGGCAAGCGGCCTAATAGGAACTATAAAAATTTAAGACAGTTTACTAGCAAGCGGCCTAATAGGAACTATAGCAAAATATGGTCTGTTATTTGTCAAATTAGAAACATTAATTTAAGATTTAACGCAATTTTGAGGTTGTCTCAGATATCGATCTATAACTTTTATGCGAATGAACCGATAGTTTTAAATAGGACACAAACAATGTGACCAAATTTCATTAATTCTGGATAAATATTCCAGGCGTTCCAAAATGAATTCCTAAAAAATGTTCGATATATTTTACTAATTTCTTGATTCATTTATAATATTAAAAAAATTCAAATTTAACGGGAATAACTGTAACCGAATTAAACGCCGTTTATATAAATTGGGTTAAATATTCCCTCCCCCCACATACTTATAAATATTTTAACGGATTAAAAATGAACATAAAAAAAATAAAAAAATATTTTAAAATAATTTATGGCTTTTTAATTTGGTATGACGTCTATAATAGAACTGGTTATACAGGGGTCAAATTTGTTTGAGTTCGTGATACAAAGTAAATTGGTGATTCAAAGTCAATAAGCTGGTTTTAAAAAATAGGTGATTTTAGGTGTGGTAGAATGGGTATGAAATTAATGTTACAAGAGTTTTAATTTACAACTTTTATTGTTTAAAGATTTTATATTTTATTTATAAGAAATTCTCACAAAAGCACAAAAAAAACAAGAAATAATTCTATATTCAGCTATGTCGAATCTTAAATACCTCCCACCACAAATGCGTGTAAGTAAATGTGTTATGTTTCATATAAACACACTTGCTAATACACGTTTTTCTTAAATACAACACAGGAACATTTAATGCGTCATAGAAATAGTTATATTACTGGCTATAACTTTTTTTCTACTGAACTGTTTTTGATAATGATAATAAAGTTCATGCAACTTTATATGTTTCTAATTTGTCGATTTCTAAATGACAATTTCAAAAAAATTTTTCGCTGGAACTTAGATGTTGCCTCAGACATAGGTCTATATCTTTTGATAAACAGAACCGATTTTGCTGGTCTTAAATAAGACAATTGTAAGAACTACAACTAACACTCAAGCCAAATTTCATTAAGCTCTGTCTATTATTGTGGATGTGAGCGCGCCAATAACAGACAGCCCGACAGAGGGACATAGCTAAATCGGCTCAAATTTTGATTTGATGCAATAATATATATGATTGGGTTGAAAAGATTTCTTTTACACATTACACACGGAATGACTATTTTAATATAACCTCTTCACCACTTGTGGTGGTAGAGGGTATAAAAAGTGTAAATTAACATTTTTCATTCGATATCAAATTACTCCGTTACATTCGATTAAGATTGACTTAATCATAAAACAGGAAATATTAAATTTAATTTCTTGTAATTAATAGACGCATATCATTCAGTTTTAATTTATGTCGAAAACTAAAATTTTGAAAAAATACTTAAAATTATATCCTCCATTTTTTTTATGTACTCTTCAATATTTATTATTTCAACAAATTTGGAACTCCTAATGGACAGACGGACTGATGGACTTTGAAATGTTTTACCAAGCTAAAGTTTATAATGTCCAACTTTATAAAAAAATAAAAGTGATGTTAAAGAAATAAATATAATAAAGTTAATACACACATACATATATTTAGGACAATTATATAATTATAACCGAATATGGTCTGATTATTGCCAACTTATTTCTGCACCACTTCTCTGGAATGTCAATACAAATGGACGGCCATGCAGACTTATTGGCAAGTTTCTGGAAACCATTTCCCACTGCATGGAATCAGAGTGAAAGGAGCGAGAAAGTCGAATTGATTGTTATTGTTCTCAATAGTAAACTGTTGTGGAGCGAATATTAGAGGCACATGAAACTTAAATTTCTGGTGCTGGAGACGGATCTTTATTGCCGGTTTTATTGGTTGACTCCGATAAAAGCACTTTTTGCGATAAAACATTGGCTGCCTTTGGACCTCATGTGTTACCAGTTTGTCTTTAAATCTGCCGTTAAGCAATTTTCTGGTAAACCGTGAAACAGATGAAATCACGGAAATTACAGCGTATTGCATAACTCGGCACTTGAGTTGAAACTAATCGCTTACTGCATTTCGCAACCATGTTTTGAGGTGAGATTTAAGATAACTGTTCGTTTGACTCTGACGTCTGGTCCCACCTTTCTCACAATAGTTTCTGTCGCAGTTAGGTAGCCGGTTAGGAACACAACCGGATAAACTACATGAACCCAAGTGAGATGTCTGCAAGACACCGCCCTCGGAACAAACTAACAAAAATTAGAAAAATAATTGTGCCAAATTTCATGCGAATTTTGATGTGTGTTTGTACGATACATAACGCATATATTTACACGTATTTGTGGTGGGGGTATTGAAGTTAGTTATAATGTATGAGCTTGAACAGAATTTGTGTACTTTAATTGGTGAGATCAATCAAATTTACTTAAAATTAAAAACAAATTTTAATTATCATTGCAGATAATGATAATTGCACTAGTAATCAATTACTTAATGTAATTATTGCATTCTTTTATTACAGAGTCTAAAAAATTATTAATAAATTTATTAAACAAAAACAAAGAAAAAAACGTCACCAATTTATTAACAAAAAACAAAATTAATTTTTTAACGCAGATTTAATAAAAACAATAATTTAATGTTCAAAAGAAAAAAAATTATGTTAATTTTTTATTAAAAATAAAAAAACAATACCAAATAACCCTCCGGCTATTTAAAAACATTAACATGTAAAATGATTTTTATCCATTAACAAATGAAAATAAAATATAAAAAACAAAAAAAATATAAAAAAGTAAGAATACTACATTCGGCTGTGCCGAATCTTCAATACCCTCTACCACAAATGCGTGTAAGTAAATACGTTATGTTTGTACATACACACTTACACATACACTCACAAACATATATACTATATATAACTGTTTTTCTTAAATACAACACTGGAACACTTAATGAATCATAAAATTAGTTATATAATGAAACGATTTTGATAACTTTTTGAATGATAATAAAGCTCATGTAACTTAATATTATGCCAAAATCCAATTTTAATTTGTCGATTTCTAATTGACAATTTGAAGAAAATTCTTTGAATGAACTTAGAGGTTACCTCAGTTATCGGTCTATATCTTTTCATGTGCTGAGTCACTTTTGCTAGTTTTAAATAAGAAACTCCTCAGGACTAAAAAAATACACGGATTAAATTTCATTGTGCGCTTACCGTTACATACGATATGACAATGTTACATACGATATGACAATGTTAATATACTTCAACACTCGTGATGGGGTGAAGGGTATAACAATAAACAAGTCATAAAACTGCCAAATAGTAAAACTCTAAAAACTAAAAATAAATAAAATAATCGCAGCATCTTCATATTAACGTTTTAAAAAGCTCAATAACCGAATTTTGTATTTTCGTTTTGAAATCTTAAGATTTCTTAAAGATTTGACTATAAATACTCTTAAGCTAAACCACAGAAGGCACAGTCTGCTAATTATCTTTAAACAAGTACAAACACTTCTAAAAAACCACTTCAAAATGGTAAATATTAATTAAGAAGAAATATTTTAAATGAATTTAAAAAAAATATTTCTTGTTAAATTATAGAAATTCCTCATTGTTGCTTTGGCTTTTGTTGCCTGCGCTTATGCTGATGTTTCTGAATTGGGTTATGATTATCAACAACCAGCTGCTCCAGCTCCAGCTCCCGTAGAACCTGAAAGATCTTATATTCCTCCTGCTGCTGCTGCTCCAGAACCAGCTCCCGTCAATACATATGTACCACCCCCAGAACCCGCCCCAGCTCCTATTGAACCCACTAACACCTATATACCACCAGCTCCAGCTGCTCCTCAAGTAGAAGAGCCCATTAACTCTTACATTCCCCCCGCCCCAGTTGCTCCTGAACAACCAATTGCTCCAGTTGAGGAAATCGAACAAACCCCTGAAGATGGTTACCATTACAAGACTGTTCGCCGTGTTGTCTACAGACACCGCGCTTAAATTCTCCACAAAAAAAACAAAGACTTTTTAAATAATTTTTAGTTCAATTTGTTATAGATTTTTTTAAGTGTTTTAAAATATAAGAAAATATTAGACAAAAAAAACTATAACGTTCTTTTTTTACACATTTACGCACTTTTGTTCATAAACAAACTACTAAATTTCAAAATCCATTTATAATTCAGCAGTTTCGGCGCCTTAATGTCAGCAAACTATTTCATCAAGAAAAAGAAGGTTAAAGCCAATTTAGTAATTAAAATAACAGTTAAGCGGAAAAGTAGAACACAAATCAAGTAAGATTTGCTACAGCCGGCTGTGCGGAATCTTAAATACACTGCACAACCTTTATTATGCAAGAACTTGAAAGAATGTTTTAGTTGGTAAAGTCCGAGTACGTAATACCCTACACCATGATATTGTTAACAAATATCAGTAACGAAAATGTAATGAACGACCCTCGTATAATTTTATTTTCTGGTTTATTTTTAAGTATGTAATACTAATATTTATTTGAAATTAATGCGTTTAAAAAGAATTCTGGAGGGTTATATCGTATCTATAAGAAATGATGGACCGACCTTCGTATAATTCCTTATATCGATTTTAAATTAAATATGTCTTAATTTAATTGATATCAATTTATGTCATTCAAAGCGATATTTGAAAAGGGGTTTGTATGGAACTTATAAGAAGCAATAGATCAACCCCCGCACAATTTGGGACATCCACAGGAAGGACTTTAATGAGCTTAAAATCTAATTCTGGATGGGTAAATATATCTCAAAAATTGCGATTAGTAAAGTGTTCACAACATTTACAAGACTGACGGAAAGACAAACGGTCGAACATCATTAAATTGACTCAGAAAGTGAATTTGACTCGAACAGTATAATTAAGGGTAAAGTAAAGTGGTATTATTCATTTGTACTGGTGTATGTTAAAAACATCAGCACAACCAACCACGGTGGTGTAGGGTATAAAAAGGATGTTGAGGCCAATTTGTAATTAAGACAATAGTAAAGAAGAAAATTAGAACACAAAAATAAAAATAAAGACGTAAAATTACTAACGAGTGAGAATTCTATATTTTGCCGAAACTTAAATACTCTCCACCACTACAATTATGCAACAATTAGCATGAGAAGGATATTTCACCATGTTAGACATCAATTTCAGAAAAAGGCATTTAATATAACTACAGTGAGATATGGTAACATATTCTTAAATATAACATATATAAATATCGATATCGAGCTAAAACTTTAATGGCCGACTTGATTAAAAACCAAGTGAGAATGTCATATATTCGGTTATGCCGATTTTTAAATATCCTTCACCACAAATGCGTGAGAGGTTAATTCGTTATGCTTCGCACATACACACTCACACATACACTAACAGACGTATACAATATATAAAAGTGTTTATTAGATATAATACGGAACACCAAATGAGTCATAAAATTATTATTTTTTTGGCTATAACTTCTTTTCTACTGAACGATTTTAATAATTTTTGGAACAATAAAATTCCATTCTAATTTGTCGATTTAAAATTGAAAATTTTACCAAATTTTTTTTGCAGGAACTTAGAGGTTGTCTCAGAAATCGTTCTATATATTATACACCGAAACGGTTTAAAAAAGGAAACTTCTCAGGACTATACCAAATACTCAGCCCAAATTTCATTTAGATGTGAGCATGCTTACAACTGCCAGACGGACATAGCTATATAGATTCAGATTTTGATTTGATGAAGCAATATATATATACATTATGCGATCTAGTTAGTCAAATTAATAATGTAATAGCGACATTTCGAACAAAATATTTTACGAACTTTAATTAAATTAGTTCATATTTGCGAGTTTATGGTTGGTTTCTATGGGTTCATTATGGTATCAAAATAAATATGCATGGGAAATTTCAGATATTATCTTCAATATTACGACTTATATATGACACTTAGATTTTGGGATTTATAAACATTTTGCGTATTCTAAACTATAACTCATCCTGCATTGGAACGATTTTGATAATTTAGATTTTTGATGTAATAATAAGTGATTTGGTGGAATAATAAGTGATTTGTCCTTACTCTTCTTCATATAAAATTTGGATTTTTGAAAAAATAATGTCCGATTTCCTCTAGCTCTTTTAGTTCCGCATTAAATCGAGTTTTTAATTTTCATATAAAATTTCAATTTTTGTAAACAAATATGTGATAACAGATTAACGTCAGATTTGCTCTAACTCTTCTAATTTCGCTTTAAATCGCATTTTAAAGTTTTTATATAAAATTTCGGTTTTTGGAAAAAAATAATTGATAACAAATTAACGTCCGAATAGATCTGACTCTTTATTTTAATTTTTCATATAAAATTTCGATTTTTGGTGTAGAGAAAAATGAATGAAAAATTAACGTCCGAATAGAAGTAAATCTTCTAGTTTCGCTTTAAATCACATTTTTAATTTTTATGTAAAATATCGATATTGATAGACAAAAATAAACGATTACAGATGTTAATTTTCAATGTATTGATATGTAACATTATGTTGTATGTTTTGGATGGTACAATAGATTCGTATCAGTCGAATCGAATAGAGTATATTTTGCGATATTCTATTACAATGTGTTTTCACAATTTTTTTCATCTCTTTATTTTACAGTTTTAAGATTTTTTCACCAACAAACTTTTATGTGCTAATAAATTGATGTGAAATTGTAACAGTTGAATAACAGTAAAAGTAACAACAACAAATATGAACAAATGACAATGTCTATAACAATTAAATGGCGTCATATCCTTTGGCGTCAAAATTACGGTTATATGCATACAGATGAATATACATTCGTAAATTTCACATTACACTTTTTCCTTAATAATTTAAGTGAGTGGGAGAGTGTGTATATGTTTGAGTAAGAAAATGATATATAGAAATATCAGTTTTACTATATATTTTCAAAACACTTATATTTGTTAAATTTAAGAGAGATAAGAAGAGTCCTTGAGAAGTAAACATTTTTTAAAAAGGTAACATTAAATGGATTGCATGATTTTGAAAACTCTATAGAGCGTTTCAAATTTGGTGACGCCTAAGAAAGGCGTTGAAACCCTGTATAACTTACCAGAAGTTATTTACGAAGTTTCTGAACAAAACTCAAGATTCCAGAAATATATTTATATGTTGCCTTATAGGAATAATGATACGTTCATCGTTAATTTCAATGTGTTAAAAATTTGCCATAATTCAAATTTTATGACGATACCTTCAATATAGCGACCTGCGTTTTATTCACATTATTGAATATTGTTCACACTAAAGAGGATATATCTTCTACACAAATAATAATATTGTTAACAGGTTGAAATAAGTGACCAGAAAAGAGTGCGAACTAAAATTGTTAAATATTTCCAACAAAATCGAACTTGGTTCTACAAATAATTTTAATCAAATAGAAAAAAATCACCACTAATAAAACTTTACTCGAATTAAAAATGTTAAATTAGAAAAAAATAATAATTTTATTAGTGATTCTACAAAATGCATTCTTTACAAAATATAATGAAATGTTGTCTGAATTGAATTGGTTTAAAATGTTAACGTCAGTAGCATAAAATATGGAGTTATAGTCGGTTGAGCCTTATTATTTAATGCAAAAATTAATGAACGGCGCTCGTACAAATAGAAATAACGGGTCCATCATCCGCGATTTCAATAGGTATCGTTCTTGAAACACGCCCCAAATTTCATCCAAATATCTCTAAAATTTCTATCGTCCAAACGTATGGATGGTTGTTGTTTAATATACTCAGAAACTGTTGAGTTTAACTTAATACTTTTCGAAGAAGATTAAACAATAATCGAATACATTGAATTCATTGGTATTTCCAAGTGTTGGACATAATTGTGGCAATTTTGACCCCATTTCACGATCGGAGTTAAAGGTGTGCAAAGTGATTTATCTCGGACATTAAATTTTTTTAAGCTCGTGCCAAATTTTTGTTTCTCATTCAATTTCAAAAGTTATTGGTTTATAGTCCTTTAAATATTATATAATTCTACTGTAGTTTTCGAGTTACTTGCCTTTAAATTTTTGACTTTCAAAATATTGCAGGATTTAGATTTTTAATATATTGATATATGATTTTTAATATACTTTGATTTTTAATATATTAAAATATATTAAAAAATCCAGCTGAAGTCCTATGTAGAATCACAAGGTCAACACTTTCTGAGAGTTTCAGATTAATATTTTCATTACTAAAAATGTTATTTACTGCCGAAGTTATAATACTACATATCTCTGCTATCATTATGTTAAATTTATTGCAAATCCGTCGAGTCGATTATAAGCTACAGATTTATTTCCAAAGAAACAATTCTCCGCGCTATGTAATGTATTAAACCTTTGAGCAGATATGTGAAAATCAAATATATATATATATATATATATATATATATATATATATATATATATATATATATATATATATATATATATATATATATATATATATATATATATATATATATATATAAGTTCATCCTTCTCGCATAATACAATTGGCATCATAAATATAACCTGCTTTCAATAGAAAGCTGCCTTGTCCTTTGAATATCGTACCTACTCAACTCAAATAGGTTGTTCTCAAACTTCTTTTCATATAATTCCAAAGGAAGTCCATCCAGTTGATTGATGCAGTCCTCACCAAGTCCGGCTAGTCCATCCGCTGTTTCATTCCCAAAACAATTACTATATCCAGGAATCCAAATCAGCCAAGAGATATCTGGCATTTACTGTCGGTAAAGATCCTAATATCTTCCAATGTCCTTCTATACCTGAGCCATTTAGCCGCACTCTTAAAAGGATAGATCTCTGCCTGCAGGATGCTTTAGTCATCCTTTAACCAAAAGGATACTCTCATATCGAAGTCTTAAAAAAGAACCCACTTCCTACTATCGTTCACCGAAAATTCGACGTCGAAGCATGGTTCCCGTGATCCCATCTATTCCACGGATAACAACTAAAGAGCCTAACAATAGACTTAAAGGCAGCTTGTTGCCACATGATGTCAAGAGCCAACCAGTCGACTTCGGGACACTCGTAATCGATGAAGTTCCTATCCATCCCTTCCCATTACAGCAAAGAAGATCAATTTAAAGCAGCTAACATTTAAACTACAAGTAAAAAATATATGCCACAACGGCCTTGTCCACCCATATCCAAATAGTAAATTTCTCCAATAGTTTGCTATCAGCAAGGATGCCGGATCGGTAAAGCCTTCTAACTTTTACTTCCTGGTGAAGAGAACCAATCCAGAATATGCCGGATTTAGATCCATTTCACATGACACGCTTCATTTACTTGTAAACAAGTGGTGGGATATGGTTTTAAGTATTAACGCGAAATCACTACCGCAATGAGACTATAAAAAATTTTTTTAGGGTCAGGGGGAAGAGGTAAGCACACACAGATTAAATACTAAATATATATCAGGAACTACCACAGCGAGAGTTTTCAAATTTGGTCTCAATCATTTTCTTAATAAACTATTTTACTAGACAAAATGTAGGACGGATATCATAAGGGGAGAATAAGCCCCATGCGAAGCAAATATTATTTGTCGAATATTTAAGAAATGTTTTATAAGAGCAGTAAGATTTCATCTCAGATGCTTTTCCAAGAAACATTTATACTGTACAAAGTGTGGGATGGGTTGAATAAGAGGGAGAGGTAGCGACCATTTAAAATTAATATTAATTATAAATTATATGAAAAAGTATCACAGCGAGAGCACAAAAAAATGTGGAATAGATAGGATCAGGGAGAGAGGCGCCCTATTGTTTCACTTTATAAAGGTGCTCAGTTAGTATTATTATATAATAATACAACAACTCATAATTAACATTTTCCCAACAAATAAAATCACAACATTGTCGTTCAACTCCAATTCTTGATAAAAATAATCTGATGTTTAATATATTTTTTTAACATTTATGGCATATTGACTACAAATTGACAATATCGTGATAATTATATCTTGATACTTGCACTCATAAACTAACACACACATACATGTACAGAGGCCAACATAATGATGCATGTGGAAAAGTTCATTCATGTAGTGCAACATATACAATGATACATTAAGGACATAAAATTCACACTTATAAAAATTGCAATTATGTCACATGAACACATACATATGCACACATACATATTTTTGAATTTATATATATACAGGGATTTTTATAGTAAAATCCTTGCAGTTCTAGAAACTTGTAATATTTTATCTTTTAAAAAAATCAGCTATTGGAACTACTGGAATTTTAAATAAATAAATTTACTTTTCTCTCTGTCTCTTTCTCTCTCTCTCTCTCTTCATGTATCACATTCTATAGGAGATGAAATATCCTACGGCAAACGACAATGAAGTCATTTATTTACACACTACCATGAAGGCCAGGTCAATTTATTGTTGCATAAAGGTAATTTAATATTTTTACTCGTACTTCACTTTCTCATATTAATGTTGCAGCCTTTGTTGCAATTTTGTTGTTTTGTCATTGCTGTTGGTATCGTTATGTTGTTGCTGCAATAACTGCCACTATAAATTGTAAAATGTAGTCAACAATTTTTCACGTTGTTTATAAAATAAATATTTTTTCTCTCTTTTTTCATTTATATTTTTCGTTATAATAAAGCAGCGACTTTTTTATATGCGAAAGCAATTAATGAGATTGAAAGTGTAAAATATTCCCAAAATTTATAGTTTGAGGTAGTTAAATAATATATATATGTGGCATAGTAACTAAATATTGGATAATTTTGTTATGTTTTTAAAAAATAACTGTATTGAATTTATAAAAGAACTATTGGATCGATTTTTACGGTTGGTTTTGGGCGGCCTTCCAAAGTTGGTCCTTTTGGTTGTATTGTTTTTTATAATCTCTACCACGACAAAAGGTATACTAACTTTCTCATGTGTGTGTAAAGTGTGTGTAAAGTCAAGAAGTATGTAAAGCTATGTCCTTCTGTGTGTTGGAAACATTCTCATTAGAATAATTGTCCGAATTCAATTTGGTCAGATTGTTCGTTATTGTCCTCAGCAGTTTGCTGTTTACTACATCAACCAACCATATCGGTTCATCAGCAAAAAAATTATGTATCGACATCTGAGAAATCTCTAAATTCCGAAAAAATGTTATAATTTTTAAGCAAAAAGTAACAAAATTGGACCATAAAATATGTGCTTCATTACCGTACAAAAAAAATCATTAAAATCGGATCAATGAATAATAATATTGGCCGAAATATGTAAAATTTTGATACAACTCAAAATTTTTGTATCATATGAATCGCAATTTTGAAGATAACTTCCAGGAATGCACCATATATATTTATTTTGATAAAATAATAAACTCAAAAATACTAGACTGTGCTGGGGTCATTATTTAACCTAGATCTTATGTATGGCCCCTTCCCGGAACATGGTTTATAGGTTATAAAACTCTTAAATATGATACAATTCTATTGCAATTTGGCACAAGTCATTTTCTGATTGTCTTGTTCTATTGAAATCCTTTTCAATTATTTTTCTGTCTTGAATTTGTATTACTTTGTTTAATTTCAATCCATATTTTGCTTTAGCTCCCATTTAAGTTTCGTTCCTGTAAACAAAAAACTTTAATATTATAAAATTTTTAAAGTTGAAATAATTCTATTGAAATTTGGCACAATTATTGATCTACTGATTACCACTTGACGAATATCGATCCATTATTTTGCTATAGTTTCCTTAAAGGCTCTTTCCCAGAAAAGAGTTTTAAATTTAATATATTTTTAAAATTTTTTATATTTGAATCTTTTAGTTTAACAATTATCAGAGCATATTTTATTTTTAATCCTTTAAAATCCCACTTCCGGAGTAGTGTTTTAAGCTTTATATATTCTTAAATATGAGCCAATTCTCCTCCCCCCGGTTTCTTACCACCCTACATTTAGGCAACTAAAACAGTTCCTCGAGGTAACGACATTTCACTGTAGTAGTTCTTTAGATGTTCGGTCACAAATATTTTAATTGTTTAGGAAGTACCCCTTCCTCTGGGCCTATCCTACCTACATTTTGTCCAATAAAACCAGTCCTTGTGAAAGCGATTGGGACCAAATTTGAGAACAATTGTTATTAAAGTTCTTTAGATATTCGATAATCAATATTGGCTTTATATAAAAGTAACCACCCCTTGGACCTATCAGAATTTTTTATAGCTTATGTTACTTTCGCATATATTGGGATTATTTAGTGAAAATTTCAGCAAAATCGGCCTTATAGTTAAGCTGTTTATAATTCTCAAACAAACACAGATTCATTTTTTGTGCAGATGTTTGTAACTGGCAGAATAGTCCTACCACCACTTTTAAATATACCCTTCGGCTCAGAATCTCTTCCTAGCGTCCACTTCCGCTTGTTTACAAAGTATAGGTCGCCATTTTAAAGATATCTCAATGAAATTTGGCATTTACTATTATTTTGGCCCAAGTAAGATGCCTATTGAAATTTGTTATGATCGGTCCATAATTTCATAAAAGCCCCTTACAAAAATACCCCCGAAGTGGGGTTTTAAGTCCATAAAGTCCCTAAATATAAAACTATTTTAACCAAATTTTGCGAAAGTAAGTCTTTTTATATTCTAAAACGATATTCCAATTCATATTAGGATCGGTGTATTATTATCCTCTTTTCCAAATATCACTTTGAGACTCATAAATAACACATATTAAAAATATTTAGTGAAATTAAAACATATAAGCCAAAACTGCTGTGCGTAATTATACGAAGGTCGGTCCATAATTTTTTAACTCCCAAAAAACCTAAAAAAACCCATTTGGAACTTATAAATTTCACATTAATGTTGGTATCACAATAATCAAATTATACGGAGGTCGCTCATATATTTTTCGTAGCAGTCATTTGTAACCAACCATGTGGTGTAGGGTATTACACAGTCGGGCTTGACTATGCCATTTTTGCATGTTAATTTTTTTAAATAGTTTTATTAATTTCCTCTCAAAGTTATTAAAATTATTTTCAAATCAATAAAAACAATTTATTTAGCAAAAAAAAACCTAAATTAAAACAATTTAACCACAAATACTTTAATTTCATTCTCTTGTCTGTCAAATAATCTAAATTGGATTTATTTAATAATTGCAACTTAATTATAAAATTACAAATAAAATCTAAATAAAATATTTCAAATATTTTTCTATTTCCACAACTGACAGTTATGGTTTATTTTTTTGCATTTTTTTTCCATGGATAATGACAGGTAATTAAAATTGAATAATAGAAAATAAAAAAATAATAAAAGGAAATAAAATAAATTTAAAATAAATACAAATTATGAATCCGATTAACACAGACTGTCCAAAAAAAGCACTATGTTTTGGTTACACAATTTCTGAACTCATATTTGGAAGGATTTCATATTTCCAAGTTTGCCAGCTTAAGGAGTGAAATCGAAAATAAGCGTTACATTTGTTGTATATATTTGTGGAACTATACACTTGTGCAGATAAAAAAATTATAGTGTAAAAATATTATAGTCGGTCTAGCCCAACTATTTAATACCCTACACCACATTGTTGATTGAAAATGTCTGCTACGAAAAATGTATGAACGACCCTCGTATAATTTGCTTTATTGTTATTGTTATGCGTGGAATATATTATTTTGATATATATTTTTATCTTTTATTTGACCAAATATTTTTACAATGCTCACGTATATGAGGCATTTTTGAGTTTTGGAAGGGTGCTTGTATAGGACCATAATGAAATAATAGATCGATCCTTCTATAATTTAGCACATCCTTTTAGAATATTATAATACTTAGTTTTGCAAAATTTGATTAAACTCGTTTTATAATTATACATTTTATGGGCTAAAAACCCCATTCCGTAGGGAGAGCTATATGAAATAATCGTCCAATCATAAACAATTTCAATAAACATCGTCCTATAGTACATGCCAAATTTCATTAAGATATCTTCAAAACTGCGACCTTTATTTGCGAACAAGCTTTACATGAACAGCCTACCGGACAGAACGATGGTTCACAAGTTTCTTAAGGCAGCCAAAGTGATGTACATGTTAAATCGGCTCAGGAAGTGATTCCAAGTCGAACGTTATACTTAAAAGTGGTGACAGGATTATTTTTCTGCCCATTACAATCATTTGCACAAACGCATAATACCCCCAACACCTATGGTGGTGCAGGTATAATGTGTTTGAATATCGACTTAGCATCACTTATTGAATCGATTTAAAATGGAATGTACATGGCTGTCTATAGAACCTTGTGAACACTTTATATGAAACTTCACTAACTTCACCACTTACGAAGTCAAATTTTGTAACAGTCAAAACTTAGAATAAAGGAACTAAAGTTTAATAGTGGAGGGTCTTGATGAAATGGCATTTATTTTACGAATATTTTAAAATTTAAGAGTTTTATCAGCGTAAACATATTATTGGAGAAAACAAGGCCACATATGGAAGCTTTAACGGAATATGTACCGATATTTTACAAACGAAATACTAACGTTTGTAAAGTGGATATATTCTGTAAATTTTGAACAGTTAGAGACATCTCAATGAAATTCCACATGCTGCCTATGTAGTTAGTGCTTTTTTCTCTTCTACCTGAACCAGGATTGCTATCAACAGACAAGCTATCCCGGTACTGCCATATAACGGTTTGACGAAGAATTTTAAATGCTTCGCCAACTTTTCGTAGAATTAAGTTGAGAGCAAAAATTTAACTATGCAAAAGTTCAATAGAATTGTTACATATTAAAGAGTTTTCTAAGCTATAAACCATATTCCTGGAAGGGACGTTATATGGAAATTACACTAGCAAAATTTTACTTCTTTGAGTTTATTATTGAATCAAAATATATGTATATGGCAAATTTCTGTAAAGTATTTAAAAATTGCGACCCATATCACATATAGATTTTGAAGTGTATCAAAAATTTGCCCATTTCAGCCTATAACTATTTTTCTATTAATCCGATTTTGGTGATTTTTTGGAAGATGATGAAGAACATATAACTGTATGTTATAGTTGTCTTAGATATCGGTCTATAACTTTATTACAGATTAACTGACAACAGAAAAACGCTTAGTGCAATAACAAATAATGTGACTGAATTTAAATGAATTCGGGCGTAAGAATGTTTCAAACAGATTTCGAATGACAAAACTATTATACCCTCATCATCACTGTTGGAGGTGGAGGGTATAACAACTGACATGTGCTGGTAATTTGGAAGTTTTTCACTCTAAAATTTGTATATAGATAGTTGTTGTAAATCTCCATAAACATGTACTTATATCGTTCTCTTGGAACCACTGTCCACAGTACATTAACTTCAATTGTGGTACAGAAAATAATTATTAATTCATATTTTTTAATATCAATTTCCTTGCATCTGTCTACCAGTGCAAAAAAAAATAAAACTAAGTTTTAGCTGCAATATGGGACAAAGGAATATAATGACCACCAACAATTGACTATAAAAATGTCTGGAATGCTTAAAGACAACAAACAGTTAAATTATTAAGAAGGTATTGCAATGGAAGAATTTGACTTTATTTTATGTCGTTTTTGTTGTTGTTGTTGTTGGTATGTTTGTCTGGATATTTCCACTTCATCAATGCTTATTCCGCACAATAAATTTTGTGATAAATGTGACTGTAAAGAAATTGAAATTCACATTCTTGCGTTTATGGAAAAGTTATGGTAACGAAAATTTTTTTAAGAAAACTAACGAATACAAATGATGAAGAAAACAGTAAAAATTTGTAAAATAAATTTTTTATAAAATTAGTTTAAAGTTCTTTAATTGAAATATTCGACTTTCATAGAAGAGTTCAAAAATTTGTTTTTAATTTAATGAGTAAGAATCCAACCTGTGATAGGATTTCTAAGCTCAGTTATGGTCATGTCAAATTTTACTTGGATATTGCCAAAACCGGGCACCCAGTCGGCAATTTCAGGTATTATATTTTTATACCCCCACCACCACAAGTGTTGAAGAGAGTATGTTAACATAGACATTCTGTGTGCAACGCTAAGAAGGAATCATCTCAGACCCCATAATCTATATTTATTCTTGCATTGTCTGTCTGCCTATTTTAGTTGTCCGAATTCAATATATTTTAAGCACGTTATTTGTTATTGTTCTAAAAAGTTTTGTATTTCAAATCAGCTATACGTGCTATGTAACGCCACTTTCCGGAAAACGAGTTTGAGCTAATAAAACTGACAAATAAAATTAAAATTTTATTGAAATATTATACAATGTCTTTTCTAACTGCCTTAAATATATATTATTAATTTATCCAATCTTGATCCATATTTTGCTATAGCTCTCATATGAGGCCCCTCCCGCAAAACAGTTTTAGCTTATAAAACTAGTTAATAAAGATCAATTCTATTGAAATTTGACTCGATTTGGTTTCTAACCCATACAAAGCCTCTTCCGGTTTGAATATAGTTCCAGAATATGTTATTATATTTATATTTTGAAAAATTAGTTATTTGAGCAATGGAAGATATTTAAGTTTCGGCACAGCCAAATATAGCATTCTTACTTATTTCTCTGTAATTTTGAAATAATTTCTCTGTAAATTCACGTAAAGTATATTTAAATGCATTATAGAAAATACTTCCCCGTTAGACCCCTCAGAATTTCGTAAATTCTAAAATTGTTTCTTTGAGGAGAAAAAACTTGACATAGCTAAAATTTTAAAATTGGGAGAACCTATATATCGCGAATATCTAACAAAATGCAGAACGTATAGGATAAGGGAGAGAGGCAGCCTCTATACATTGCAAATATTAAAAATCGAATATCTAAAGAAACGGTTTAACTGAAAAATATTAGAACAACAGGGGAGATATAGAGATATAGACTATATTCATAGCAACTTTTACTAATCGAATATCTGAAGAACAATTACGACGGATATGGAAATTGCACCAGATTATATTCAGTTACATGAAAAAAACTGTATGGATTTACTGAAAATGTTACTTTTCTGAAGTGGGATTAAATGAAGGATATAGGAAATCATGGACCGATCAACGCGAATTTTGTAAAGGTGTTTCCTGGTGGTATTAATCTTAAAGCTAACAAAAATTGTCAATACTTTTATATTTTTGAGTTGATGAATTAACAATTAATGTATTAGTGTTTTTCCGAAATCGGTCTGTACAGAATCTAGTCATTTGTAAATCGAATATTTAGAAAATTGGTATGTAGCTTTTAACTGGTACAGATTGATATATATATATATATTTATCTTTGGATTTTACCCCCTTCTGTGAGAAAATAATTTTAATTAAAATTTCATGAAGATATAAGGTGTAACAACATCAGCACAAAATCCCAAAGCCCTTTTGTAGGGTATAAAAAACGTCCAACAAGTTATAATGCTATATTTCACTATGACTAATCGTTAATACCTTGATAATTGTAGTAACCAATTTAATATTCCACATGTAGGGTACACCACTCCAACATGATTTATCAAGAATTACGTGGTCACTTAGATTTTGCTTCATTCATGTGTCAAGTTTCATTAAATTTTCTTTAACAGGTTTAGAGTTATATAATATTTAAAACTTCGTTTATAAGGGGGACACCATTCCCCGTACCCTATCCAAACTTTTGTTAGTCTTTAAAGATTTGTTATTAAAGCATATTCGACGTGTGAAATTTCGAAAAAATATCTATAAAATTTTCGTTTGTTAGGGGGATATAACACAAATTTTATATAATGTGTTTCTGTATTGATTATAGAGATGTACGATATTAAATGTTTCGTTGGTAAGTGGGTACCCCTTTTCGATGCCCTATCCAAATATAGATATTGGTCTAATACTCTTTTTCAACTGAACCGATTTTACTGATTAAGTCGGCTATGACTTCGATTTCGTTCTAGAATATGCATTTATATGGTTTATATGGTTGTTATTGTTACACACAGAATGATAAACATGCAATATCAATTACGAATAGTTTTCATGAAAAATATAAACATTTTCTTTTAGTCCTTTTAAGTACATCACTCCCTTTATGTTCATTTGAAATCTCTGCTTTTGATTTCCATTTAAAGAAAATTATTTAAATTTCTTATTTTGTAGGTTCTTATTTTATTCAATTTCGTTTTATTATTGTTTTTCTTATTCTTATTTTTTTCTCAGTTCTTTTTGTTATTTTTCTTCCAACATTAAGTGAAATTTACTGTTTATGTTGTGTCAACCGCGCTGGACAAAAAGCCATTTAGCAATTTACCATTAACTATTCTCCATTACCATTGAGTAAATACGAATGTATGTATGTGTGTGTATTTGTTTATATAGGAAGCTTAATTTACTATCCGAAACGTCTGTCTGATTTTTATTTCTTACTGGTTTTTTTTTCATATAATGTGTGAGAAGTGGTTAAGTTTTTTTATCACCTCCACCACCACAAGCGCTGAAGGGGGTATATTAACTTTGTCATTCCGTGTCTTACGCTAAGGAGTAATTATCTCAGATCCCATAATGTTTATATATTCTGACATCGAATCAAAATCTGAATCGATTTAGCTATGTTCATCTATCTGTTTGTTATTGACAGCTCAATGAAATTTGACCCGAGTATTTGTTATAGTTCTAAGAAATGTCCTATCAGCAAAATCGGTCCAGCATATCAAAAGATATATACCAATATCTGAGACAAGCTCTAAGTTCTAGCGAAGAATTTTCGTAAAAATGTCAATTAGAAATCGACAAATTAAAATAAGGTTTTGGCTTAATATATTTTTATTTCATATCATTCCGAAAATTACCAAAATAGGTTCGGTAAAAAAAGCTATAACCCGAAATATAATAAATTTAATGACTCAGTTACATATTTTATATGTTTGGGAGTGAATGTACGAAATCTAAACTATTTGCTAACACGCCTGTAGTGGAGGGTATTAAAGATTCGAGTAAGCCGAATATAGCATTCTTACTTGTTTTATTTTGTTATTATTTTCTTTTTTGTCCTTTATCTTTTTGTTTTCTTTTGAAATCTGGAATTTTTTCTCTTTTCCACCTCATAATTTTAACAAGAATGACTTTTGTTTACATTACATATTAAATGGTTTTTATTATGTTTATCAATGATTATAAAATAATCATTGAGTTGCCAGATTATTGAAAAAGAAATAATCCTTAGCTGATGAAGATCCTAATAGAAGGATCAAAGTCAGAACTTCTTCTAAAGTACCGTCAAAATTTCATTTATTATACGATTATTAAGGCCAACACACAGTCAATATCGAATTTTTGAAAATAATTCTGTAACTTTTGAACCGTTTGAGAAAACTTAATGAAATTTCACTCGGTTATCGCTCAGGTGTTTTCAAGTCGATTTGAAGTAGCACAGATTCATATCTGGTCAGAGGTCTAGTTGGTGACTCTTCAAAGTTGGGAATGTTGATTTTTAAAAAATGCCCCATAAATCATTTATGAATTGAGGCTAAAGAAATTCTGTATGTAGACAGTCCTTATGATTCCTTACAATTTCAGCACTTTTCAAGAAATTTTAAATTGTTTCTAAGATATTCTGAATATAATTTGGAGAAGTGCAAATTCTTAATTCAAAAACTGCTCAAGAATTACCTCAATAGCAACTTAATCCCTTAATGTGGCATCTTTGTTTAGTAAACTCAGCATTTATTGCAAATTTATTTTATGCACTTAAATTGTACATGCGATATGCATTGTCGCCTGTCAAACAAACAACGAACCAATTCTACTTATAAAAAATACTACAGACAGACTTAATATTCAATAAGAAATTGTGACCTCTTCAATGGAGAAAAACAGGAGAAAAGAAAAAACTACAGCGAGGAATGACATTAAGAGTTGGAACTTGAGCAGAGCAAAAACAAAACGCGTAAATATTGAATAACAATATTTTCATATACTTTATGCTGATGACATGTACATTTCATGCAGCTAAGTTGAATCTAACTATTAGTGCCCTACAACAGACAAAAGAAGAAAAAGTTAGCATGTTAAAGGTTTTAAAACGAATAACTTTTTTCTATTTCAAAAATTTGATTTTATATGGACCATATTACTTCCATAGATATTGAGTTCTCATTTGAAAATCATCATAAAATTGGTCCTATTGTTTATCTTACTATAAATCCCAAAAAACAAAGAGCCAAAGATCTATAATCGTATACAAAAATTATTTATATAGTTACACTCCAAGAAGTTGCCCAGTAAATCACCATTTCCGATATCAAGCGGACCGAGTAAAATTTAGTGCAGTATTTTCTATTTGAATAAATTTTAAGTGGGTGAAATTTTAGCATGATATTATTTTTTAAAGATTTAACTTAGTTTCGATGGGTTTAATATGACCTACGTGGACCGATATGCATGAGATACTTTGCTTAAATTTGCACTCATACGAAAATCTATGAGTTTTATCAATTAAAACTTCAATTCAGGTCGAGCTAAATAAAATATTGAACTGATTTCAACATGTTTTCCAAAATTTGATCCAGATAACAAAATAAATTGTGAACTGTGGAGTGTTCATAATATGACACCGAAGGACTTCGGTAAATCAACTGTTTGGACCTTTTACTAAGGACGAATCTACTGAGTACCTAAATTTGACATTTAGAGTATTAAGATTTAAAAAAGGTTTCCAATTAGTTATTTTTTACAGTGGTGGAGGCTTATCTGCATCACCATCTTCATCTTTGTTATCGATGATATTTATGCGAGTCCCAGAGAAAGTTATGTCGATCGTCTCGACTTTGTAGACAGAGAAACCACAAAAAAGCTTTATGATGAATGAGAATTCTCGATATCAGCGTTACAGTTATCTGATTACAAATTAACTGACATCTTCCGTTCTGGGTTGTCTTTTTTATCACTTCGACAAATATTTTACTCAACTTAACTTCATGATATATCGCATTGCTGATCCGAAATGTTCAATTCAATATGTCGGTTGTTAAGTTGTTAAAAAGTTTCAAGATTTTTTATATTTAAAAATGAAACATTGATCAATCAATGTCTCTCTTTTTATCCTGGTTATCGATAATAATGATAATGTTCCGAGTAAGTTATCATCACTCGTCTCGACTGTGTAGAAAGATATAACTCTTGATATCAAGGTTGCAAATACCTTATCACTAATTAACTGGTGCCTTCGGCTTTGAAATGCCTTCAGTATCACTTCACCTTCCGTGAAGATTCTTTGGCTGGTAATAGATTCGTGCCACTTTCCAGTAATGTAGTTTATATTCCTTCTTTGTCTTTTTTCACTTCATTCCACCAATTATCCAACGATTGTTTTGTTGTTTTCGTTTGTTTAACCGATTTCGCGTTTAATTTTAATCAATTGACTACAAATCACGTACTTAGTCGATTAAAATATGTTGTTCTGACTAATCTGAATTCATTACGAAAAAAGACTTTAATGAAATATTCACGGAAAGGGCTTATTAAAATTTTTATCGCCAAAGTGTTTGATCCATAATTGATCATAGCTCCATACATTTATTATTTAGACTTGTGCACACAGAATGAAATTTTCCCAATTTTACGAGACTCGTTTTTTAGTTTTCCTTATGAAGCGACCCTCGTATAATTTTGCACATCAATCTTTTGTTATATTTATCTTCATTTCACCAATTATTATTATTACAATACCAACGTATTTTTGATATTTTTACCCTTAAAAGTGATATTTGGGAGGTGGTTTTATGGGACCTATAAGAAATAACGGACCCACCCTCACGTATTTGGCATTATTTCGTTTAAATCGCTTTATATTTATGACTTTTATGACCTTAAAACTATATTCCGGTAATAACATTTGTATGGGAGGTACCAGAATATTAGACCGAACATGGTCAATTTCAGTAGGCTTCGTCCTTAGCCTAAAATAATATGTACCAAATATAAAAAGTGTAAGACGAAAGGATATTACAACCATTGTTTTTATTCAATTATTTATGAAAAGTTACTGATGAAGGGTATCTGAGATTCAACACTTCTAAACATAAAATTTTCTCTGGTTTTTCCGTTTCATTTTGATTCTCCAGAAAATAGAAAATAATGAGCCAGTTGTTGGTCTGTCAAAAGAAAAAGAATATATATATATATTTTTTTCGTTATAAAAAGAAGTAAAATAAAAATAAATATTAAGAAAAGAAGAAAAAAACATTTTAAGAAAACAAAAACTAATACAAACAAAACAAAGCACAAAAAAGGACATCGCTAGGCGAATCATTCACAGCAAGAACAACAACTATAACAACATTTGAAAATAATGGCACAATACCATTTCAGTGGTTAAGAAGTAAAAAAGGAACAATTCCTTAGGGAGTCTATCAACAGTTGATAGAAAAAATCCGCACAAAAAAAAACTTGAAATACAAACCAAATAATAGTAAAACACTCTCTCTCCCTCCCTCGATTCTTTACACACACACACATACACACATATAACTAAGAAATTCGAAGACAACATTACAACCATTTGTTTCAAGGGGAGTATGAGGGGTGTGCAGTTGTTTGTTTGGAGTTTATTATTTTTGAATGTAATTGGATTTGTGGCAATAACTGCAATATAGTGCGGGTAGTAAATAGTAATATGTTGGACTCGTAAAGAAAGGGAAATGTAGATTTATAAAAATGACTTGAAAAAGAAAACAACAACAACTACAACAAAACTGAACAAAAATATTTATTAATAAATGCATTACATATTTTATGGTATAAAGAAGAAAATGGATTTTATTTTGAGGGGAAAAGGAAATAATTTAGTTTTTCTTATTTTGTAATTTTCATAAACAATATGTTTAGGTTATACAGAAAAAAGCTTTAATTATTTTTAATTTTCAAGAGCTTAAATTCACTTTTATTGAAAACGAACACAATGAAAAAGAAGTAAGAATGTATAGTCGATCAAGTTCAACTAACTAATACTTTACATTGTCGATTAAAAATGGTGGTTACGAAAAAATAATGAACGACCTTCGTATAATTTGATTTTCTGATTTATTCTTAAGTGTATAATATATTATTTTAAAACTATTATTTACGTTAAATTAATGCGTTTTAAAACGATTTTTTATATGGGGGCTACAAGAAATTTTGAGCCGACCTTCTTATAATTTTGCACATCGATTTTTTCTTATATCTATCTTAATTTGACCAGTTATTGTTACAATACGAACGTATATGTGAGATTTTTGTCTTTAAAAGTGATATTTGGAAAGGTCTTTGTATATTAACCGCCCTCGCATATTTTGGCACATCGTTATAGAATAATTTAAGACATACTTGTGCCAAATTTCAAATTTCGCTTTGTATTTAGGACTTTTTAACCCAATTCCGGGAGAAACATTTTTATGGGAGGCACGTGAAATATTGGACCGAACATAACCATCGGTGGTGTAGGTTTTAATAATATCGACTTTTTAATACCCTACAGCATATTGTTGGCTATTAATGATAGCAATCACAAATTAATGATCGACCCTCGTATAAATATATTTTCTTATTTGTATCTTTAGATATCCGATAATTAATTTTTGCTTTGTGAAGTCTTTCTCTACATCGGACCCTATAGATCCTACATTTTGTTCAGTAAAACCAAATTAATTAAAGTTCTTTAGATACACTATACTCCATATTTGCTTTGTATGGAGGATACCCCTCACCCTGGTCCTATCCTTCCTATATTTTGTCAAATAAACCAGATCTTTAAAAAAGTTATGGGGATCAAATTCATCACTGTTTTATTTGTTTAGATACTCGACAATCAATACTTTTGTTTTGTATGGAGTACCCTTTCTGGTTCTATCCATCCTATATTTAGTCCAGTAAAACAGAAACTTAGAAAGTGATTTGAACCAAATTGCCGTCTCCCTGGTCCTGTCCGTTCTACATTTTGTCCAGTAAAACAGATAGTTGAGAAAGTGATTGGGACTAAATTTGAAATTTATCACTCTAATATTTCTTTAGATACTCGATAATCAATATGGGCATGTGTGTCCTATCCGACCTAGATTTTGTCCACTAAAACAGAAAGTGATTGGGAGCAAATATGAGAACTCTCGCTGTTATAGTTCTTTAGATACTCTATAATCCATAGTTTCTGTGTATGGTGAGTACAACTCCCCCTGGTCCTATCGGATTTTTTTATTAGCCTATGTTACTTTCAGGTATACTGAGATCATTGTGAGAAAATATCTCATTCCCTGTATCACAAATACTTCAATCTTACCTTTAAATCCCAAAATAGTGTCATTTTCCCTTAACTAAATATTCTTTAGATTTTTAAATTCAAAATTAGTTTATTTTCATTTTCATCTTTAAATTATCTGGCATAATCAACCATTAATTTCAATATTTTATTGTTTATAACAAAAGAAATATTTTAATCCCACATTGTTCTCCATTTTCAGCAAAATCATTTTCTTGGGCCGTTAATGTTTAATATGCCCTACACTTTTCGAAGTGATAAACAAGGGTGTATTAAAATTGGCAATCAAAGTGTTACACGGAGAAAGGGCGGCAAAAATAATATATCAAAAAGTCATTTTCAAATCACATTGCTAAGACTATCAGTTTATCTGTCCAATCGGCTATAATTTCTACTATATTACACAGCACAGTGTTGTCCATGAATCGCAAAAACCTAAAAGCTCAATTCGTATAAATCAAGTTAAAAATTTGATTTTTACTTAAATGATCGTTGTGTCATTGTAGGAATGAATTCTCCTTGGCCTTATGCACGAAATGATGAAATTCATATATCCTCATCTCCACTTTTGGTGATGTGGTTGTGGAATATATGAAAATGAGTTAAAAAATGCATTCGAATATCTCTGTAATTATATGAGATAAAGCACATATGTAAGCGTATTTTTATAGAAATAGTCATCGTACCCGATGTAGGCAATTTCGGAGGATCACCGACTATGCTCCTGACCACATGGGCACTGGTGGTCTTCCTTACAACACTAACACTAAGACATCTTTAATGGTTTAAAAGCTAGAGAATTTGTTCCTGAAAACATCAATTTGGACACACGCTGTACTATAAGACATAATATTTTTTACTTCTAGAATAAAGGAATTATTACAGCTCAAATAAAACTATGGAAAATATATTGGGATTGCGCCATGGAAAATGGTAAGAACTAAACTTTTTCATTTATAGGGTACTAAAGATTCACCAAGACCGCATGAAACATACTCTTTTAATATTTGCTTAAATTTTAAACTGCTACTATTGCAGCTTTTATGTTGTTATTGCTACTGTTGCTCATGTTGATATGGTTTATCATTCTCTGGGGTTCCATTTGAAATGAAATTAAAATATGAAAATCTTTATAAACTTTCTGGTGCCATCACCAACACACAGGCAGCATTATTGTTTACCTGTTTCTTTAATTTCAAGTGAAAATCCAGGACTATAATAAAAATTTCAAGTCATTGAAAATGTTGGTAAAATACGAAAAATAAACAAATAAATATATAAACGGAAATATACACTCATACACACACACACATACCCATACATACGAACAAAAACTGGCACCAATTTCTAAAGGAAAGAAGAAGAAGAAAACTTTTTAATAAACATAAAAATTCCAATTTTAAATCTCAGTCAAAGATGATGATAAAAAAGCTGAAGAAGTGGAAGAAATAAAGAGAAGAAAAACATGGAAATTATTTCCAAATGGATTAAATGTAAATAAGTTTTTCTTTTCATTTATACAAAGTAATCAGGTGAAAACAATTCTTATCACAGATACGATAGACAACAACAACAGAAACAGCAACTACAACAACAATTTCCATCTGATAACAAGAAAATTAAGCTTTAAAAGTGAAAGTTTTTAATTTTGTTTCTCTTCATACACTTCACAACACCACAAGTGATGATGAGGGTATATTAACTTTGTCATTCCGTGTGCATCACCAAGACGTAATCATCTAAGACCCATAAGGACTATATATATTCTTGCATCATATCAAAATCTGAGTCGATTTAGTTTTGTCCGTCTACTGGTTGGAAATATTCTAACGCCTAAAGTAATTGTCCGCATTCAATGAAATTTGGATTGAGCATTTGTTATTGTCCTTCGCAGTTTCCTGTTATAGACCAATATCTGAGACAAACTTAAATTAAAAAAAAAAAAAAAAAAAAAAAAAGAAAAAAACTTTTCTAAATTTTTCAACAAAAAATACAGTTGTATGTGCTTGATTATCGTTCAAAAATTCATAAAAATCGGATCAAGAGAAAAAAATTATAGAATAAATTTTGTTACAGCCCAAAATCTGTCTTTCTTATAGCTCGCAATTTGGAAGATAATCTTCTAAAATTCGCCATATATATTTATTTTGATACAAGATTGCGTTGGAATCATTATTTAAACTCCCATATAAGGCCCTTTACTGGAATATGGCTTATAGCTTTTAAAATTCTTAGATATGAACCAATTCTATTGGAATATAGCAGAATCCATTTTCTAACTGTCATGAATATAAATTATTAATTTGAACAATATGGGTCGTGTTTTGTAATACCTCCCATATAAAGTCCCCTCCCGAAAAACGGTTTTGATCTTTTAAATAAACCCCAATTCAATTGAATTTCGGCACTATTGTTTTTCTTACTTTCTTTAATACATATTTATAATTTGGTAAATCTTGGTCCATATTTTGATATTAGCTCCCATATAAGGTCCCTTTCCGGAAATGAATTTTGAGCTTATAAAACTATTAAATAAACTCCAATACTATTGAAATTCGGCTCAATAAATTTCCTAACTGTTTTCATTTATGTTAATTATTTGATCAATATCGGTCCATATTTTTCTAAAGCTTCCACATAAGGCCTCTCCCCGGAAAACGTTTAAACTTATAAAACTTTTTAATAAATCCCAATTCCATTGAAATTAAAAATTATTTTTAATTAACTAACTTTAATATATTATAAATTTGGCTAATTTCGGTCCATATTTTGACTCTATCTATAAGACCTCTTCCCGAGCTAATAAAACTAGCCAATAATGACCTATTATACCATTATATGTATATCCCTCAATTTCATTAAAAATCGTCAAGATTATTTTTTTCTAAATGTTATAATTTCATACCGAAAATTGCTATGGCCTCAATCCCGAAAAGAACTTTAAACTTATAATATTTTTAAACATGAAACAATTCTGTTGGAAATCGACACAATTATTGCTATATCTATCTCAAATATATGTTACTAAATTGACGAATATCTGGGCATTTTTTGCTATAGTTCTCATTTAATTATGGGACCAAATTTGTTTATTACTTCCACTTGTTTTGCAATTGTTTTGCAATAACTTCAATTCATGCTAACTTATGCATAACATTAGCAGTAGAGGGTATTTAAGATTCGGCACTGCCGAATATATAGCATTCTTACTTGTTTGTTCTTATTTCTATTTACTTTTGTATAAATTTATATTCACTTTTTGTCGAAAATTTAATCAATTGACGGTTTTATTGTTGATTCCTAGAAAATTGTTGTTTTTGCCATAATAGCAAAAAAAGCAATGAGAAGCCTTAGTAGGTTTATTACTGGATTAGCTATTGATATTAACAAATTTTCCTTTTGTAGCTGTTTAAATAGAGACAATAATTACAAAGTGGAAACTGTAACAGACGAAATATAAGAAGTTGTATATGTGTGTGTATACACTACATCTCTAAGAGAGTTTTTTAGATTTTTAACAGTTTTTTAGATTTTTAGCAGTGTTATTATTAGGAACTTTTTCAGCCTTGTATGTTTTCGAAACTTTATTAGCTTTAACTTTTCGTAACAAATATTTCCAGCACCAAGCTAAACGGGCAGCTTTACTCTCAGATTTGTTGAGTGTTCTTTTGAAAATACTTTCCATTATTTATTATTTTTTACTTTAGAAACATTTTGTGGACCATTCCTTCTACCTAAACCAGGTTTTCTTTAACGGACAAGTTCTCCCGGTACTGTTAAATAACACTGGAAAAAATTTGACGACAGACTTTCAATGATTGGCCAACTTTTTGTAGGACCAAGTTGAATTTTTTTGAAAATATTTGAATAATGTTTTTGGTCCCAGACGTTTAATAGCGTTTCTGTAAGAAAACTTTTAAGCCTTGTATGTTTTTAAACCTTTTCATAAAGTTTTAATAAAAAACGTGTGTTAAGAAATTTTCGATCTCACTTCTTATGTGCTTTGTGGGGTTTAAGATGATATATTGTTGGCGTTACATAAAGAAAATATAAACAAGTAAGAATGTATAATCGTTTAAGGCAGACTATCTGACTCCTATGCCACATTGTCGGTTAAATATGTTAGTTACAAAAAATAATTAACGACCCTCGTATAATTTGATTTTCTAATCCATTCTTAAGTATGCAATACATTATTGTGACACTAAGATTTATGTTAAATTTATGCGTTTTAAAAAGAATTTTTCTGAGGGACGGGTTATATGGGGGCTAAAGAAATTTTCAAACGACCCTCGTATAATTTTTTAATTTAATTTGACCAATTATTGAACAATTCCAATGTATATGTAAGATGGTCTTTAAAGTCATATTTGGAAATGAGTTTGTATGGGACCTATAAAAAATTGCGGACTGACCTCGCATATTTTGGTACATCATTTTAGAATATTATAAGACTTACTTGTGCTAAATTTCTTATAAATATTTGTATTTAGGACTTTTTAAAGCTTAAACTCCTATACATTTGTATGCAAGGTACCTGAAATATAAGACCGAACATGGTCAATTTCAATTGGCTACGTTATTTCTAAAATTCTGTCTGCAGACTGTTACAACATTTCAGCCAGCCGGACAGACGAACGGACAGATGGACAGATAAACATCGTTAAATCGACTCAGAAAGTGATTCTGAGTTGAACGGTATACTTTAAGGTGGGTGTAACACCAACGTAATACCCCAACGATTTCGGTCGTGTAAGGTCCATTAATAATATATGAAAGCTTGTAGGCTCTAAATCGAAATTCAGATGAATGAATATCTAGAATAAAATTTCGGATGTCATTTGATATTCTAAAATTTGTTACAGTTATTTATGAGTTAATAACTTATATTTACAGTCCAAAACTTTTGGACACTTTTATTTAAAAAATTTTAATTTAATTTATTAAGAATTAAAAACAAAAGAAAACCAACACAATGATAAGGCAAACCGGTAGTAGTATTAGACCTCAACACATGGCAGTCTATAATGACTTATTAAAACACGTTTTCGATAAATCACTAAAAAGAAGAAATAAATCATTATAAATTATTTTACACCCTAAAAAAATATAAAAAAGAAGTCTTTTTTTTCAAAATTTAACAAAAAATTTTAATTTAATAACAAAATGAAAAATAATAATAACGGAAGTTGTTTTAAATAGATGTTTCAAATGGGAGTGTATTTGTATGTGTATACAAAGGTAGTGATCAGATCACAAAAACAACTATAATGAAACCCTCTCACTGAACTTAAAATTTTATGGAAATTATGCTAAAGATGATAACGATGGAACACAAATGGAAATAAATCTATGGATCGCAATCAATTAAAACAAGTTTTGAGGTCATACAATAAGTGTTTAAAGAGGTTTAGAGTTGAACGAACGAATAAACAAAATCGTATAAAAACAAATAATTTTCAGCAATAAAATATCAAATTCACAACGGTTCTCAAACAATCAATATATTTCCCACAACAAAAAAGCTTTTAACTTCAAAATGGTTAATATTTAGAGAAAAAATATATAATTTATTGAAAGAAATAATGTATATTTTATGAAAATGTCTTTATTTATAGAAATTCGCTATTGTTGCTTTGGCTTTCTTGGCTTGTGCCTACGCTGACGTTTCTGAATTGGGCTATAACTATCCTGTGCCAGCTGCTCCCCAAAACACCTATATTCCTCCACCACCACCAGCTCCTGTTGAACAACCCCAAAACACTTATATTCCCCCAGCTCCTCCAGCACCCGTTGTTGAAGAACCCGAAAACACTTACATTCCTCCAGCTGCCCCTGCTCCCATTGCTATTGAACAACCTCAAAACACCTACATTCCCCCAGCTACTGAGGCTATCGAATCTCCCGCTGAAGATGGTTACCGTTACAAGACCGTCCGTCGCGTTGTCTACAAGCACCGTGCTTAAGCGTAGTGAATTTCATAAATTGTTGTTAAATTTTAAATGTTGTTGAAAATAAAGTATTAAAATTAAATTGAGTTCAAATAGTTTCGATTAAGATGGGAAAGGCCAAAGAAACCAAACGGGTCTGGGTCTTTTTAAATTTGGGAATATCTTCATCTGCAATTCTAAGAAAACACAAAGCGTGAAGATGGACAAATCCTAAAAAATTTAGTATATATTTTTTAATGACAGATTTTTACGAAAAACTTAAAGCTTCGCATTTTTGCTCCATTGGAAACACCCAATAATCCATTCTGTATAAAATATTTGTCATGTATCGCCAAGGAGGAAACATCTAATATCCCATAAAATTCATAAATACTTGCATCAAATCAAACTCAGTTTCTATTTAACCATGTCCTTCTATTTGTCTGTTGGAAATATTATTCAGGCTTTAATAATTTGACTAAATCAGAAAGAAAGTTCAACATTATACATCAGTATCAACATCAATAGAGAAAAATTTATAGGTTAATGTAAGGATCCTTCCCGGAATATGATTTTAAGCTTATAAAACCCAGAAGTGTGGACCTATTTTATTTTGATTCGGAGCAATTTCGGAGCTTTTCTAACTCTCCTGAATATAACACTTCTTCCCGAAATACATTACAAAAAGGAAGCTGCTTAAATCAAAAAGAAAACACAGGTCCAAGTCTAAATTAAATCGCATAATTATTCTAAGCGTGAGAATCTTTCCAACAGACAGACAATCAGACGGACTGGTATTTAACGATCGTAGGCTTTTTATAAAATACTGCAATCCTGTCAATATTTTAAAAACAGTAATTTAAAAATCTCTTTGACATGGAATGACGTTATTTAAAATCAAGGTATGGCTCATCTGTAATTTCGACCTAATCACATCTTGACAAAAATATTTTACCTTAAAAATATAGGACGGACAGATAGGAGCAATAAGAATAGTGAAACATACCTGTTATTTGCTGATATCTTATAATTGTTAAATTTGATAAGTTATCTTTTATGTCACTTAATATATTCTTCTTCATATAATTCCATTAGAGTATATTTTCTCTCTACACACAACCACATACACACAGATAATTCATAATTAAAATTCACATGCTCGTATATATTTCTTTGGAACAACTAAAAACGTAGTTCCACTAAATTATTCTCTTTTTTTCCAACTTGCACAAGTCACCTAAGAATACAAAATAAAATAAAAGGACATGTTATACTCTGTTAATTAATTTTAACAATGTAAAAATAGTTCCATATAAAATACTCTAGATTATCCTTTATCCTTTATAAAGTAGAAAAAAAGGTTTTGCTAAAACAAAAGCCGAAAGTGAAGCAAAACGGATAATAAAAAATAAATAGAACACGAAACAACGACTTTCAAAGAACGCTATTTTTCAACAAAAGAAAAATATATATAATTAAGGAGTGAGATCGAAAAGTTCTTAACTCACATATATGTTAATAAAAACGAAACCACTAAACTTACAGTTTGATTTTTTCTTTATTTAAATAAAATTATAATTACAATTTACAAAAAAAATGTTATAGTCAAGTCCGACTATGTAATATCCTACACTACAATGTTTGTTGTAAATGACAGATACAAAAATTTTATAAACGAGCCTCGCATAATTTGCTTTGCTGATTTATGATTAAGTTTGAAATACATTAATATAATGTAAACGTTTGAAAAGGATTTTTCTGCAGAGGTTTTATCGGAGCTAGAAGAAATGATGGGCCAACCCTCGCATAATTTCGAAAATCGATTTTAGGTTATATTTATCTTAATTTGACCAGTTGGTGCTACAATATGTGTATTATGCTCGTATATGTGAGATTTATGCTCTTCAGACTGATATTTGGAAGGGGGCTTGTATGGGCCCTATAAGTAAGCATAGGACTTAATTTTCATGAATTTCGTTAAAACTGCTTTAGGTTTAGGACTTTATTAAAAACCCCATTCCGTGGGGACCTTTGTTATGGAAGCTACCTGAAATATTGAACCAAATGTGACCAATTTCATCAGGCATTATCCATGAACCATAAAATAATAATATCAACCAAATTTCATCAAAATATCTCGAAAATTGCAAGCTGTAAAGTGTTCACAACGTTTACATGGAAAGACAGCCGGACAGATGGACAGACGGACGTCTTTTAATATTTTTCAATTCTCTTTTATCAAGAGAACAATATCTCTCTAGCCTTAGTTTCGGGCAGATTGGATTGGCCATATTGCCGTATTTTTACCATAGTGACAGGATGTCAAGTCAGGCCAAAAATAAGTCGACACCTTATGAAGCCTTATGAATGGAAGCAGCTGTTTTTGTAAACATTCCCTGATATAAATTTCGGTATATGTAGAGCCGCAACTGCATATTGTTCACCATACCATGAACTTTTTAGGAAATTTTGATATCTTTTGGGCTGTTGTTGTAACGGAGAAAGAATTTTTGTTTGATACAACAGTCGCTATTTTGACAATCTTTGGCCGAGTGTGACTCTGGTCGTTCCAGAACGGAGATTCAATTGTTGTGGGAACGATTTCTTTTGGGTAATAAACTTTTCTTCAACATTCAGTAAAATAACATGTTTGACCAGTAAATTGCGAAAATCTACCAGAACATACGTTGGGTCATCCATTGTGCAGCAGGAATATTTTTTTGGAAACTTATTTTTAATTTCCATGTTCTATTTTTAGCTTATACATTTTTAGCAGCGTTCCTGTCTGAAAATTTTTGAGCCTTGTTTGTTTTTAAACCTGCATGATTCGAGCATTGAGATAACTGGATGTTTTGGGAGCTCTTTTGAAAAAATACTTTCTATTTTTTGGCTTTGGAAACATCATGTAGCCCTTCCACCTGTAACAGGTTTTTTATAAAGAGACAAGTTCTTTAATAACAATCAAAACAGTTTGACGGCAGATTTTTGATGATTGGCCAACTTTTTATGGGACCAAGTTGGGTTTGGTTGAAAATATTTAATAATTTGATCATTTGATTAATGATTTCAATCAGATTAGCAATATATTCAGTTGTTTTATTTTAACCATAATAACAGGTTTTCCGAAGGTCACTTGATAAAAAATCGTATAATGCTTAAATTAAAAAATGTGTGTTAAGAATTATTTCATCTCACACCTTCAGTAGCTATGAAAAGCTTCTACCATAAAGTATATACATTTTTTCCTTCAAAGGATGACATTCTAATGTTTTAATTAATTATAACTCTCTTATGTTACAAATTATTTAGGAAACCTAATAGACTTCTTTTTGCTCTTTCACTCTCCTCTAATGCAATTTATGAAAAAGTGTATAATTTTACTTTTTCACATCACGTAGTCTGTGAAAAAGTACCCAAAAACAAAAAATGAAAAATAGAAAAAATGAAAAATTGAACCAAAACAAAAAAAGTTATTTTTCCATGTTCTTTTTTTTTTGTGCAACCAAAAGCAAAAGGACATACGTGAGTTTTGAAGGTGCAAAAGGAATGTGAAGTACAGAATATCAATTTGTTATATTTTAAGGAAAAAGTTCATTAAATTTATTTTACAAGAAATTTCTTGTTGTGTTTTTTTCTCTCTTTTTCACGGTGTCAAATGATGAATTTGTTAAATAAATCGAATTAAATTTAAAGGGAAATTGTGCCATAAAAGGAAATTTAAAATGAAATAAATTATGGGAATGAAGTTTATTAATGAGATACGATTTTGAGGAAATACAAGAATAACAATTAAAAATGTTAAAGTCGGTCGAACCCGTTTATATAATATCCCACATAGTGAGTTGTAAATAACTGTTACGAAAAATTTATAAACGGCCCTCGTAAAATTTGCTTCTATTATTTATGCAATAGATTATTTATAACATTTATGTGAAATCTATGCGTTTTGACGTTTTTTATTTGTATGTATGGGGAGTATATAAAATATTGAACTGATAATATAGGCATCGCCCTGGGGCCAAAATAGGACTACGTACCAAATTTTATTAAAATTTCGCCAAAACTTTGTGAACAAGATTTATATGGACAGCGAGGCGAACGTACGGACGGACATGCTTAAATTGACTCAAGAAGATTTTCTGAGTTAATCGGTATATTTAAGGACTATTTTTTCTGCCCGTTACAAACATCTGCCCAAACTCATAATACCCTCTTTAAACTCTTAAACGTAATACAAATTTGTACATCTCGCGATAACTTTTTTAAAATTCCAGTTTTGAGATTTGAGAAATTAATGAAACGAAAGAATTTGTGAAAATTTGATTCTTCCAAAATTTAAGATTTTGAAAACTTTTTTTATTATACAAAAACTTATAACGGTATAAATTACTTATGACAAATTTGGTCATTCCTTATGGAACGACCAAAAGGAATAATTTCAGACCCCATCAAGTAGATATATTTTGATGCAATTAAAAAATCCAAAGAAACTATACTGTGCTGGCGCCATTATTTGACCTAGCCCCACATAAGACCCCTTATAAAACTTAAAACCTCTTAAATATGAACCGATTCTAATCTTAAATAGATATTTGATAATTAATATTTGCTTTTAAATGGAGATACTTCTCCACTGATCCGGTTCGTTCTATATGTTAATACCCTCTCTTCAATAGTTCTTTAGATATTTGATAATTCAAATTTGTTTTGTATGGTGGCTACCTCTCCCCCTGATCCTATCTGTCCCATATTTTTTACAGTAAAATAGTTCTTCTTTAAAATAATTGGATGGAATCCTAATATCCTCACTTTAAAAGTTCTTTAGATATTCGAAAATAAATATGTTAGATACTCGATAATCACTATCTGGGAGGGGGGTTACCTCTCTCCATAATCTTATCCATCCAACATTTTGTGCAGTGAATCACTTCCTTAAGAAAGTGATTGGGACCAAATTTGAAAACTATCACTGTAATAGTTCTTTAGATATTTGATAATTTTGTATGGGAGCTACCTCTCCGCTGATTCTGCATTGTGTTCTGTAAAAAAGTATCTTCAGAAGGTGATGACAACTACACAACTCGTTTTGTAGAGCATACTCGCATCAAGTTTCGCTTTCAATCTAACATGATACATAAGAAATCGATAGGATAGACATTGTAGCATTACATTTTATCAGCGCTTCTAGGCCTAATGTAGCAAACGAGCTCTCAATTTCGACTTGAGTCGAAGGCAACAAACATCATGCGAATGTCAATGATTGTAATTTTGAACAACAAGAAGTAATTGAGTCACTATCAGCCTGGAAAAAATATCATTGGCTTCTTGGTAATTAGTGTCTCCATTTGATTATAACTAAAATCCAAATAATAAATTCGGTACAAATAATCTTTTCTAATTGATTAATTTTATTTTAAACTTTTTTTACATTTTTCTCTTTCTCAAAACAACTCTTAATCATTTCTATAATTTGGTCCCTTTCTTGAGTAACTTTTCTAATGACAAATATCTTTAAGTTAGTTTCTTCGCAATACCAACAAACTGTGAGTAGTTTATTACAGTCTTTTTTCTTTTTGTACTTTATTATCGAAATTAATGTTATATTTTTGTAAAGAATTTTATTTCTTTTACCAAAGATTTCCTTCCTCTTCTCTGCAACAAAACAAAACTTCTGTTTATTTATTGTTAAATTTTTAAGTTTTCATTTTTTTCAATATTTTTCCATAGAACTTTCAACTGGGAGTCGTATTAAATGGCAAAATATTTTTGCATACCTTTTCAGTTAGTTATTGTTATTGTTGGTATTATTTCCTCTTTTTAAAAGAAAAATCATAATGATATTGTTGTGTTGCCAAAAAGTTTTTTACGCCTCCATCATCATCATCATTACATCCATCCATCCAAACATCCACCACCTACAATTTTGAATTAGTGTAAGTGTGTAATCCGAGTATGGAATCCATAAGAAATGTGAATATATGAGGAATAAAAAAGGAAAAACTTTTTAATGTGCATTTTACTTTTCGGGTAAAGAAAGAAAAATATATACAATGAAAAACAAGTAAGAAAGTTATAGATGATCTAGTGCGATCGTAAGAGACACTATCACAAAGTTTCAATATACAAATAAATTGCTTTATCAATGGGGGTCTAACAACCTAAGCCTACGTTCGTTAGATCCACTAACAACGCTATCCAGAATGGACCCAATAATAGAACGGTAGTCTTTTGCACAACTGGCTTATGACGGACTGTAGATTTTTATAGCTCCTTATATTTCACATTGATCTCTGGAAGTGAAATCAAGAGGGAGAGAGAGCTCTATACTGCACATAATTATGGATTGTGAAGGTGAAACCCCCTATAAAAATTCGGTTTTATCAAGTAGTTCCTTCATGGGGAAAAAACTTCCGATATAAGCTGTAGTTGAGTTGACAATCTTTGGCCGAGTATAATTCGGCTGGTCCGTTGCAAAATTGTCGTGGGAACAATGGTGTTGTTGCTACTGTTGTAGTGATTGCAGGAAGAATGGTGATGGTTTTGCGTCTGATGAAGAAGTTTACCAGCCGATTCCATTCCGAACAGTTCTTGAGGTGAGGACAGGCCACACAAGCATTGTACCTTTTCTTGTGGTGCAATTAATTCAGGTCCTTGTTGATAGAATGACAGCCACTGACTGATAAATTTCGGATCCTAGTAGAAATGCAATTTTATAGTCGCCACACAAGTTGTCACATCAAATTCATGTGGGAGCGCTGGGAATTTGGAGAGGTAGAAGTTAAACAAAAATGGTTTAAATACACGAGATTTAAATAGTTGAAAATCATTTTTAAATTATTTGAATTCACGAGGTCTGAAACTGTACGAAAGACTGACATCAAGTTAAACAAGTTAAACAATCTTAATATTGTTCGGCATTGTGGACTGCAGGATGTTCAGAAGGACACCTGACAGTATCAAAAGTTTTTGACAGGTCAAGAACCACAAATATCTGCGTTTACATGGCCACTTCTGGCTAAAGTCGTGTACAGTGGTGATGACCGTTAATGCTGTTGCTGTACTATTCAGAGACAATATGCTGATGACGAGCAGTTATAAGTTGACAATATAGCTGGGGGAAGAAAAGAAAAAGCTCCAAAGAATCTTAGCAACACTGAAATACACTTCACACCAAAATTACCATCAATATCAGACATCATTTGAATATCTGCAAAACTTAAATCTGTGGAATTTCTACGATGATACCTGGGCAGTAAATTTTTTTCCAAACATTAGTACTAACACAAAGTACCACAACCGTCCATGATGATGTAGGGTACTATAACAAAATCTGGTTTCTTGCATTTAAAATGATTTTGAAAGCATATTTTTAGGGGTAATTTTGTGTAGAATTCTTTGTGTTATTAAAATACCAACAAGAAAATAAGTATGAGAACTAAAAGTTTTGCTTGATTTAGGTGGTGCAAATAAATAAAATGATTACAGGAAAGTAGTTTTACTTCAAAACAAATCAACTAACAAAAAAATAAAGAAATATTTTGTTGCAACAACGAAAAAGTTTAGTTTGCAATGTTTGTTCTTAAATTAAGCTGTAAACATTGATTATAAAGTATAATAAAAGTTGCAATAATAATAATACGTTAAATAAATATTATTTTTAAGTTTCTAAGAAAGTTTCAATAAAACAAGTTATATTAAAAAATTTTCTTGGCAGCGGTGGGATTCGAACCCACGCCTCCGAAGAGACTGGTGCCTTAAACCAGCGCCTTAGACCGCTCGGCCACGCTACCGTTATAACGGTACTATGGGCAGCATCCAACCCACAACACATGCATTTTACAGGAAATTTATATATTAAAATTTGGAAACAACGTTTATTTTAGTTCCTTTAAAAAATTTTAGGAAAATTTCATAGGAAAATTCATGTTCGATATTTTCGAATCCTTATTTGAGGCTTTTAAATAATATCATATCTTTTCACTAACATCAGGTCCGGACAATTTGGAGCCTGAGCTTTAAAATACCTAGTTTTAAGAGCGAAATCAGTGTAAAACGATCGTTGTGTCAAATCAACAATAACCTTCTTGTTCCAAGACTGATCAGAAACTGTATGAAAAACTGTAGACATAAGGTTTTGGTTCACGTGTCTAATTTATTCTGATGACCAAAACTCCACAAGAAATTGTTTTCATACATTAAAAAAAACCAAATCATTTCAAAACCATTTTGGAAATATTTAAGAAAAATATTCTACATCTTTAAGAAAAATTTATAAATGAATAACCAGAAACAATGGGGCAGAATCGATTTTTAAGTTTTTTCGTATATGGTCCAATAATATTTAATTAAACTAAATTTAATTAAAATTATAATATATGAAATTTTTATATTTATTTTTATATTTATCATCTTTTTATTTTATTTCTCACCAACGTACACGCAAGATTTATGCCCTTCATTATTTGGCACTTCGATTTAGAATACTATAGAACTTATTTTGAATTTCGTTGAAATCGCTTTATATTTAGGACCTTTATGACCTTAAAAGCCCATTCCAAGAGGACATTTGTATGGGAGTTACCTGAAATATTGGGTCGAATATAACCTATTTCAATTAGCTTCGTTCTAAGCTACAAAAAACAGAAAATACGACCTGTAAAATATTCACAACGTTTACATGGATAACCAGCAGGTATAACAGACCGACAAACGCGCGGACATCGTTAAATCGACACAGAAAGTGATTATAAGTCGAAGAAGTTTAAAGTGGGTATTAATCCAATAAAATTGGATTAAATTTAAGAATTCTATGAACTTAAAATCCTATTCCGAGAATGGCCTTTAAGTTGAAGTAATACCAAAATATTGACCGATATTCGTCAAATTAGTAGAATATGCTGAAAATAATTGTAATCAAGAGGATTTTCAATAAGCGTGGTTCGTGTAAAAGAGTTTTATAAGCTCAAAATTGTTTCCCAGAAAGAGATCTTATAGTAAAGTTATAGCAATATATAGGCCGCGTTTTATAAGCTTAAAACCATATTCCGAGAAGAAGCCTTATATGGGACTTAGGTCAAAAAATAGCTCCAGCATAATCAAGTTTCTTTAGGTTTATTATATTAAAATAAATACATGTTCAAAATTTCAGAGAATTATATTCAAAATTTCGGCCTAAAATACACTCCGATTTTGGGGTGTATCAAAATTTTGTCATATTTTAGCCTATAGAATTTTTGTACGGTGCTGAAGTATATATAACTGAATGTTCTGGATAAATTCTGTTTAAATTCCGTTACTATTTGTTGAAAAGGTTATCTCAGTTATTTGTCTATAACATTTTTGCTAATAAACCGATATTACTGGTTCTTAATAAGAAACTTCTTAAGACAACAACATACAATGTAACCAAGATTCATTAAAATCGGATAATTTTACAAGGCGTGGGATTGTTGCCAACAGTCAGACGTACATAGATAAATCGACTCAGATTTTAATGCAGAAGCAAGAATATAAACTTTATGGGGTCTTACATTATGGAATGATAAAGTGGTGGAGCGTGTAATGAATATATAGGCAATTTTTGGTAGAAAAGCGAAATTTATATATTTTTTTATTCTTTTATTTAAAACATATTCATGATACTCACATATATGAGAGATTTATGCCATTTGAGGTACTTTTCGGTAGTAGGGGTTATAAGAGGGCTGTAAGCAAATATATACTGGCCCTCAGTATATTTAAAAGTGGTGACAGCCACCATTCATGATTCATTACTTTTCATTATATTAAATCTTAAACATAAAAATCTTTAACTCCTTAAGTTATCACCGCAATTAAAGGATGTTTATTTAGTATTTTACTCATTTTCTCGTTAACAGAATCCTTTTATGATCTCAGTTTAATTGTTTTCCACAAAACAATAGTGAACAACTATTTAACAAATTTCTACAACTCATTCAATAAAATTGAAATAAAAATGTACAAAATATTTAATAAAATGGAACTTCTTTATCATTTACTTTCAATTATCTTGAAATATTTTTTCTTTCTTCACACCTCTTTCCATTTTCCGGTCTTTACTGGTCTGTATTCTCATACTATTTCAGAACAAAACAAAAACATTTAACAAGACAATAAATAGCAAAACAATGGACTTAATACTTTTACCTTTTTTGTTCATTTTCTATTCAAAACTTAGAAAATAATCAAAACTATTTCTATTCTTAGTCCAGGAACGAACATGAAACAAGAAATAGTTGGTCGTCATTGTGTTAGAGAAATTTTTCAATTAATTACTGGAACAATGACAATCGCATTGAAATGAGAGATTTCTAAAGGACTTAAGTCGAATATTAAATATCAATTTAAATTTTTCTATATTTTTTTTAATTATTTAATTGAAACTGGGTTTTTTCACATCAATTTTTCTGAAATTATCAAATAACTCGAAATCTGATTCCCTAAAAATGTCGATGTATTGAATATTGAAAGACTTGTTAATAAGTTCTAAGGATGATTAACAATAAATTCAACTATTATTTTTATATTAAAAAAATTATACCACTTGGTTCCATCCAGGATCGAACTGGAGACCTTCTGCGTGTAAAGCAGACGTGATAACCGCTACACTATGGAACCAGTTGGTGGTCATAATAACTATATATATGTTATCTATTTTATTATTACATTATTAAGTAATTTCAATATTGTATTAAGGAATGAGATCGAAAAATTCCTAATATACATCTAATTAAAAACGAAACCACTTAACTTACAGTTTTAATTATTTCTATTTGATTTAAATTTCTATAACAATTTACAAAAAAGAATATTAAAAATTTTGCTTCCTGTCAATTTGCTCTAACAGGAAGTCTACCACCGTTTAAACTTCTTCCACACCTTTTTGTGCTCTTCAATTCTTTTTAATCAAGAGTGTAATATCTCTTCACTAGCCTTTCGGCAATTTGGAAGATTTGTCTATCTTGGTACAAATACCACATTATTGTTCTTGTACCACTCAATGGCTTATTTACTATAGTGACAAGATGACAAGTCAGGAAAAAAACTGGTCACATTATGAAGCCTTATGAAAGGAAACAGCCTTTTTTGTAAACATGACTTGATGTAAATTTCGGTATTAAAAGTGCCCGTTGTAACAAATGATTGACTTCCTTTGCTGCAACTGCATATTGCCTATCGTACTAAGAATTTTTGACCAGGAAGTAGTGAAAAATCTGCCAGAACATACGCTTCGTCATCCATTATGCAGCAAGAATATTTTTTAGAAATCTTTTATTCAATTTGTGTGCTTCGGATTTCGCGCTCCTGTATGTTTTAAAACGTGCAAAGTTAAGCTTTCACTTGAACGGAAAGCTTAACTTTAATAATAATGGAAAGAGTTTTACGACAGACCTTTGAATTCTTGGCCAACTTTTTGTAGGACCAAGTTGAGTTTTGTTGAAAATCGTAAATAATTTTAATTATACATTATTGACTATTAGATGATTCCTTCTAAGGGCACGGGATGATAAAGTTAATAAACTCTCTTCAGGGGTATAATAATATTAAATTATAAAAAAATATATTTTATGAAAAAATCTGACCACCTGGTTCCATCCAGGATCGAACTGGAGACCTTCTGCGTGTAAAGCAGACGTGATAACCGCTACACTATGGAACCCACTGCTGATCTGGGGATTAAAAATAGTTTTGTTCGTGCTATGCTATTTTTAGAAACAAAATTTCTAGCATGCGACAACTTTATTTAACTATCCTGCTATATTCTGTTTAAGGCAGACCTTAGTAAAATTTTCTTCAATTACGATTTAATTTTTTATATTTCAAAAAATAAAATATGGGAATTTTAAGACACTAAAATAGTTTCTAGAAATATCTAATGAATTATCAACCTAAGAAAATAACCAGTGCCACTTGGTTCCATCCAGGATCGAACTGGAGACCTTCTGCGTGTAAAGCAGACGTGATAACTGCTACACTATGGAACCAATTCGACCGCAATTGTACAGAAAGTCTGTGTTGTGTTAATAAAATTATTTGAAAATTAATGTTTTTTTCTTGTAAATAATTCACAATTATTTTTTTGTTGTTGTTAAATTCCAATAATTGTATTAATTTCCTATAAATTTCAATCATTAAAATATGATGAACTGATATTCATGTATTATGTCATATATAAATATTTATATATAATTTTGAATATATAAAAAATAACTGTCATTATCAATATATTATACCGCTTCAACGTTCAATAATATTTCAAAATATATGTTTTTCTTGTATTCATTTTATAACACTTTTTTATCGTAATTATGCCCTTCACCACTACAAGTGTTGAAGAGGGTATATTAACTCAGTCAGTCATTTTGTGTGTAACGCTAAAAAGGAATCATCTCAGACCCATTACCAATATATAAATATACTTGCAACAAAATAAAATCTGATTGATAATAATTGGCCGAGCTCAATGAGTATTTACTATAGTCCTGAGAAGTTTCTTATGTAAAATTAGCAAAATCGGTTAAGTATACTATGAGATATATACCGATATCTAAGGCAACGTTTATGTTCAATTGAAGAACTGTAGTAAATATGTCAATTATAAATTGAAAAATTGAAATGAATTTTTGCCCTAACATAAAGTTATATGTACTTCATTACTATTCCAAAAATTATCAAAATCGGTTCGGAAGAAAAAAAGTTATAGCCAAAAATATAACCAATTTCATTAAGTGTTCCTGTGTTGTAATGAAGGAAAACTTTTATATATTGTGTGATGTCTATGTGAGTGTGGATGTATGTGTGTGAATTAACTTCACATGAATTTGTGGTGGAGGGTATTGAAGATTCGGCAATGCCGAATATCTTGCATTCTTACTTGTTTTATTTCAATTTTCATTTCATTGTTTTGTTCACTGTATCATCAGTGAAATTTAATACTGAATAAAAATACGAATAATAACAATATCTCAGACTTACATTATATAAAATGAACGGGACCAGTTGGTTATCCACCTTTAAACGTTGAAATATTCGAACAACCAGACACATTGGGTCAAAATGTATAAGTATGTTTATGTATATGTTGTATGTGTAATACACAATTTAATGCAACACGACCAGTAACAGTAATAACAATCTCATTATTTGTACCGTATGACCTGTAACATTATTTTCATAATAATGCCAATGGTATGACAATTTCATATTGTATCATTGTACTAAAAATCTCTGAAATGCAGAGATGTAAAGGTATTTATACAAAAATCTGATTTAAAAGATGAAGTTTTAAAATATTTAAAATTAAGATCTGAAGAATGTCATTATAGAGATTGATTAAATCTTAAACTCCCCCACCAATATTTAAAGAAACTTTAATGTGAATTCGGTAAGAACCAAAAAATATTAGGGCTCAAAAAAGATTTTCTCAAGAGATCAGATTCCGAACATTTTCACCTTCTTAACTCCCGGCGGCAGCTTCAAAACATCCTTTTTTGATATCTTTGCATTTTTAACTTTCGGAATTTTGCAAGGGGTTTGAATTAGGATTTCATTTATTTTTTCTAAAAATTACAACAAAAACTTAATTACCATTTTTCTGTTCGAAACTTAAGCAGCTTTTAACATTTCGTTTGAAACTTTCTGTTTTTATGAACCAAGTGCTCCTTTTTTTGCATAGATTGTACAAGATTCTTTAGAAAAGACTCTGACTGTATCCAACCTTAAATTTGGGTATCATACTGAGGACCATTGCCTTACTTACATGTCCATTAAAGTGGGTTTTCTCACTCAATAAACTGTAATACATGGGGGTCCAAAATGTCTCTAAAAATAAAACGTGTCATTTTTGATAATATTTCTACAAAGATACCAATTTCACTATACGACAGAACCATTTGTTGAAGGTATTGCACCAGGAAACTAATTATTCGTTCATCAGCCTAAACGCCGATTCCGGAAAAGCCTTTTTTAAAGCCGAGATTGATCAAATTATTGACATATATTCAAAACAGATAGAACGATAACTATTCGAGTTTCAATATTATTGGTCCTTTTATTACCTTAAAACCATATTCTACAGAGGGCCTTATATGGGAGCTGGGTCAAAAAATGCCACAGCACAATTTAATTTTTTTATTTTGTTATATCAAAGTTATCAAAATTGTAACCTTTATGACACACTGATTTTGGGGTGTATCAAAATTTTGCATATTTTAGCCTATAACCTTCTTTTTAATCTGATGTTGACGATTTGAGATATAACTTTATGTTGTGGATTAATTCCATTTAAATCCAGTTACTTTTTTTTAATTTAGAAAAGTTCTTTGAAGTTGTCTCAGACATCGGCCTATAACCTTTTTGTTAATAAACCAAATATATCAAGTTTTAAATAATAGGAAATTGATTAGCGCAATAACAAACAATATGACCAAGTTTCATTGAATTTGGTCAATTATTCTAGGCATGAGAATGATCAATGCAATTTTATGGGGTGATGATGATGATTCGTTCACGGAATGACAAAGTTAATATAACCTTATCACCTCTAGTAGTGGTAGAATGCCTAAAAAACCTACAGGACCAAATGCGGACTCTAACAAAGTTATCGAAATTTTAATTTTTATCTATATTTTTAAAAAATTCCCAAATCAGCATGTTAAAAAAGGAGGAGTGTAATTGTTTATTAAAACCTTAAACAAGTAAAAGTCTAAGAGTCAGTTAAGACCGCCTGTATAATAGCCTACCATGGTGCAGGCGTGAAAAATTTTGAATTAAATTTGATTTTCTGATTAGTGCTTGTATAAAACACATTTATTAAAAATATTTCCATTGGTGTGATTGTCGGTATTGTTGATTATGTGAGGCCAATAGGATATGGACAGATCCCCAAAAAAATTGGTACAGTATTTTTTGGTTCTATAAATCTTTAATACATAAATTATTTTCACAATATTTATACGATTACGATACGATTAATTTAAAGTGTTTTCAAAATTGATCCTTGATTCAAAATAATAAAATTATTTATCAAATTTCGTCAAAATATCGTTAAAATTTTGAAAAACTTAAACTTTAAAATGACATAAAAACATAATACCCCATGAACCTATGTTGGTATAAAGTATAAACATAATACAGTTATGAAATCTATAATGTGTTCTTATTCACTTAATAATTTTAGTTTCCAGATCTCAATCAATTTGGGAATTTTTCTTCACATTTTGGGAAAAAATTAAGTACCCCAATGTGTTCTTAATCATCTTGTATTAATGGTATCCAGACCTCCTATAATAATATGGACTCCAAAGAAAAAAAATCGAATCGACTGACATTTACTTTAAAACCTGTCAATCTTTATGTTCTAACGTTTTTTTGAACACCAAACGTAAATTGTTTACCCTTGTTTAAATCCAACCTGAACCTCTAGCTTATTTTAACCACATTGGAAATCTGGCAATGCTTTTGAAAATTATAGGGGACATATTAAATATGACGAAAATGTTTTTTCTACGAATATCTATCAATACATTAATCTATATGTGTAGACCCAACTAAAACCCTCCATACCAACACGAAAAAACTCAGCTCTGAATTAATTTCACAAAATCGTTTTCAAAACACTGTTTGACAGTTATATGATTAAAATCGAACTAAATAAATCAGTACAATTTCTACACGAAAATTGAGTTTATAGGAGAAATAGCGGATCTGAAACTATAATTTATAATTGAAGGATTTTATAACTATAAAATCCTTCAATAACAACTCTTATCTATGATTGCACTCCTTATAATATCTGCCTTATTCCATGGACACTCATATTGTGAATATTTGACTTTTATGCGTTTATAAAAAATATGATTGTGTGTGCTAAAGATATCCGTGGCTTAAATATTGCTGTACCCTATATTGAAAATTATATTATGATTTCATATTTTAGTGTTTCGAAGATATTAAAATATACTGCAGCGATTCAATTATATCGCATATACCGCCTTAATTTTTTTCTCATTAAATTTCTCTTTCTCTTATGCCCTCGTCCAGCAGTTTACAGATCATAACATGACAACGGTGAAAGTTCAAATTATTACACGTTTAAAGAGACAGACGTATTCTATACTGAATGTGAAAAACTCAATTGCTACAATTGAGGGTGTGAAAATAATTTTATTTTTTTTCTTTTTGTCCCTTATTTGGTGGATTGAAAAAATCGCAATCAGGGTAATTAAAGTAATAATGACTGTGTACGTGGTTATAAATACAGAAAAAATTGTACTGATTTTTTACCTCATTTAATAGTGTGTGATATAATGTTAACATTATATTATACCCCAACCACCATCATAGGTGGATGACGTTTGTAAAAAAATTGTAACGGGCAGAGAAAATTGTGCTACCAGCACTTTTAAGTATACCATTCGACTCAGGATCATTTTCTGGGTCGATTTAATGATTACCGATATGTGAAAAAAATGTAGGTCTCAATTTAGGAGATATCTTGATGAAATTTGTTTAGTTTTTTATTCGATGGAAATTGGTCATTGTTTTTATGAGGATTTTATAAAATCCATAATTAAAGGATTAAAAAATTTCCTACTGGTTCCATCCAGGATCGAACTGGAGACCTTCTGCGTGTAAAGCAGACGTGATAACCGCTACACTATGGAACCACTTGATCAACAAATCATTTATACAGTTGTGTTCATAGACTGAACTCCGGGTAAAATCGGTAATTTAATACAAACAAGTAAAAATGTTATATGCGGTCAAGCCAGACTATGTAATATGAGATCTAAAAATACCGAAATTTACAGCAAGGAATTTTCACAAAAAATACTGCTGCCATTCACTTATTTTTGGCCTGACTTGGCAGTCTGACACAACAGTAAAAAAGCCCATGAAAAGAAAAGGTTTCCAAAAGTATGGCAGATTTAGAACGGAGATGGACTACCTGTTCGAGCAAAGTGACAGAAACCAATATAAAAATGGGATTACAAAAAGGTTTACAATTCTATCATACGCACTCCTTAATTAGAGATTTTTGATAATTCTGGACTTGTCGAATTCTTTTTAGCAAATAACTTGAAATACATAAAATTATGAATACCCAAATTAATGTTAGCTAATTCTTTGGTACTTTCCAAAATGTCTCCTTTTATTACCCATTTTCTCTTCATCGTAATGATTTAACTCCAACACTCCATTTTATAAACTGTAGGATTTGTTTCTTTGAATTAAAATTAAAAATAGCCACTTGGTTCCATCCAGGATCGAACTGGAGACCTTCTGCGTGTAAAGCAGACGTGATAACCGCTACACTATGGAACCATATAACGGTACTTTACTCAATATTAACCTAATATTTGCCTTTCTTGTTGAAAAAAAAAACTATAATAATTTCATGCTATAAAGTTGAAAATCAAATTTTAATGTAACAACCTCTTGAGAAATTTTTATACGGGAATTATTTCTTTGTGAACTTGTACTTAATATCTAAACATTTCGGGTTCACAAATTTAATTTTTAATTTCAATATAAAATTAATTTACTTTGAATCTAAAAACTTTAATTTGTTACAGTTTATTAAATTAAAAAGTAACCACTTGGTTCCATCCAGAATCACACTAGAGACTTAATGCGTGTAAAGCAGACGTGATAACCGCTACAATATGGAACCATATGAAAAAGAACAAATTTAGTACTTATTTCTATTTTTTTAGAAAAAAATATTTCATGCTATAAAATTGCAAAATTCCAATTCAAAAAGCCAATGTTATTCTAGTGCTGAATTTTAACACAACTTTAATACGGGAATTATTTGTAACAATACTACAACACTCATGCGTACAAACATTTCTGTACATGAAAAATTATTCAAACTTCAGTTTAATCGTAAATTTAAATGTAGTAATTAATATTTGTTAAAATAATTTCCAACCTGGTTCCATCCAGGATGGAACTGTAGACCTTCTGCGTGTAAAGCAGACGTGATAACCGCTACACTATGGAACCATTTAACGGTACTTTATTTAGTACTAGATTTGTTAAAAGATTTCTATTTTTAGAGGCAAAAATTATTTCATGGTATAAAATTATAACATTTCAATTTAAATGTAAATGTAAACATAACACTGAATATAGTTGAAATTTAATACGGGAATTATTTGTAACAAACAATGCTACGCATTTGCGTACAAATATACACGTACATGGAAATTTAGTAAATCTCAGTTTGTTTGTAATTTTAAATGTTGGATTATAATTTGTAATACAAAATATTCGACTTGGTTCCATCCAGGATCGAACTGGAGACCTTCTGCGTGTAAAGCAGACGTGATAACCGCTACACTATGGAACCACACGTGAATAGTGTTGATCAATGATAATTTTATTTAAAAAATAAAAATTTAGTCCAAGATCTCGAGAGAAATTTCATAATTTAATGCAACGGGGATTTTGCCAAATCCGTCTGACCCTTTCAGAGGAAAGTTACCACAGATTTCCACCGATTTCATTGCACGGTGATTATCCCTTCCTTTGATCCTGACCATCTTACATTTTTTCCAGTAAATGTGTTTCCTAGATAAAGTAATTAGTATGGAGTCTCACTTCGTTAGTACTTTAAATGAAATGAAAAATGAAAGTTAAACCTTCACTCAATAGTTCCTTAATTATTCGATAATTAAAATTTGCTTTGTATGGGGGCTGCCTCTCCCCTGATCTTATATGTCCTACATTTTTTCCAGTAAAACAGATCCTTGAGGAAGTGACTGGGAACAAATTTGGAAATTTTCGCTGTAGCAGTTCTTTAAATATTCAATTATTATAATATGCTTTGTATGGGTAGTACCTCCAATCTTTGCTACTTTCGAGTATATTGGTATCATCTGTGAAAATTTCAGTAAAATCAGACCAGCAGTTTAGAAGTCACAAACAAACTCGGATTAATTTTTATATATGTATAAATGTTCATTATAAAATAATGTATATAAATTACATGTGATGCATTAATTCATACGTTTAGTGAGCGAGTGACAGACAAATAATTCGAACCGGTTTCTTCTCTGTTGTAGTTCCCTTCACTTATCGCATGATAGATGAAATTAAATATTTCTATTTAATACAAATCAATCAAACATTTCATTTACAAAAGAATCAAACACCTGGTTCCATCCAGGATCGAACTGGAGACCTTCTGCGTGTAAAGCAGACGTGATAACCGCTACACTATGGAACCACTTAGTAGTATGAAGACTTAAAAATAGTTTCATTATCCCAAATATTTCTTTTTATATAAATAATTATTTATATTTTAATATATACTTTTATATATACTTTGTCACAATGCCCAACGTGGGTAGCGTGGCCGAGCGGTCTAAGGCGCTGGTTTAAGGCACCAGTCTCTTCGGAGGCGTGGGTTCGAATCCCACCGCTGCCAAGTGAGTTTTTTTTGTCTTTTAAAATTTTTTTGTGATCTCTTTTTAATACAATTCTTATCTTTCAGATAATTTTGTTTGTCAAGTGTTACTTTCTCTATTAATAGTTAAATTAATTTGTGTGTTGAATTTTAAACCATTGAATTCATTGTGAGTGTGTGTGTTTGTTTAAAAATATATGTTGCTTAGCAACTATATAATGACGTAGTTTTTATCTCTTAGAGTTATTGGTGAAGGGAAAAGGTTATTTTTAGATTAAATTTTTTGTTAAAATGAAATGTGTTTTGTTTTGTCATCTTAATAATTTCATAAAGTGGTAACGCCAAAACGGAATCGTCTCAAAACAAACTAAAGTATATATATTCTTGCACCACTCAAAATCGGAGTGGATTTAGATATGTCTGTCTGTTGGAAACATTCTCATGTCAAGAATAATTGTCCGAATTTAATGAAACTTGGCTCATTGTTTGTTACTGTACTAAACAGTTTCCTTAAAAGCAGCTATTTCGATTCGTTAGTAGACCAATATCTGAAACAACCTTAAAATTCCGACAAATTTTTAATATTTTCTACAAAATGTAACTAGATTTAAACAAACAATTTTTCCAGAACCTTCAACTATATACACTTAATCATCGAAGTTTAATGCATCCCAAATTTTTTGCTGGGATGTTTCAAATGTGAAGATTACTTTCTGAAATTTAACAATTCTATTGAAACTCGAAACAGCTATTTTACCTAACTGTCTTTGATATAAGTTAATAATTTCTCCAACATCGGTCTATATTTCACTATTGCTCTCATAATAGGCCCCTTTCCGGAAAATGTTTTTGAGCTAAAAAAAATAATAATACCAATTCTATTGAAATTCCGAAAAATTACTTTTTTAAGTATCCTGAATGATTATTATTAATTTGTCCAATGTCGGTCAATATTCTGCTCTAGCTCCCATATAACGCTCCTTCCCGGAAGACGGTTTTGAGTTAATAAAACTTATAAATAAAGAGTTGCTCTATTAAAATTCGGTAATATAAACTTTTAATAGTCTGGATGAATTTGTATAAAAGTTAACAATACACTAGAGCACCGATTTTCGTCGTTAATGGGGACTGGAGAAACACAACGCAAAACGAATCAACTTTTTCTGTATAAATGCAATTGGGGAAAATATTTAAAACAAGACAAAAAAATGTGCATTAAAAAAAAAAAGAAATTAAGTTAATCCAATCAACGTGGCCTCGAAATCATCAGAATTTTTATTACTACTGGATGCAATATTTTTCTTAAGGTCGGAAGAAATAGAAAGAACTTTAATTTTTTATTACGTCTTTGCTCAATGGCAATTTTCGCTAATTTAATAAATCACTGCGTTCTTAGAGAGTATTAAATAGCTCTATTTGGAAGAGGTATGATCCCATGTTAAAACATTAAACCTCTATTGTTGTTTAGCTGTTAAAGCTGATAAATGCATTTATGGGACACAAATACTTCGACAGTCTGGTGTCAAAATTCGAAGATAACAAACTTCGGAGTTTAATCAAAGAAAATTTAAAAGGATATTAAATCCCTAAGTAAGAGGACTACGGAAAAATTGGTTGATACTTTTCTCTTTCAGTATTAAGAGCACCATGCAATTAGTCCGAAAAGTAAGTGTTTGTCTGTTGTTGTAACTGCTGTAAGGAATAAGTATATTTATTAGTTTTGGTTCATGTTGTTGTTCAACTTCATGCCAAGGAATCTGGCAACCTTAATTGGCTGGATCCATAGATCTTCAGGACTAAGTAAGGTTGGATTGAGTGGCAGTTGAATAAATGTCATGTGGACCTTGGTCACATGCCAGAACTACTCTTGTTGACCGCAGCAAAATCTGTTCATTGTCCGCAATGGGCATTGGGAGGCCTCCAAGCACTACTTGAAACCGCAGAACTTCAGGCGTCTCTATGAATGTCGTTTATATCTGTCATATACGAATTTTGATCCAAAGGATCTTGTACATACCTATTTATGCTATACATACTACATACAATTGTATAATGTTAAAGTTGGGATGGTTTATCCGATGTCATCCTAAAAGGAACTGCTTACTTAGTATTTCATTATGTTCCTTAACTGGAAGGGTCCATGTTTCCTCGTGAAGATTCACTGCTCGTAACTTGAAACTTTCACCAGCGAAATCAATTGCAATACTCTTTACCACCTGCTCAAAAGAGGTAAATATATGTTATACTGCCTGTCCTTCTGTCCAACTGCTTAACAAAACTCTATTATGCTGACGATTAAACTTATTAAAACTAAATTCTATCTAAGTTTAAAGGTTCCAATCAATTCCATTTATCACGATACAAAAAATTCCATTCAATATTGAAATTTGTACGCAATTGTAATAATTTGTATACAATCAACTTTGTACCATACATATGTACATACATACTATCATATGTGTGTACATATGAAACGTATGAAAATTAATTTAAATAATTTCCATATGACAGCATATAAATGGCCTTATTTTCCACATCAAAAGAACGAAAGAAAAACTTGTTGATCGGGGAACAAAAAAAATCAATTTGCAAAACTAAACATAAATGCAAGAAGAGGGGTTAATGCAATGGGGTTGCAACTATACATATTTTACATATGTAAATAACTAAATACATATGTAAAATAAGGAACATAACTAATTTATAAACATAAAAATAAAATAATTTAATAAACATGCAAACAACCATAAAGGAAACAAAATATATTAAAAGGATATGTAATGGGGAAAAAAGGAATGGATTTGGGAATAAATATAAATATTTTTAATATAATAAAAACTTAAAACAAAATTTGAGAAATATATATAATGAACAAATATCCGATATCAGACCGATATCTGATCTAATTTTAAAAATTATAAAAATTGTTGGAAAATGTTGTTTTTAGATCACAATAACTTTCAGTTTCGATTTCATAAAAGTGCGATTATAATCACCTTGATTTATTTTTAAAACTAGAGTTAAAATAAGAAATCGGCAACACAAGAAATCGGTCTATTATTTCATGCAACTCCAGGAAAGGCAAGAAAAAAGGTTCAGTTGACATTGAAAAAATCACATTTAAGCCTATAAAATGTATTCTTCTTATTAAAAAAAAGTTTTTTTTTTCAAAAAAGTTATAAGTTAAAATAGTCAAAATATTGATACACCCCAAAATCGGTGTGTTGTATTGGTCGCGATTTTTAATATAATTCTATAATTTATTCTCTATTATATATGTTTTTAAATTAAATAAAGAACAAAGAAACTAGATTGTGATTTGGCCATATGATCAATTTTACCAATATCGGTCCATGTTTTGCAATAGTTTCCATATAAGCTCCCTTACTAAAAAAAGTTTAGAGCATATAAAACCATTATTATTTTAACCATATTTTTTTTAAAATAGTTTAGTTTTTTTGCTATCTTTGGTCCATATTTCAGCATAGCTCTCATATAAACTACTTTCTCGGTATATAGTTTTTAGCAAAAAATTTGGTAACTAAAAATCGGCACAATCATTTTTCAGCTATCTTTAACATACGTATCCAATATAAAATTTGATTATTGCTTCCATATAAGGTCTCTTTTCGGAATAGGATTTTAAACTTATGTAACAGTAAAGAAATAACTTTTTGAACAAATAGTTACTGGATTTAGTCAGTATTTAATCACGACTTTATGAACTTCAGAAACATTAAAATCTTGTACAAGAATTTTCAAAACTGTCTTTATTACATTTATATCTAATTTTACAATATACGTGCCATATTCGGTTATAACCCTCTCGGAGTAGGATTTTCGGCTTGAAAGGTTCTTAAATATGGAACGATTTTATTGAAAACATGGACCAATACCATATTTCACTTTAAATGTTATATTCACGCAAAAATTTGCATAATGTAAGTGGTGCAGGGTATTTAAGTTTCGACTCAGCCGAAAGCATTCTCAATGTTTTAATAAATACTTGTTTTCCAATTCGGAATTGCATTATTTTCTATATTGTGCTTAAAAAATCATTTTCACTGAAATAATTTTTTTTATTAAACTTTTAATTATTTTAACCATCCGTTAAAACAAACCTCGTATAACACATAATTTAAAATATTAAAAAAAGAAATCAAAAGAAAATACAAAATACTATTTTATGCTCGAATAAGGAAATAAATATATTTATGAGATTTTGTTGTTCTTTTAGTTGAACATTTCTTTTTCATTATACCCTACATCATCGTAGGAAAAAATGGTACTACCACCACTTTTAAGTATACCGTTCGATTCGGAATCACTTTCTGAGGGGATTTCACCAACTTCGTCCGATTGGCTGTACATACTAAACTTGTTCGCAAAGTGCAGGTAGCAGTTTTTAAGATATTTAAATGAAATTTGGCACAAAGTACAATATTGGTCCAAGGACATCCTTTTGTACATTATTTCATACTGGTTCCATACATCCTGGAAGGAGATTTTAGTTCATAAAATTCCATAATATAAAACAATTTAACCCAAATATCACTTTTAAACGCATACATTCATCGCACGTGTACGTGGGTATTAAATAATTTTAGTTCAAATTAAGATAAATATAAACAAAAGTCATTGTGCGAAATTATATGAGGGTCGGTACATTTTTCTTTAACTCCTTTTAAAACACATTCATTTTACATAAATATTAGTATCATAATAATCTATTGCATATATAAACATATATATAAGAAAAACAATTTATACGAGGGCCGCTCATAAATTTTCATAACAGTCATTTCCAACCAACATTATGATGTAGGATATTACATAGTCGAGCTTGACCGCTTATAACATTTTTTAATGTTTTTTTAATATAAATCTATCGTCTAATACCCACTGTGTGACATACATATGTAACTATGTATGTATATGTAAATAAATGACAGATATGACATACATGTTTGCTATAAAACAAATCCAAACAAAAATACTTATTACTTTTAAAATGACAAAGAACTAAGGAAATAATGGATAAAAAATACAATAACAATATTGGTTAATATATGTAGATACATATATATGTTTCTGTATGTTATCTATATTTTCAGTTCTTTTATATGAGTGAGATAGAAAAATTCTTAACACATGTTTTTCATTAAAACTTTTAATCCAAGTATGATGTGATTTTGTTTTTGATCAAGTCACTTTTGTGAAAATATTGTTAATCCGATTCAATTGAGTGACCAGAAAAAAGTGTGTACTAAAATTATTAAATAAAATCCAAATTGGTCCGGCATTCAAAGTCTGTCTTTAAACTGTTTACAAAATTATTAAACTGTACCCGGAGAACTTGTTCGTTAATAGCAAATCTGGTGCTGGTAGAAGGAATGGGCCACATGATGTCTCTAAAGCCAACGAAATAGAAGCAATAGCAACATTTGGTACGAATAGTAAAAGCTAATGCGGGTTTAAAAACATACGAGGCTCAATAAGTTCCAAACAGAAATGCTGCTAAAAATTTGGAGATCAAAAACAGAGCACGGACATTGAAGTTTAGTTTGTTCTGGCAGAGTTTTCGTAACTTTCTGGGAAGAATATTATGTAGCAGAGGTTCGAGAAAAATTTAAAAAAAATTTTCCAAAAAGTTCTTGGTATGGCAATCAATATACAGTCGCGGCAAAAGAAGCCAACGGGTTCAATAAATTCCAAAATTTTTTAAACAAATGTTTTCCAAAAAGGCTGCCTCCGTTCATAAGACTTCATAATATGTCTACTTATTTGTGGCAAGCCCTTGAGTGGTGCAAGAACAATAATGTGATATTTGTACCAAGAGAGACAAATCCTCTAAACTGCCCAGAGCAAAGGCAAATGGAGGAATATCGGACTCTTGTTAAAAGAGAATTGAAAAGCAATTAAAAGACGTCCTAAAGAGTTGTAGAATTTAAACGAAGATGTACTATCTCTTCGAGCAAAGTGATAGAAAGCACTATAAAACGTCAATGGAAGGGTTTCCAAAAGTGATTAAAACTATAAAAAAGTTTTTTTTTTTTTGTAAATTTTAATGAGAATTTCAATCAAATGAAGAAAAAAATTAAAACTGTAAGTTAAATGGTTTCGATTTTATTAACATTTATGTGTGTTAAGAATTTTTCGATCACATTGCTTTTTAAGAATTAGAATTAATATCAAAAATATAGTATACAGTTAAAAATATCTTGAAATAATTTAAAAAATCTGAAAACTTTTTACATCTCAATTTGAATAAAATTTGAAAGTATAAAACTCAAGACAATTTTCGGATTATACCATTGTAGTGTAGTATAATATTCGTTATATACTTTTATATTAATCTAAACCGATTTCTTTTGATTTCAATATGTATAATATTTGTTTTTATTGTTGTTATTTATAAAATAGCATTATAATATTGAATATTATACTTTTTTTGTATCCTCTAGACTTTTTGTATTTTATTGTTTTATTTTTCATTCTCTTTTCAAGATTTTTTTATTGCCTTCACCCATGTAACTAACGTATGCCGCAGTGAAATTAGAAAATGTAATAAAAACCTTAGAAAAAAACCTTTAACCAACTCCAGTGTCTTTTTTTTCTAAACAAGAACAAATATGAATTTCTCAGCAACAAATATTTAAACCACCAAAAAATACCCCATTGGAAATTTTGAGGAAAAAACTTCAGAAATTTGAAGTATCGGTGACAATTAATATAAAATTGCGAATAATAAAAATATAACCGATATTTTACTTTTTGATCATGTACTTCCATGAAAAAGAAAATATTTTAAGACATAATCGAAATGTGGTTCAGAAGGAGAACGTCGAATGGTGATCATCACACATTATTTTATTTGAAAAACAAGAAGGAGCATAATATTCGCTTAAGATCGTTTAAAAAAAACTCTTCAATGGTGTGCAGGTGTGTAAAAATTTTGGACCGAAACTTATAAAATTTTGTTCTATGCTAACTGTAGCAAATCCTTCCACTAATGACTCCTTGTTTATTTAAAGTACTTTTAAATCCATTCAATTTAAACAATTTTTAGAGAGAATTCAGTATGGATCTTGGTAGATCCACTTATTTGCAAAACTACATCGAGCCTAACATTTTCCCATATGTCAACCAAAGGAGCGACTGCTTATTTTTAAAGCAAAGCTTATCGTTCATTTAAGACGGTCGCGGTACCATCCTGCAACATTGTTCTTAAGGACTTAACATTTTCTACAGCTTCCTACATACGATATTCCAGTTAGCTTGGCATTTGGTCACTTCATTGAAGAATTTGTCCAGTGATCGTTGAGCCTTTGGTTTTGTAACCTTAATACTTTTGCTGAAAAAGACCATTGCTGCTAGAGCGCTTCTTTGTTATGAACACAGATGTAGTTTTCAAATCAGCTATGTGAGACTTGTTTATAAAAACAAGTACCTGAGAGGTAAGGATTCGGCAGATTCGGGTAATATTATTGCCTTGTTTGTGTAGAGCCACGGTCTTATAAACCAAAGAAAAGTACCTGAAGACTTTTTTGCAATTCTTTAGCTCACATCTGACACACGGAGAAATGACTTGGAATTGGGTCTCTAGAGTTTATGAGGCCTCTGTTAAACTTTTATTCCTTAGACATTCGGACAAAAAGATCTTTTGAAATTTATATTTTCTGCCAAGTTTCAAAACTGCTGTCCCGTTTGGGTGTGAAACAGATGCTATATGGATTTGAATAGTTGTTGGTCGGACTTTTTTGCATTTATTTGTATAAGAGCAACCTAAAATATTGCACGGATCATCTCCAATTTTAAAACAGTAGTGAACCTTAAACAATTTGAAATTTCAACATTCTGAATTTTGTATGATCAGAATCAGTATTCTGCTGTTCAGATTTTTAATACATTTAAACACTAAATGTTTTTAATCATGTCATAATGGCAACTATCGTCCAGCAACTATCCTATCAAAAGTTTTAGATATATTTGCATTTAATATCGATGTCGACTTTAGAATCACTGGTTCTCCCAAAACCAAAAGATGTCAACATGTTCCTACAGGGTCTTTTACATACACATGTGTATTATTGTGCATATGTGTGATTGTATATTTTAAAATAACCTGTCTTGGTCCTTGTTTTATATCCCATGCTATGGAACTATAGAAAAACATACACACTCACATTATCATATTGAATGGAATTGTGCAATATCACCAAATTAAAGAATCTAAAAAATATATAAAGAATTCCACAACAATCACCCAAAGTTATTTAAACATTTTCTACAGTTGTTCAAAACTCGTAGTTTGTTTTAGTTTCTTTTGTTTTTGTATACCTTTCTACTCCTGCCGTTTTGATACTTTTTGGAAAGGAGGGGGGGGGGAATTTTAGATTTAGAACAACCAAAAAAAGCAGAATGACTGCGTCTGCGGTTTCATTAAAATGCCAAGAAAACAACAATATGTGGCAAACAAAAACAGCAGCAACAAAAAAATATATAATAACAAATTACAAACATTCCTTCTATGACGAAAGAAGAACGTGAATCTGCTATTTATCAGTTGTGTCGAATCTAAAGTACCCTTCTCTACTAAGAAACAACCTGCCGCCTTAAACAAAACTTATCATAGCTAAAGTGTTTTATATGAATGGTAATAAATCTGTAACTTCCGAACGGCAAGTCCGATTTCAATAAAGTTTCACATAGTGATAGCAGAGATGTAAATAAGTTTTAGTGTGGACCTTTATACTTAACTGGAAACTATTTACACTATTTTGTTTTCTAAAAGGAATCCCGTAACTTCCAAATATCTTTAAAACGTTTGCATTACCCAAAAGCCTATAAAGAAATCTATTTGTAACTCAGAAAGAGTGTTAATACTTTTTTTCAAATTATCAGAGCAACATTTTGTTATCAGTTCAATAAAATAAAAAACGTAAGAAAAAAAAATCTGTTACAATTTGCACCGTTGTAGAATAAAAATAAGGGAAAGATCGGAATCTGGATCGTTTTATATATTTTTATCACCCGATGTGACCCTAAACATCTTAGATGGATCCTACTAAAAGGGATCACTTAAATTGTATAAGATTCCTTAGTGTAGATGTATTCATCGCTTTAGATTCTGATTTCAGGCAGTTTATCAGGTCCAGATTATCTCTGAATGGTTTTACCCAATTATTCCCTTCCTCTATGAGATTTAAATCTAGAGACTTTGATGGCAAACCCATGACTTGTATACCATTTGTTGATAACTAATCTGTGATCAATTTTGATGAATAGCAATGCCTCGCAATGCTGAAACTGTACTTACTCCACAAAACGTATCATATAACTAAACTAAAATAACTCTGATAATAAAATGGTCCACATTTATTTCAATATCCAACTACACTGTCCAGAAAACTGGTTAAAACCAGAACACTGCCACTTCCTTGTTATTAAAAGGCCTCCGAAGTTGTCGCTTTTACTTTGCAATTTTTTCGTGACGCACTCCAACTGAATTGAATTGGTTAAATTTAGATTCACAACTGAATAAAAGTGTCTTAAATTATGTATTTAGCTAAATCATATATTGATTGGTCCATAGGGTCTAAAAAACTCTCTTGTATTATTATTTTAGATAAAACGAAGTATAAGTTTAGTGGTCTATTAAAAAGGACTATATATTGACTATGGACTGACCGTTGTAGAATTTGATTTTATGATTTCTGATTGTACTTATTGAAAATATTTTCGTTATAATCACATTTATTTGGGATTTACGCCGTTAAAGTGTTATTCGTAAATAGGGATTTTATGAGGTCTATAGGAGATTATGGATGTATTGTTAATATCAGATAATATTAATAATTAATATATTTAATTAATATTTTAAAATCCGATACTTTTGCATATAAGAAACATGAAATAATGGACCTATCATCACCAATTTCTATAGGCCTCGACCTTGATTATTTATTTCGTTTAAAAAAAAAAATTGAGGTACTTTTTATATCAATTTTTTTAGAAATTGTTTTAGCGATATTATGTTATGAATTTTTAACAAGGGCAAAAATGGGTTAAACATTTATTTAGACTTGAAATTTTCTGGAACTATAAGAAGTAATTTACATATTTGCATATATCCTATACCCTATATCCTATACCCTATCCAGCTATGGTGGTATAGGATATAATAAGTGTAGGCTTAAATTTGAAATTGATGATATTGATCTTTTTTTACTGTTAAAAACTAAGTAAGGAAATCTGAACAAGATCGATTAAAGTATATGTTAGAAAAATTACCTCGATATTCTGAAAATGCAAATAACTCAAAAACTATAAGATATAAGTATAATATATATTTTTAAGGACTCATGGAAGTATATAAGTAAAATATATTGTTTTTAAATTTTTTGAGAAACAAAATTCTTAAACGGAGCTGAAACTCGCGATACTGTATAAATATAAAATTTTTAATACTACACTACCACTGGTATGGCTATGGAAAATTTCTGGTAAATCCAATCATTGGATCAAAAGTTTAAATGCATATTGGGATACTTTATGTCTTCGTACACGTTCTTGGTGTTACATATGAAATGACAATATTTATATACCTTCATCTTGTAGTAGTGTGTCGTAAAAGAATCACTATAATAAAAAATACAAAATAAACGCAACACAATGTATATTCACTCATATGAATATTTTCACCATATTCTTATATAAGACTACAAAAACAATCACCCCAAATGTTTTAAAACTACTGGAAATGTTGTTGAAAAGAAATAAGAATAGAAAAATAATAATAATAATATTCTTAAAATATATATCTACATCTATATAAAACAATATTCTATACAAACAAACTCACCCTCTGGTTTGAAATCGCATAAAATCCCCATCCCCACCCCATTTGAAACCTTGATTATTTTTTTTTATGCAGAAAAATAGGAATCTAATATTAGTTTTTTTTCATTTGTTGTTGGTGTTTTAATTTAATAAAGTTGTTCTATAAGGAATTGTGGTATAAATTAAAATATGCAAAAGTAACATATGAATTTCATTATAATTTCTTATTTTTTTATATAAATTTGAAAAAAAAAATACATTATATAATTTTTTGCCATATAAGATCCATGATATTGCAATATATTGGTTTCTGTTTTAAAATATGAAAAATTCTTAACATATTTAAGCTCTTTACAGCGTGAAATGGTGTTACTTACTTTGCAATTTCGCTTGTAACACCAAAGACCCCATAAAGTTAATAAATTTTTGCGTCAAAAACTAAGTCAATTTAACTATGAACTTCTGTTGGAAATACTCTTAAGTCTTTAATAAACCGATTCTTTATATTGCTTAAAACCGACAAATCCGGTTTACTATATTTTCTTCATTATAGTTTCAAAAATTATAAATATCGAATCAGCACAAAAAAGGTTATAGTCTGAAATACACAAAAATTTTATACACCCGAGAATCAGTTTCTCATATATAACAATTAATATCGGTCCAAATTTTACTATAGTTCACTTAAAAGAAAAACAGTTTTGTGCTTATAAAATTCTTAAATATAAACCGATTTCATTTAAACTAATATTTTTCTTACTGTATTTGATATACGTGACAAATTAATGAATGTGGATCTATATTTGGTTATAGCTTTCATTTAGGGCCACTTCCACGAAAAGGTTATTAGCTTATAAAACCCTTAAATAAAAACCAAACTGTTTTCTGTCTTTAATGTACGTATCAAATTTGACGAATATCGGTCCATATTTAGTTATAGCTCTCATATAAAGCCCTTTTCGCAATAAAAAATAGACCAATTCCAAGTGTAAGTATCAAAATAATGTACTGCACTGTTAACCATAATTCATTCCATATTATGGTCATTAAAAAAGATCCTTGAGAAAGCAATTGGAACCAATTTGTACACTAACCGTTATAACAGTTCTTAAGATATTCTTTTTATGGACGTACCTTTTCGCTTGATCCTACCCGTCCTATATTTTAATCAGCAAAATCAATTCTTGAGAAAGTGTTTGTTTTGGATCAAATTTGAGAACTATTGCTGTTAGAGTTCTTCAGATTTTCGATAATCAACATTTTCTTTGTATGGGTCACCTTTCCCTTTGTTCCTATTAGCCCTACATTCTGTGCCGTGAAACAATTACTTGAAAAATTTATTGGGACCAAATTAGAAAATTCTCGGTGTTATTTATCTTCAGATATTCGATTATCAAAATTTGCTTTGTATGGGGGCTACCTCTCCCCTGATCATATCGAATTCAGGGTGATCCACAGGTAGATCACATAATACACCACGGTACAGAGTACAAAAACACCTTTTTATCGTTTATTAAAATAAAAACAAGATATGGATTATAAAGAATATAAATATTCGTATCGTAATAGAATCATTTTCTGTTAACGTCTCAAAAATTTTTAAATAACGCTTACAGTATGACCACAATATCTTATTTGTTATATATGCTTATTTTAATAATAATTTAATTGTCGGCATCACTGTGTTATAATAGCAGCTTTTCCATTCCTGTACTTAATTTATATTACTAAGATTAATTAAAAAATTGAAAGCATACCTTTAGGCGCTCACTTTAAAAATCCATTCAAAATTTAGTTTAAAATATAAATTCAATGAATTAAACGTAAATTTATTTATCACTGTTTCAAACACACTGTTTCAAACCTACATGGTCATTGTACGTTTAGTGTGACTAAATTATTTTTAATTTTTATCAATGTTTGTTTGTGTTTATTAGCACCAACAACAATTTGCCAGAACTCGTTTTTTAACCTCAGAACGTAACCTTTTCTAGTTCATATTTGAAGTAAATCGAACATCATCATCAACATCACAATCATCAAATTTATATATTCACAGAGACAAAGATCTGAATTAAAAATTAATACACAAAGTCCTGTACGTGTCTGTAATACGAACCCTTAACAAGCCAAATTTATCTATTGCGAAAAGAACAAAGTGAATAAACATTTTTATGTGCAAATCTACACTTTGCAACACTTTGTATGCGTAAAATGTTTGTAAAATGTGCATTGCAAAAAAGCTTGTCTTGGCTTTATGGAAAACTATGTACCACTTGAAAATAATATTCATATATGTATGGACCAATCCATATATGAACATATACATGTGAACATACATATTTTTCCATATGAACAAAATAACAGGTAAATACAACGTGTGTACCTTTTCATGTTTAAAGTACTCTACAATTATTATGAGTACTATTATGTGGATGCAGTTAAGTACGAGTTTATACATTTATATGTATATGTCAGTATCGAGTGGAGAACCTATTGAATATTTTTGTATTAGAGATGTGTTAAAAGGGAGAAATATATTAAATAGTACACAGATTCTTATTGAGAATCTGGGTACTTTTTTAAACTAAAATTGCAACCAAAGAGATTTTAACAGTAGCAACCCTCGTTATTTATTGCAAGAAATTCGGAGAATTTCTTTCTTTTCTCATTTTCTTTCTTTTTTACCCAAATTGAGGTCTCCAATTTGGGTGCCTCATTATATAAATATACATTCGACTCTGCTGAATCTGCACTATCCATATTCTGGAAAAAATATGGGTACGGTGCACTTCCCATAAAATATAAATTTAAAAGGTTATAATTACCATTTTCGGGAAGAAGCTTAATGTTGAAGTAATACGGTACTGTGATCTGGAGACTAGACGCACTTTTAGGTGCTGACAAATTTCGATGGAATTAATGAACACATAAAAGGGATTGGGTTCTTAAATGGGAGCCATAATAAAATTTATATATTCAGGTCCAAAATTATTATACTGACCCTCTTCAGGAAAAGGGGACTTATATGGGAGCTATAGGCGAATGGTAATCGATTTAATGAAATAAGAAAAAGGAAAAACAAAAAATTGTATACTTTTTAAGCATAAAATCATATTCCGGGATGGGTCCACATTTTAGTCACATCTATTAAAAACAGTCATTTTATAAGCTTGAAAACCTATTTCGGAAGGATACCTTATATAGGAACTATAACCAAGTATAAAAATATATTGGCCAATTTAGTCACAAATATGAAGAGTTTTATATTCCTTAACTCCTATTCCGAGAAGTTTCATTATATGGAAGACATTTACATACATTAAAAACAGTGAGAAAAATAGAAGTGTCGAATTTCGATATAAATGATCTTTTTTAAGAGTTTTAAAAGTTGAAATGCTTCTTCCAGGATGGACCTTATGTGAGAGCTATGTGAAAAAATGGTCTCAGAATAATCTAATTCTTTGTATAAGAAATAAATTTCAGAAAATTATATTTACAAATGAGACGTTTCCTATCTAATTGATTTTAGTTTATATCAAAATGTTGAATTTTTAAACCGATTTTTTTTAATCCGATTTCGATGATTTTTGGTATGAATACGAAGTAAATTTAAAAATTTAGAAAAGTTTCTGGACGAATTTTAAGACAGAAAGAAATTTGAGATTTTTTCAGATATCGGTGCTCTTTTCCATTAGACCGAAATAGCTATTTTTAAATAGAAAACTGCTTAGGAATAGGCAGATGGACAGAAAGTCAGATTGATATAGATATATTGACTGATGTTCAACTTATTTTAGGGGTTATTTTTTCTTATTTTACGGACGTATATCGTTAAATCAACTTAGGAATTGATTCTGGATCGTTCGGTTTATTAAAAAAGTACCACTATTGTGCTGTCTGTTACAAACACCTATGATGGTGTAGAGTATATATTTCTCATTCGGAAATAAAAGGTCTGAATTATTAATAGTTTTTAGTATTATCAATATATTTATCAATCAAACAGAATCGATTTTTTTAAATAAATCTGTGACTTTTGATTGACTGGATAAATTTTGAATGAAATTTAACATATTGATAGAAGAGGAGTGTAGAAATATTACTTTGGTATTGTGGATAAAATCAGGACTCTATGGGAGAAATGATATGGATGCAAATTGGGTTACTACGAACATGAAATTATTTAAATATATAGCATCCATGGGTTTCATACTCCCAATGTCCAAACTTATAAATTTAAATCCAAAAAACCGATTCTTCTCCACTATTATTTTAAAAACTTGAATCAGCGTTTAATTGCGTTTTATTTTTTATTTAGTTTTTTTTTTTTTTTTTTTTTTTTTTTTTTTTGCACAAAAATATTATAAAACTTCCCATAATTCCCGTTCCTTAGCTTCAATTAGTACTAAAAAATTTCAATTACAAAAAGTTTATTTAAGTTGAATTTTCTTCATAAAACATAAGTGTCTATGTTTTGTTAGATCCCCTTTAAAATTACCGAAAAAAACAAAGTCACGTGTCTAGGTTATATGATGTCTATGTGAATATGGCCATAACTTTGTAGTACAACTAGTACTTGTACTTTATTTTAGTACATTTTATGCTATAGAAATTGTTTTTTATATACCCTCCATCACCACAAATGGTGTTCAGGGTATATTAACTTTGTCATTCCTTGTGTAACGCAAAGAAGGAATCATCTAAACAATTCTATTTAAATTCGCAACAGTTATTGATCTAATTATAGTAAATATATGTTACTACTTTGTCAAATATTGCTATAGTTCTCATTTAAGGCCCTTTCTCAAAATTTTTAAAAATATTTTTCAAATATGATCCAATTTTTTTGGAAACTGCCTTAAATAAAGTCTGACAATTATCAAGCCAATTTGGTTATTACATCTTTATAATCTTATTTTCCGAAATAGTGTTTTAGACTTAAAAGGGTAAAAGGTCATTAAAATCTATAGTTCGGTACAAACGAACTAATGTTAGTGGTGGAGGGTGTTTAAGATTCGGCACAGCCGATTATATCATTTCTACTTGTTTTCAGTTAAAATTTTAGCTTATACGTTTGTTTGTGCGTTTGTTCACTTGTAGTTTTATGGCAAAAGCTACAAAGTCTTTTAGGACACGAATATGTTGGTGATAAATAAATAATTAATGAATAAAAGTACACGAACAAGGCGATTCAAAGATACATAGATACAGAGATACATGTATATATGTATGTTTATATGTTTGAATATGTGAATTGTCGAAAATAAAAATTGTACATTTCTTACGATGAGCACTTAAAATAATATTAAAAGCAAAAATAAATAAAAATTCTAGACACTTTTTCAGGGCATGAAAAAAAAACAACAAGGAACATTTTTTAAGTATTCAGTTTTATACGATTTCGTCTGAAGTTTGATCAATAAAAAGGATTTTGTATTTCAAAAAAAAAAAAAATAAATTTAATTTTCAAATTTAATTTTGTTAAGCAATTTTTTTAAAATTAAGGAATGAGATCGAAAAATTATTAAAACACATTTTTTATTCAACTCAAGCAGATTAGCTCAATCCTTAGACAAATTGTACGCACTGTGGTCTCAAAATGCTTTTTTGGAAATAATTCTGTAACTTCGGAACTATTGAATAATTTTTAGATGTTGTATCTTACGTCTCAGAGAAAGTAGTCCTCCCTCGGCCACGAGAGGAGCTTATGTTCAACGATTATAAAGTATGCAATATTATTGAAAGACATCTTGAAATTTACTATTCACTTATTGCATACAGCACTGAAATTTGTCCTTTATGTAGGCAGTATGAAAATATTTCTACTTTTTCATTTAAAATACCCAAAATTCCAATCCGGGGAAAACTTGCTTAATAAATTGTTTTCAGTAAATTGCTCGCCGTTAGAGGTTTGGCCTATTACAGATTCCTTAAGTACTTTCGAGGTACTTTTTTGACATTTTTTCACTTCAAAAAAAGTACAGAAAATTTCAGAAAATTGTCGAAATTCCGAGGGGGCTTTCGGGGGCACTGTTTCCTCTAATGTTCCTCGGATTTACTTTATATAGTATTACTGTTAGAAATTCTTTCAGAAAGAAAAGAAATAGTTTGATTTTAAGTAAAACACGTTAAACCTTTTTGAAAATTTTCAGCAAAAATATCACTTTTAATTTCTATTCAAAATACATAACTCTTATCGAATCCACATAGTATGCGACTTTATATTCTTTACTTTTTTTTCTTTGGACCCGATAAAGCCCACAAAATTAGTTCAGAAATAAGCTGGAAATTCACAGCGACTTCCTTAGGTGATAAAAACTTTGTGCCAAATAAGTAGTAAAATTCTAAAGAAATACAACATCCTCTCTGCAAATGCTGTAAATAAAACTTTGGCTACTATATATATTTTTTAATGCTACAGACTTTAGACTGACCTTAGCTACTGGTCAGGAGCTAAGACCAGTGAAGAGATATTTGTCTCCTGACAAAAGAGAATTGAAGAGCACAAAAAAGGTGTCCAAATGTATAGTAGATTTTATACAGAGATGGTTCGAGCAAAGTGACAAAAAACACTAAACACTTTAACGGAAGGGTTTCTGAAAAAGCATCAAAATTTTATCAATAATAATTTGAACTATAATTATACATATTTTTTTTGTAAAATTCTGATAATAATTTTTATCAGATAAAAATTAAAAATGTGTGTTTAGTAGCTTCGTTTTTAATAACTTATATGTATGTTAAGAATTTTTTAATCTCACTCCTTAGAAATATAAAATCAACATTAAAATCAAAGTTATATTGGACTTGTGACAAAAATTTAAAGGATTATAACTTTCTGCCTGAGAAATGTCTTAAGGAACAGGTGTTTAAAAACATCATCACAACTTCCCTCGAAGATCTTATTTGCTTTCTGGTTAAAAGAATGTTCCAGCAACATTTGTTCCTTTAACTTTGTTCTTTATCATTATTTATTTTATTTTTTTTATTGAAACTCCAAATATTTAGATTTTTCTCTATAATAAAATGGAAAAACTGAAAATTGTGAAAAATTATTCTTTGCTGACAACATCTATATTAAATTATAGCGTTATGCAATTTTAAAAAACGTGTCTAGAATTTCACATGAAAAAAAAACAAAAACAAAAACAAAATGTGAAAAATAAAACTTTTATTTATGTCTTTTCATACATTTTTCCAAATAAAATTCACTCATTCATTCACACAGAGTCACAGTCATATGAAATGAAGTGCACGGGTACAGTCACATATGGTTCATGGGTATGGGAGTATAAGAAGTTCCACAAAAAAGAAAGTACAGGGCACAAATGTGTACTTTAAAGTTTAGCAAGTTTGCAAAGAATGAACAAAAAGCAAAAACAATAAAAAAACAACAAAATTGTTCACAAACATTTTTGTCAAGACATGAGGAAAAAAAGTAAATATTTTGGAAAAGATGAAGAAAAAAAACTTGTAAAAAATTATATTAAAGAGTTTTGAAAACCAACACACACACGCACACACATTTACAAACATAAAGAATTCGTGTCGCGAAAAATAAAACAGGAAATTTGCAAATTTATGAAAATTTTCGCACGCGTACACATACACATACGCTTTCAATCTAGTAAACTAAAGCTTTTTACACAGAAATATTTACACAATTTTCCATAACTTGAGGGTGTTTCTGTGCTCTCCCCCTCCGCAGCTGGTGAATGAGAGCATGTTAAGTTTGTCATTACAGACAAGAAGATAAATAAAGTTAAGACATTGAGAATTTATGTAAAATTGTACGATATGAAATTCTGATCCGATTGTTGCAAAAGAATTGAAGTCCTCAAATCTTGAATCATTTTCGACACTTTTATACAAACAATTTTTCAAGAAGATCGATGACGATTGATGTCCAATGCACATTTTGTTTATTCACTTTTTATATCTTCCGCTACCTCAAATGTTGAAAGTATATTAGGTTTGTTATTCCATGTATAAAACCAAAAAGGAATCATTCAAGACCCCATTATTTAAAAACAAATTCGATTTAGCTACATTCATCCATATGTCCGTCTGTTTTTTGGAATTCTCACATTTAAACTAATTTTCCATCAATTTCAATTTAATCAGAATATTTTATTGCCCTATAAATTTTCTTATTTCACTAGATTTATCAGATCAATAACAAAACAAAGCGATATCTGAGTCAACCTTAAAAATTCAACGAAAAAAATTACTTAATTTTTTAACGAAAAGATATTGGTTATGTTTATTAAAATCGGCTCAGTAGAAAAACAATTAGATCCTGTTGGGGGATTCTCTTCCCCCTGATCCTATCCAACCTACATTTTTTTAAAATACATCAAATTCTAGAAAAGGTGATTTGGATCAAAAAGTGAAATAGTGAAAACAATTTCAAACATTTTTATTTATTAAAGTTATTGATTTATATTAAAAAAAATGCTGAATCGATTTAGCGATGCCTTTCCATCCGTCCGGCTGGCTGTTAATGTAAACGTTGTGAACATTCTACTGTTCGCAAATTTTGAGATATTTTGTTGAAATTTAGTACATGTTTCATTTTTTGGTCGAAGAACGAAACCTATTGTAATTGGAATTTTTCTGTTAAATAGTTCTGGTAGCTTCCATACAAATATCGTTCCGGAATGGGTCCGGGAGGACATTATATTTAGGTAGAGTCCTAAATAAATGATTGCTACGAAATTCAACAGAAATATGTCTTTTGCTCTTCTAAATCTATGAGTGATATTTCGAAGGTCCCATACAAGCCCCCTTCGAAATAATACTGCGAAGAGCATAGATCTCACATATACGATTTAATGTAATGACAACTGGCCAAATTAAGATGAATACAATCTAAAATTGATGTTCGTTATTATACCAGAGTCGGTCCATCATTTCTTCTAGCTCCGATATAACCCCCCCCCCCCCAAAAAAAAAAAAGAATCATTTTCTAACACATACATTTACATTTATATTACTGTCATATGAATGTATTTTACACTAAATCAGAAAAAAATTTCGTAGCTTTCATTTACAGCAAACAATGTGGTGTAGGGTATTTGATAATCGGGCTTGACCTACTATAACATTTATTCTTATTAAATTATACAAAAGAAAACATTAAATTATTCTCACACATTTCAAAAAAATTTCCTCAAAGATAAATTATTATTCATTGAGTTTATTTAATTTGTTTTCGTATTTTTCTTCTTCTCCTCTAATTACACTAATTTTGAAAACAATTAGAACGTTGTTATTTCAACAATTATTGTTTAAAGGAACAAACGAATTGCAATCAACATTTTAACGCATCAAACACGTATTTGTAATTATTTCTTTTAATTTCTCTCTAGAAAACAATTAAAAATGGAGATACTAAAAATGGCATCATCTTCCTCATCCACACCGGAAACACAATAACACACAACAACAGAAAACATACATACACACAGTTTAAATGCTCAAAATTGCAATTTGTTAATGTAAAAAGGATTTATTGTCATTTTTCTGTCGTCGTCATCATCATCATCGTCCTCCTTATCATCATGCAATAAATGTCAAACCTTAAAAAAAACAAAACAGGAAACAACAAAATTATCATCACTACTTCCGTCATTATTATTTTGAATGGGCTTTAAGTTCCAAGTGGAAATACAAAACAACAACAACAATTATTACATCGTACCACCTTAAGTGTAAGAATACAATAATAAATGAGAAACTGTTCAAAAGGAATTATAACAAAAATTTAACTGAATTTCGGTTTAAAGCAAAAAATGAAATAAACAGAGAATGAAAGAAAATTTAAAACAAACAAATTTGATACTTCAAATTGAGAGGTCGAGAGCTCTTGAAACAACTACAAAAAAGTTCTTTAAAAATGAAGTCAGAATTTAAAAGAATTTCAAGTTTAATTTGGTTGAAAGTTATTCCAAACCAAATCATACATTATTGGATCAAGTCAAAGTCTCATTTGATTTTATCCTTATTATTTGTTATAAAAAAGCTAGCGATATCGGTCGAACAACACAAAAATTATGAACTGATACACAGTGCTCAAAAGGATTTTTTGGAAATAATTCAGAAACTTTTTATAAGATATCTTAAAAGTTATGAAAAATTAATGAACGACCCTCGTATAATTTAATTTTCTACTTTATTCTTAAGTGTACCGTACATTATTGTGACACTAACATTTATGTGAAGTTTATGCGTTTTTTAATTAATTTTTCTGGGCGGTTATATGGGAATTAGGAGAAATTATGGACCGACCCTCGTATATTTTTTCACATAGATTTTTGTTTATATTTAGCTTTCTCATATAAAACAAAATTTTCTTTAAAAATATAAAATTAGAATATTTATGAGCTTATAACCTTATTCTGGGAGAACAATTGTATGGGAGGTACCTGAAATATTAGACCGAACATAGTCGATATACAATAAAATATGTATATAAGCCAAACCAATAATATATACCAAATATCTTTAAAACTGCAACCTCTGGAATGTTCACAATGTGCACAGCCAGCCTCAGAAAGTGCTTCTTTGTTGAACAGTATAGTCAAAGATGGGCGTAACACCTCTGTATGTTACAAGCTTTAGCAAAAACTCATAATATCCCATCCACCACGGTTTTCTAGGGCATAGAAAATCCTATAAGAATGCTATATTTGACTATGTCGATTCTGCTATAACCTCCACCACAATTTTTTACTGAACCGATTTTGATACTTTTTACAATGGTAATAACGTACATTATTTTTGATTGAGTATTAAAAATTCCATGACTTTTGATCCCCATAGCAAACCTAGAATAAAGGTTTAAGTTACAAAAATATATATTAAAATATTTTGATACTATCCGATGCTACTATCTTTGGTTTGGTATTAATATGCGTGATTTCGAAAATATTTGACTCTAACACTCATGTAAAACCTCTAACTGACATATTTTTTGAGCTGATAAAGCATAATCTTCAGCTAGATCCATGACGATTATACAATTTTTCGGATATAACAATAAAATTCAACAAAGATGATTTCATAATAATTAACATGTTTGAAAATAATACAAATAATAATATTATTGTTATTATTGTTATTATTATTATTATTATTATTATTATTATTATTATTATTATTATTATTATTATTATTATTATTATTAGACGATCTGACTATTCAGAGCTTTATTTCTTTGCGAATCACATCTCCCATCAATAATAAAGTTCTCCTAATACAGCCTAATAACATTGGAGTCAGTTACACGATTCATTATTCAAATTCGCATAAAGTATGCACTTGGTTCCAAAGTTGGTTCCAATTTCTCAAATGTTTTAATATCTGAAAGTTTTTAAAGCATTATAAATGCTTTAAAATATCTTGTATTAGTGTTTGTAATTGCTTAAGTCCGGTTTTGAAATATTATTGGCACTTAAAAGTACTTTCACATGAGAGATAATAGACGAAATCGGTTAAATCGTTTTGTGGTCTTGTTATTACTCTTTACTGAAATGGATAAATCAGTACAGACGTCGTCATTATAATTTCTATTGAATTTATTCTACGGATTTGTTCGGTATGTTTTTTAATGACCGAAATGCCATTTAAATATATCATACATAAGTATGAGAGAAATTTATACATCTCTATCGATTTAGTAATTCCCCTATTTATACCCTCCACGAAAACAAATGGTGAAAAGGGTATATTAATTTTGTCATTACGTGTGTAACGCTAAGAAGGAATCATCCCTTCGTCTTTCAGTTGTGGGCGCTCTACCATCCACAAAAATTAACAGAGTTCAACGAATTTTGTCCAGAATATATGTTATAGTCCTGGGAAATTTTTTATTAAAACCAGCAACATCAGTTCAGTATATTTAAATATATAGATCGATATCTGAGGCAACATCTAAATTCAATCGAAGAACTTTTGTAGAATTTGTAACTATAAATTTATACATTAGAACAACATTTGAGATAATATTTGGTTGTATATACTTCATTACCATTATTAAATCGGTTCAGTAGAAAAGTTATAGTCAGAAAATATTAAACATTTTTATTACTCATTAAGGTTTCTTTGTTATATTTACGAAAAAAATAGCATATATTATATGCATATTTGAGTGCATGTGTGTATGAAAATAACATAACGTATTTACTTCAATCGTATTTTTGGTGGAGGGTATTATAGATTTGGCATGACCGAATTTTAAAATATTTTGAAAGAATAAAAAACAATTATAAGTTTAATTAAGAACTAAAATATGAGGAAATTAGAATCAGAAATCCCCATTTCAGGGCGCAATTTATTGAAATGTAAAGTTCTAACTTCTGAACGGTTCGAATTTACTGTAGAACTATTTTGTATCTATGAGGAAGCTAAAAGGTGAAATATGTGTTAAGATCTTTTTATTAGGAAATTTCATTTTAGTTTCTAAAAAATATATATTTTAATTCCTTTCCAGTTCTGTCTAATTGTCACTATTAAATCTTGTTTTTGGATTTTCCTTATTTTAGGCTTGTTAAACCTCGTTTGTTTTATTTTTTCTTCCTCTCAAAATCCAAAACATAAAAGTTATTCATCGACACATTGCAATGTGACAAACATTTTCCAGCAATTAAGAGGTGAAGTGTTTAGTCAGGTTTTTTCCATTATAATTTTCCTACAAATTTCCATAATTTCGGTTCTTTTTTCCTTATTTGTTTTTTATACCCTTCACCACCACAGATGTGCAAATGCGTTTGTGCAGATGTTTGTAATATACTGAAAAAATGTGTAGCATGCACTTTTAACTATACCGCTCGACTTAGAATCACTTTCTGAGTCGATTTAAGAATGTCCGTCCGTCTGACTGTCTGCCCTGTACTGTTGGCTGTACATCTAAACATTGTGGACACTCTACAGGTCGCAGTTTTTGAGATATCATAATGAAATTACGTCGTGTAATTTTTTTGGCCCAAAGACAAATATTTCAGGTAGCTCCAATACAAATGCCCTCTCGGAATTTGGTTTTAAAGTCATAAAAGTCTTAAATATAAAGCCATTTCAATAAAATACAACTAAAATAAGTCTTATAGTATTCTAAATCTATGTTCCAATTAAAGGTCGGTCCATTAATTCTCATAGCTCCCATACAAGCCTCTTTTCAAATATCACTTTGTATATTGTAAAAACAACTGGTCAAATTAAGATAAATATAAACTAAAATCGATGTGTGAAATTATACGAGAGTCGGTCTATAATTTTAAAACGCATAAATTTCACATAAATGTTAGTGTCATAATAATGTACGGTACACTTAAGAACAAAGTAGAAAAACAAACTATACGAGGATCGTTCAATTTATAACCAACAATGTGGTGTAGGGTATTACATAGTCGGGCTTAACCGACCATATAATTTTTAATTGTTTTTTGTTTTAATTACAACAGCACTTACCTATAGGTGGCGCCACTTAAGGCAACAGTAAAAACTTTCTATACGAGAGTTGTTGGCAAAAAGTTGCCTTAATTGCTAAAATTAAGTGATGAAAATGTTTGTATGTGTGTGACTTCAAATAAGGAATATATGATGGAAAAATATTCATAATTTTGAATACAAAAAAGTTTCCATTTTTATTTTGCGCTTAAAATAAAAAGAGGGATACTTAAGTTGACAGAGAGAATAATTTAAAGGACTCATTATTAAAAGGAGGCAATTTCTACAGGAGTTTTAAGGACTCATTAAAAAACTTTTATTCATTTATTGTTATAATTATAAATAATTAATGTTCATTAAATAATTGAAAAATTATCTCATAATTTCGAAAATCCCCTTGTGTGTTCACTTTTTTATTAAATAAACTAAAATCCTTAAATTATAGAATTAAACGCATTTTCCTATTTGAAAAATTCGGTAAAATAAAAAAAGGAATTTTTCTATTCTCATTTTATTATTTTTAGCATTTCTGTGTAAATTATCACATGCCACACGCCCCAAACATGCACCATCAATGTCATGCCATAAAATCGTTTTACACGGACACACTCTACCAGTCTCGGTGAGTGTGTCACGTTTTGCCAATAAAATCTATCAAAGTAAAGAAAAAACTACATCAAGTATTTTAAGCATTTAATGCGTATTTATTTATTCATTCTATCATTTATTCATTCTCTTATTCATTTTTTCATTATTCATTTATTCATTCATTCATTATTCATTTATTCATTCATTCATTCATTCATTCATTCATTCATTCAATTAGTCACTCATTTTGAACACTTTTTGTATTTCGATCAATTTTAATTGATTTAATTAGATTTTTGTTTAAATTGCGTGCTCCTTATACTCAATGATGACTAAAACAAGTGTGAATGCCATATTCGGTAGTGCCGAATCATAAATACCCTACACTAATTTAATTATACAAACCTTAGCATGAGTTAAAGATATTGCTGCAGAGAACCAATTATTCGTTCGTCAATATAAACACTGATTCTGGGAAAAGGGCCTCCATAAAAACTTGCGAAATATGGTCACATATATATTGGTAAAAACTTGCGAAATATGGTCACATATATATTGGTATCATATATTGAAAACATTTATTTTTATTAGGGAGTTACATCCAAATATGTGAACCGAGATTAGCAAAATCTATGATCTCAAAATTGTTTTTCTTATATGGAAGTTACAGCAAAATACGGACCGAAATTATAAAAATCAATAACATATATTCAAGATAACTAGATTAATAATTGTGCCAAATTTCTGTGGAATCAATCCATATGTAAGAGAATTTAAAAGCATAAACCCCTATTGCGGAAAGGGGCCTTATATGGTAGCTAGATCAAAAAAAGGCTGCAGAACAATTTAGTTTCTTTAGGTTTATTTTTACATGAAAAGTAATATATGTCGCGAATTTTATAAAATTATATTTTATATTGCGACATATGTGGCAAACCGATTTTAGGGTGTATCGAAATACATATCTTAGTCTATATATATTTTTCTATTAATCCGATTTTGATGATTTTTTATAACTGTATGATATGGCTTAAGCCAGTTATTTTTTGTTTAAACATTTAAAATACATCTTTTTCTCAATTTTTAGGTTGCCTCAGGTATCGGTTTATAACTTTTATACTAATAGGCCGATATAGTTATTTTAAATAGGACACTTCTTAGGACAACAAGCAAATAATGTGGCCAAGTTTCTTTGAATTTCGACAATTATTTTGGTCATGAGAATGTTTCTAACACACAGACGACCAGACGAAAATAACTAAATCGACTCAGATTCTGATTTGATACAATACAAAGTAACCCTCATTGCCACTACTGGTAATGGGGGAGGGTATAAAAAATTGACATAAATTATAGTAAAATGTTGTGGTTAAAAGAAAAATTAATTTTGTATTGCAGGTTATTTGGTTTATTTGTGGATTAAAACTATTCATTGTGATCTTATTAAGAACAATTATATTGTAAAAGATTTTAATGGTATTTGGTTTAGCCTTAAGAACTTTTAAGATCTTTAAATTAAAAAGAAGTAAGCGAATTAAAGGCTTTGAAGACCAAAAAGATTTCTATGTCCAACTCCAACATAAGTGGAAGGAGTAATGCGTTGATACCTGTAACGTACAGAAAAATGTCCTAAATCCACTTCTAAGTATACGATATCCCTCCGTCCATTAATTTACTGGACAGGATCATATAAGCAGACTAAAGATCACAGTTATAGAGATATCTTGATGAACATTAATGAAGATGATTTCTATTTAGAATTCTTATGAACTTAAAACCCCATTTCTGGGGAATATTATATTAAGTATGGGAATATTATATAAAGTATGCACGTTATTTGTACACATTCATTGGAGATATGGAATATTCTGTTATCTCGTGATTTGGGATATATTAGGGGTTTCAAAACTGCATTCTGTTTTATGATTAGAACATATATGTAAAAATCAAGATTTTTATAAAAAATTGGTAAAAATTAAGAATCTGGACTTGGTCCAGATAGATTAGGTAAATAATAGATTCAAAAAAGCACTAGTTTCACATATATTTTAAAGAAAAATAATATTTTAAATGGTAATTAAGGTAGACAATAAGGTTAGTCGTTCTCAAAAAAATACAAGTAAGAATTCTATATTCGGCAATGCCGAATCTTCAATACACTGTACCATTTGTCAATGCATATGAAGTAAATATGCGATATTTTGTACATACACATACACTATACATTACATTAACGTTTTTGTTAAATATAAGACAGGAACACTTAATGAGTACATTATATTAGTTATATTTTTAGTTATAATTAATTTTCAAATGAACCGATTTTGATAATTTTTGGAATGATATGATGAAGTATATATAATGATATATTATGGCAAAATTGTATTCTAATATGCCGATTTATAAATGACAATTTTAAGAAAGTCCTCCGCTTGAACTAAAAAACTGTCTCAGATATCGGTCTTTATCATGTAATATATTAAAACGATTTTGCTGACATTAAATAGAAAACTTTTTTGGACTATTACAATACTTAGGCCAAATGTGAGCATGCCAAGAACAGATATATGGATATAACTATATCGACTCAGATTATAATGTAATGCAAGAATATTTATACATTATAGGGACTTAGGTGATTCCTTCTAACCACTAAACTCGGAATGACAAACTTAATATACCCTCTTGGTGGTGGAGGGCATAAAAAAATCCTCCATAAAAACAGATTCTTCAAATAAAATCGAATGTATTAGTGTTCATACATTTCCTGAAGAAATTAATCTTTATGGCATTTTACAAAAATTATCAAAAATTCGGGAAGCTGACTTTTAAATTAACAATCTTTAAGTTTTTAATATTTTTAATTGATCCTTTAAGAAAAAAATATTTTTAATTTATTTAAATCAATTTCCTGTAGAGACTGATTAATCTATAGTTACAGAGATCCAAATTTGATAAGGTACTTCTTGTTTATGTGCTTTGTGGACACTTTGATACGTCCATTTAGAAATGGCTAAGTGTAAATAAAAATGGCTAAAAAATATTAAATGATAAAAATAAATTTCGGTAGCTAAACGAGACTGAAAATGGCCAAATTTAACCACTAAATGGCTAAATTGGCAACACTGTTGTTACCAATTTACTATTCTACAAACATGGACATAATTTTATGTATTTTCTTTACCCTGCTTTCCAGAAATAACTATATTTACATGTTACTTAAAAAACACAACAACATAAAACTTTATTTAAAAACAAGTAAGAATGCTATTTTCGGCTATGCCGAATCTTGAATACCCTCCACCACAATGCGTGTAAAGAATTACGTTATTTGTAGTACTTTCACACTCGTATGCACTCACAGACTTATACATTAAATACAAATTTCTCTTAAATATAACACGGAACACTTAATGAGCAATAAAATTAGTTATATTTTCGGCTATAAATTGCTATTAACTGAACCGATTTTCATAATTTTGGTAATGGTATTAAAGTACACATAACCTAATATTATGGCAAAATTGTATTCTTTTTTGGCGATTTATAAATGACAGAGGAACCTTCATTTATCGGCCTATATATTTTTATATACTAAGCCGATTTTAAGTAGGAAACTTCTCAGGACTATAACAAATACTCTGGCCAAATTTCATTAAGTTCTGTAAATTATTATGGATGTGAGCATGCCAACAACACACAGCTAAATCAAATTTTGATTTGATGAAAAAATATATATACATTATGGGGTCCTTGTTAGCGCTACACACGGAATGGCAAAATTAATATACTCTCTGCACCACATGTGATGGTGGAGGGTATAAAAAACATATGTTAAATATTATTTTTTTGTAAATAATAAAAAACAACAACAAAAAAGCAAACAAAAACAAAACCATAAAAATAATTTTTATTACTTTTGTTTACAACAACAGGCAACAGGATTCTACTGAAGATGGGAAGAAAAATAATAAAATAAATAAAACACCAAAACACGGAAGAAGGGTTATTGATATACCCTTCATCATAAAATTTAAAATTTATAACCCCCCTCATCTAGTGGCAGGGTTGTCAAATTTTTTTTAACACTTATCGCAAAAAATTTAATTCAAAATCGCCAAAAATAAATAATATTTAGTTTTTCCAAAATATAAATCGCCATATGTCGTCAAATCATTTATTTCGATACAATAATGAAAAAGGACACCAGTCGGTTCGAAAAACTAAAGAAATGCATAGAAAATAATTAAATTCAACTAGAAGAAGCCCAGTTTAGGTTGAATTTTCAGTCAGGATATAAAATTCTTACAAAAGTATTGTGTATTTTTATTGTGTACAAAAGTACACAATAAAAATACACTGTCAACGATCACAAAAAAAATTTTCAGTGAATAAATTTTGTCACTTTTTGGAAAAAGATTTCAAAAATTCGTTCAAGTCAATTAACATCTCAGCTCTAACCATGTGAAATAAATATATCGCTAATGGTTTAAAAATTACAAATTTATTTAAAATATGCACATAATTTGCATATTCGCCAAACAAATCGCAAAGTAGATTGTAAATCGGTAAACAAATCGCCCTATCGCCAAATCTTACGTTTGGCGAGAAATCGCCACATCTGACAGCACTGTCTAGCAGCAACAACAAAATCCCCAAATTTACCTAAATTTAAGTTTTTTATTCTTTATTATACTCTCCACCACCAAAAATAGAGAAGTGGATATACTAACTTTGTCATTCAATGTGTAACGCTAAGAAGGAATCATCTCAGACCCCTTAATGTATATATATTCTTGCATCATGTCAAAGTCTAAATCAACTGTCTGTTGTTGGCACAGTCACATCCACAATAATTGAGAAAGGTCAATTATTCTGAGAAGATTCTTATTTATCAGTCATTATACTAATAGATATAGACCGATATCTGAGGCTACCTCTAAGTTTAAGCGAGGAACTTATTAAAATTATAAATCGACAAATAAGAAACTTACATCATAATGTTAAGCTATATATACTTGATTATCATCCCCAAAACATTTTTCAAATCGGTTCAGATGAAAAAAATTATAGCCAGGAATATAACTGTATTATATTTGAGAAGTTTGAGTATGTTTGAATAAGTATTTACGAAATATAACGTATTTACTTCATATGCATTTGTGATGTAGGGTGTTAAAGAATCGGCATAGCCAATTATAGCACATTTACTTATTAGATTTTACTTTTTATATGGGAACAAAATCTTATTTTCTTTTTGTAATTTCAGCAAAAATACAAAAATGTGAAATAAATATTTTTCCTTTTTGGCATTTTAATATTTTTATTGTTGCTTTTTTCACTTAAAATTGAAATTCGGCATTTAAAAAATTTTATAACTTTCGAAAGTCCGTTATTTTACATTTTTCATATTTTAAGATTTTTACAAGGTGCAAGAATTTATATGTGTGTATGTTATATGTTTATGTGGTTGTTACTATATGTGTGATAGTATATGTGTGTTATTTCGTAGTAAGAATTGTTTGAAGTAGCAGCATCATAGAGTCATAAATTTAAGGATCACATAAATCTCAGTCAAATTTATACACTTATATACTTATGTACATATGAGAAAACTACAGTGGTGTTAAAAGAAATAGCAGTTTTCAGTTAATCAATGAAAAAATTGTTCATCATAACGATATGGCAAAAATATATATAATGTTCAATAGTCTCCACCACCGTGGGTAACACCAAGAATAAAACATCTCAGAACCCATAAAGTATAAATTCTTGCATCAAATCAAAATCTGAGTTAATTATTCTATGACTGTCTGTCCCTCTGACTGTTGGAAACATTCTCACGTCCAGAATAATTGTCCAAGTTCAATGAAATCTCCCCCATTTGTTTGCTTACTCTCCTATGCAGTATTCAGAACTTTTCTAATTTTTTCCACAAAAAATATAACTATAACATACAGTTATCTGTTCTTCATAATCGTGCAAAAAATCATAAAAATTGGATATATAAAAAAGTTATAGTCTAAAATATGTACAATTTTGATAAAAACTTTAATTCGTGTGTCACATCGGACGCAATTTTTATTTTTGTTACAAAATTAAACCCAACCAATTTAGAATATGTTACTCTGCTACTAATTTACACCATTCTGTATAATTGTAAGTTGCATAATGGCAGTTAGAAATTTCAAAGGTAAAGAAAATTACTAAATGTTTTATATGAATTTTGAAGAAAAATTATTTGCTAAAAAGTTATACGAATTTTATACTCCCTACATAATAGACAAAATTTCCAAAAATCTTATAGAGGAAAACATACAAATCTGAAATTATACAACTAACTACACTAAATCGAAAGAGGGAATCAAACTAACTGCTGATTCCCTGAAGAGAAGCATATTCCTTTTAAAATGTTCTTCATCGATCGTCAGAAGGGGCAAGAGGAACTATACAACTTTCCATCCACTGTTTTCTATGCAGGTTTGGACTCGTTTTGTAATAAGTGGTTAAATCGCCTGATTTAAATGCAACATCTAAACGCCTTTCAACGTTTCTATATACCTTAATAAAACCTGGGAAATTTTTGTTCAATAACTGCACTTGGCGATAACAGTTCTTTTTGTATTTAGTAACAGTTCAAAATTTTTCGGAAGACTAGTTCTCAACTATTTCTCTCTCAAAATCACTTCTTTTTGAATTGCATATATAAACGTTCCACAATTTGTCCATTTACATAAGGATATCTTTAACGGTTAAAAAGTTACGGAATCATATCAAAAGTAATTGATTATGTAACTCTTGAACCGTTGAAGATATTCTTATGAAATTTTTTACGATTAGAACTGAGGTATTTTAAGATTTATTTGAGAAAAGAACAGGTATCTATATATTAACATGGACTAGAGTGATTTTCCAAAAAGTTCTTCTTATGGATTGAGACAAAAATGTTTTTATATTGATAATCCTTGGTTATCTCTTATAGTCTCAAAGATATATAAGTTGAAAAAAGGGTTAAACCCATTTTATCCTTGACGTTTTTAATCTTCAAGTTAGCACGCTTAATATAGGTCCTAAATGAGTCAGACTCCCTATAAAATCTAAAAAGATATTGCTGCAATAACCAAGGGAATATATGAATCCTTTAAAAGATATTTTAGTCTGAAATATGAAATTTCAATAAAATCGATTTTTTTTCAAAGTGGTGGCAACATTAGCTTGGGTGAGAATCCAACTTAATCCAAACAAACTAGGCTTCCTCTAATAAAAGTTAGTTATTTACGAAAAGTAGATATACCACGCCTTCTTTTATCAAAATATAGCAAAGGTGCGTAACCACACTTCTATACATTTCACTTCGAGTGAGTGAAGTAGCAAAAAATTTCATTGAGGTTCAGGAAATCTGTATTTTGAGCACCACTGATGTACAGATATAATTTTAATTTTGAATTTTTATAATTTTGGGCTGCATTAGCTATAGACAACCTCTTTCAGTTTATAAATATTTTTGTTTTTGAACTAAGTAAATAAATGAACAAGATCTGGGCAATACTTTCGGATATATATTGAAAAAAGTGACCCAAGATCTTACAAGTAACTCGAAATCTAAAAGAAATAAGTAGCGCATATTTTTCAAAGGTCTCGTCAAGAGCTATAAGGTAGTGAAAGAAAATTACATTGAATGAGAAACAAAAATTTGACACGCATTAAAAAAAGTCCAAAGTGCCGAAATTTGCCCCTCTGCTATCATAATATGCACGGTATAAGCCAGATTATATCCTTTACTTTCTGAAAGCCAGATTATATCCTTTACTTTCTGAAAGATCCATTAGTCTAACATATGACAAATTTTCGTTCCTGAATCTGATCTTTATTGTCATTATTAGATCCAGTAATACTTTTTCTTGTATATTTCATTTGTTACAAACACCCTTAAGAACTTATATACCAGATCTGCTCATTAGTCTAACATATGACAAATTTTCGTCCCTGAATCTGTTCTTTATTGTCATTATTAGATCCAGTAACAGTTTTTCTTATATATTCCATTTGTTACCAACACCCTTAAGAACTTATATACCAGATCTGTTCAGTTGTAGCTACTAAGCACATAAAACAAGTGTGTGTACAAATTTGAAATGCTCATTTTGCACACTTATTTATCTAAATTAAATTCAAGAAATTCCAAAGAATTTCATATAAAAACGTGGTGCAGAATAGGAGAACACCACATGTTGGTAATGGCTCAAAGCAACTTAAATGGTAACACGAAAAATTTAAATAGCAAAAAAAAACTTAATTTGGCAGCGGTGGGATTCGAACCCACGCCTCCGAAGAGACTGGTGCCTTAAACCAGCGCCTTAGACCGCTCGGCCACGCTACCGTCCTCTCCAAATTAGATGGGTTCATTTTTGTTTTTTGCTATTATTTATTAATTTTATTTTTTTTTTTCATGTTGCATGCCACAAACCAAAATTTACATTTTACTTGTCTTCAGTTCACATAATTTAGTAAATTTTTAATGGGAATTTATTTTTAAAAGGATTAAAATTTTAAATATTTATAAAATTTCTGTTGAAATTACGAGCACAAGATGATTTTGTATTATTTGGCTGCTGCTTCTCTTCTCTTATACGTTTCTTTTATTCTTTTTATTATACTCTTCACCACCACAAGTGGTGATGAGGGTATATTAACTTTTTCATTTCATGTGTAACAGCAAGTAGAAATCATCTCAGACCCCATAAAACAAATATATATGATATTGCATCAAATCAAAATCTGAATCGATTTAGTAATAATTGACCGAATTCATTATATATATTGTCCTTAGCATTTTCCTATTGAAAACCAACTATATCGGTAAATCAGCAAAAAAATTATAGAACGATATCGGAGACAACCTTATTTGATACACCCCAAAATCAATGTGTGATATGGGACACAATTTTTAAGTCCCATATGCAGTTCCCATATAAGGCACCTTCCCGGAAAAGAGTTTTGAGCTCATAATAATAGTAAATAAAGTTCAATTCTATTGAAGTTCGACACAATTATTTGATTAACTGTACTTAATAAACTTTATTATTTGGCCAATATCAGTCCATATATTTCTATGGCTCGTATATAAAACCCCTTTTTGATCTTATTAAATTAGTAAAAAATGGACAATTTAGTTGAATTATTTTTCTAATTGTCTTACGTATATGTTATTAACCTGACCAATATCGGTCCATATTTTGCTATAGCTTCCACATAGCGCTTTTTCCTGGATAACGGGTTTGAGCTTATAAAACTATTTTATGTATATGAATAAGTCTAATTTTAAATCTTGACGATTATTTTTCTGATGAATAACGGGCCAGTTTCCATTTAAGGCTCCATCGCACAAAATGTTTTAAAAGAGATTCATTTTTGAACTGTCTTTAATATGTAGAACTTGTTCGACATTCATCGGGCCATATTAACTTATTGTTCCTTTATAATCCCACTTCCCGGAATAAAATATGAAACAATTCCACTGAAATTCAGACAACTAGATATTTGTCTTCTATGTAGTGGTGGAAAGTATTTAAGGTTCGTCATAACCGAATATAGCTTTCTTACTAGTTTTTTATACTATTTAAATGTTAGAATTTCAAATAATACAAAGTGTTTTAACACACACAGATATTCACTCCCCCGTTCCCAAATAAGATCAGATATATTCCATGTTAACAATACATTCAAAAAATACACTTAAGATGTTGAAATTTATGCAGAGAAAAGTAAATTTAATACAATGTGTATGTGTGTATTAGACAGAGAGAGAGAGAGAAAGTGTGTGTATGTTTCCATGTAATGCAACCCTAACGAACCTCAGTAACAAACAACATTTTCCATTTGTTACCTCAAAATTCTTAAGGGAATTTTTCCATAATGCAAAAGCTAAAAATCTTAAGGAAAAAATGGAAAACGAAGAAAAAATATTTTAAAATTTGTAAAAAACAATGAGTCTCTTTAATACTCCCAACACTAGTAAAACTGACGAAAATATAAAAACTAAACATAATCAGATGGATAACAAGTGCAATTTTTTCCTGTACACTTATACATACATACATACATACATACATACATACATACATACATACATACATACATACATACATACATACATACATACATATATACAAAAAATATTTTTTTATCATTTTATGCCTTTTGTCTTAACACCTTTAGCTGCCAACTGACTAGATTTTGGGAACCTGAAAAGGGAAATCTTTTTTGGAATTAGAAATTAAACTTTAAACCGACTCTGGAGAGAATTATTAGTCCGCCGGTACACCTATAAAGTTTGCCGATTTTTACGAAATTTTCGAAAAAATCGGAGTACTTTAGTTTTGATTCATATCTCCCGAGAGGCAGATACCACATTATTATTCTTGTACCACTCAAGGTCTTGTTTATCATAATAACAGGATGTCAAGTCTGGTCAAAAATAAGTGGAAACATTATGAACTCTTATGAATGGAAGTAGACTTTTTGAGAATTATTCCTTGATATAAATTTCGCTATTTGTAGAGCTTACATTTTTGGTCATAAATTGTATAGGATTCGTTCAGATTCTACAGACTCTGGTTTTAGCCAGTTTATTATCTCCAGATTACATCTGATTCAAATCCGGGATGGCAAATCCAAGGCTTTAGCTGATAACAAATCTTTGAACTACTTTGATTAATGTTTCGGGTCATTGCAATATTTAAACATCCATCGAAGTGGTGTTTCTCAACAAAACTTATGGGGGCTAAAATGTCCTTGGAAATGGAACGGTCCACTTTAGTTTCGATTTCAATAAAAAGACCAGCTACGCTCTCCGAAAAGCACCAACCTTGTCTTTGGTAGGTCTCGTCTTTATTTTTAATTTGATATACTCCAACAGAACTGAATTGGTTAAATTATAATCACTAATAAAAAGTCAATATATATGACAATAAATATTTACTGGGTAAAGGCTGCTTAGGTTGCAAACAATAATGTAGATGGCTAAACGGTAAATAATGTTAGTACGGTCAAGAGGTGAGGTAATCCCAGTAAAATTTTATCGCAAACAGATATTGGATGTATGAAGTCAAGGGAGAGATATCTCCCGTACAAAAACAAAGAACATTAACATTTTGTCAAATTATTTTTCTAAGAAACTAATTTATTGATATATACTTTCTACTCACAGCATTTGTAGGAAAAGACACTCCCTCTCGATAGCATATACTCAATAATGAACACCTATAGAACTATTTATCAATTAAAGTCTTAAAGATAAAGTGAGGGTTGAACTATTTGGCCTAGAACCAAATATGAACTATTGAATGTCTGAAAAACTGCTACAACAACACTTTTAAAATTTTGTCTAAAAGTACTTTCAAAAACTCTTATTCTGTTGTATCAAGGAACATATAGCAATAAATTGCATTCAATTCACTTAAGTAAATTTCATAGAACATTCGACTCAGAATTACTTTCTGAGTCAATTTAACGATGTCCTTCCGTCTATCCGTCCTGCACCATCCATACAAATGTCCTTTCAGAATGAGGTTTTAATCTCATAAAAGTGCTAAATATAAAACAGTTTTAATGAAATTTGACATAAATAAGTCTTATGATATTTTTAACCCATGTGCCAAATTATGCTAGCGTCGGTCTACTGCTTCTTATAGGTGTAAAAATACGTTAGTATTGTAATAATAACGCGTCAAATTAAGATAAACAAAAATCGATGTGCAAAATTTTACGAGAGTTGGTCCATAATTTCTTGTAGCTTCCATTTAGCCACTCAAAAAAATCATTTTCCACATAAATGTTTATTTCACACTTATATACTGCTCGCTTAAGAATATATTTGAAAATAAAATTATACGAGGGCCATTCATTACTTTTGCGTTACTACCAATTATAAGCAACATTGTGGCGTACTTGTTTAAATTAAAATTGTACGAAATATCTTTTGGCCCCTTTATTTAATCAAAATACGACATTTCTTTTCTATCGCCACTAATACTTGATGTTGCAATTCTAGTAGTCATTTTTCCGCCAAACACCCTCATTTGTGTAGCACATTTTAACACAAGTTTTAACAACTTCACTTCCCCTCTTACGCACAACGCAAATTTGATCGTTTTTTCGTTCTTTTTATATTTTTTTGTATTGTTTTTATGCAAACAGGATGATTTCTATCCTGAAATAAAATCATATTATCCTTGGAGTGTAACAAATGCAAAATTTTCCACACATTTAAACGTATATTATTGTATTGTATATATGTACAGGTGTGTGTGCGTTATGGATGCGAATAATTTCATACATACTCAATGTATAAATATATCGCACCACCCAGTTAAAGGAATTCAAATCCTTCAAAGAATTTAAGGCCCATTCAAGGTAAAAGACAATACCTTAGAGATACAGATTATCTCAGTTATGAATTTATTTGTAATGAATTTAGTTCCTTAAAGTTGTTAGAAAAAACTTGTTTTAAGGCCTTTTCTAGGGCCTTTGATTCTCTCAATTGTATCCATATATAATGAGCTGCCTGCTACAGTAGAGAGTTGAATCTAAAACAATAAACCGAATGCACCTGAATAAAATTGGGTTTAAGTGGTTGCAAGTTGGCAAAAAGTTTATTCCTTTTTATTCTGTCTCACCTTTTTTATTATGGAAACCTACACCGGCTATATTACTTATGTACGTGTAACATATTATGCACACATACAAACAAACAAACACACTCTTTCACAAGAAATGTATAAAATAAATTTTAAAATATGAGTAGTTGCCTTTAAGAATACGTATGTATGAATGTTGCATAAATGCAAATATATTATGGATGTAGATCCAAATGTGGTATATGCTAAATATGCTAAATATCTTATGTCGAATTGAAAGTTTTATATTAATAGAGATGTTTAAAATAAAACGATTACTTTTGAAGTTGAATCGTCAATGTTGTGAAGTTTAAATTATTAAGAAAATGTCCGTTTGTCTCAATCACCGCCATTACAATTGGTGATAAAAGGTATATTAAATTTATCATTCCAGAGTCATCTAAGATCCCAGTTTATGATTCTTTCATCAACTCAATCACTGAGACGATTTTGCTATGTCCATCTGTTTTGAAAACATCCTCACTCCAAATTCCAAAATGTTAAAATTCAAAGGAATTCGTCCATATTGTTTTCTGTTATTGACCAATTTCCGAGACAACCTTAATATTCCAAAGAAGAACGTTTCTAAATTTTACAACAAAAACTAACGGGTTTAATCATAACATACTGTTATATGCACAGCATCATCGCATCATAGAAATCAGAACAACAGAAAAAAGTTTTAGATTAAAATATGCAAAATTTTGATACATCCTAAAATCAATGTGGGCCATATAAAGCCCCTCCCAGGGCTTCCTTAAATATAGACAAACTTACGATTCATATTAAGATTACAACAGCTTTACAAAAATGTTTATTAAAATTAAATACAACGACTTAAAGGCAACAAACCACGAATCAAGCTACTTGAGTCAAAATTTTGAAAAAAAAAATTCTTCTCTCTGGAATGATTTTGGTCTCAAATTGGGTGTTGGCAACATTAAGGTGAGGAAAAGGAAAACAAGTCAAATCAACAAAGAACGAGCAACAATAATACAACAATAAATTTGAAAAGGAGTACAGAAGAAAAAGCCACAAATACAACTGTAATAAAACCTTTTATTCACACACACATACAAACCATTTAAAACTTATTGTTAAATGTTGGGAAATTCTTTACACACACACTTACACATATTTTTTAAAAAAGGCAACGAGTGTGAAAAAAAATGTGAAAAGACTTAGGCTGTTTCCCATTTTCATTTTATTTGCTGTAATATGTAATATGCCTCAAATTGTGGCAATATAATAAATGCAAGAGAATGTAAGATGGTATTAAAAGTCAAACTGCAATTTTCAAGGTGAGTTGTGACAGAGATCCAATGGAACAGAAAGGGAAAATTTCAAATAGATAGTACCTTGGTTTTTATTAAAAGGACCAAAGGATTTAAAGGGTACGAAGATTTTGTATATAGATAGTCCTTGTAAATCTCTATAAAAGTAAGCTTAAATGTCTAGGAACCGCTTATAGTTTTAGAGATATTCAAGTCAAAATAAATGTTTAATAATGGAGGACTTGTAACGATGACATTATATTTGGCTAAAATCCAAAAATAGCCAACCTTGATCAGTAGAAAACATTTCTTTAAAATATGCCGACCCACTCGGAATAATTTCTTGTATCAATTTAAGGATGTCCATCCAACTGGCTGGATGTTTGTCCATGCAACATTGTGAATACAAGTTTCAGGTTAAGAGATATTGCAATAAGTGTTCGATGAAATTGGTACATATGACAATTTTGGAAAAAAGTAGTATTGGAAACGATCCAATATATCAGATACCTCTCATTAAAAGTAAAATAACGATAAAGCAGCAGACAAAGATGGAATACCAGTTGAAAATCTACGGGTAGATATCGAAACCCGTCTGAGCTTTTACAGCCCACATCACTTCTGTCTGGGAGGAAGAAAGACATCATTGTTAAGTTTCCAAGTAGCAACTTAAAAGACCAACTGCTATATGGAAAGTATTGAGAAGAAAATGAGTATCCTAGAATATAATAAGAATCATCAAAGTTATGTACAAGAACGCTGAACTCTCAGTTCTTCACAACGCCAACATTAGGCAATAATTTCAAATTAATGCTGCAGTGAAACAAAGAAGTCCCGTATCACCTCAGCTATTCACTATAGTACTGGATGATAATATTGAACAAAGTCACTTCAGAGAAAAGAAAAATCACATGGAGTCTCTCACGTCAACTATAGGATTTGAATTATGCGGATGATATTTTTCTACTCTCGCACAAAATATTCGTCATCGAAGCAAAATTAAAACATTTGGAAAAACTGGCGCTCTATGTTGGGCCTGAGATAAGTCAAGAAGACCAATACAATGAGAATTAACAACGTAAGCACAAATAACATCACACTGCCAGACCACGTCGCTTAAGTGAAGTCCTCAAGGTTCAAAAGCCGTGCCAGCCAAGAAAAACTTGAAAACAACGCAATCTTACATGGAACGAAGCAGGAGCAACCAAAAATACTTTGTGGAAGCCATATGGGTAATGAAAAATAAACAGAGAGAGAGAGAGAGAGAGTAACTTAACCCTCATTTGACTTTAATATTCCATATCAGTTATCTCTGGAACTATCACGTGAAGGGTATTTGAGATTCAGTGTAATAGAACCACATTTGTTATATCCTACACCATCGTAGATATTGGAGTATTCAACAAACTTTGCTATCACCACATTTAAGGATACCGTTCGCTTCAACAACATTGTTCCACATTTTTAGTACCAATTTGTTTTCGAAAAAAGTACTTCACTTCCACAATATAGTAAAAAAAAAAACTGCTGCTATTACAGATACTTATACAGTTATATCGGTGAGGTATGTTTAATCTTACTTATAACACACACACTCCTACAAAAACGTATTTCAGCAACAACAGCAACAGTAGTTATGACAGAAAAGTACCTATTTTTCTCTGGTTTACCACAAATAGTCAAATACCAGGTGTTATAAGGAAAACGAAAAAAATCTCTATGAATATTGCAAATGTTTAAGGCTGAAAACGGCTTTAATTCCTTTTTATCTTTTTAAACAAAAAAAGTACATATGAAAACTTTATTGTTATAAATTTTTTTTTTTCGTAAAATAATAAAAATTTAAAGGAATTTTTATTGTCGAAAACCAAAAATGGTTCTTGTTGTTTGTGGTGGCTTAACAGAAGCCTTGAGAGTGTAATCCTTACAATGGCAGTCGGGAGCGTATAACAAAAGAATTTAAACGTGTTCAATTTAGTGTTAAATACACATATAGTTGCTCATACACATACATACTATCATTTATATGTATGTGTAAGTATGTATGTATGTATGTATGTATGTATGTATGTATGTATGTATGTATGTATAATGTTTATACATACAATAGCAAATACAAAGAATCCTTTATAAATGTTCTTTTATTTCCTTCTCCTCTACGACGGTTATGTTATTGTTATTACACGTTTATATTTATAAAGTGTAAAATAACTAAATATGACCCATTTTATTTAGGAAATAACGGAAAAGACGAAAGAAAGAAGGAAAAAATCTTAAATAAATTGATTTCATTTATTTATTTTTTAACTTCTTTCGTATTTATTTTTCCTTTTGACGTCTTTTCAAAAATATTGAGGGTTATCGAAAGGTCGATATCTGTTAAACAGTTACAGTTTCAATAGTATCTAAAATGTTTAAGTGTGGGTTATTAGTGTTGTTGTAGTTAGTTGATTGACATCATTTTAAACATGTACGAACATGTCGCAAACACATCAATTTTCATCGATTAACATCTGTGTCCACATTTTCAATGTGTTTTGTACAATTCCACCCAATAAACATCTATAACAACACTCACATTACACAAACCAAGAATTTAGTCCTTTAAGAATTATATTGTTGTGTGTGTGTGTGTATGTATATACATCTAGAATCTGACTCTGTGTATGAAATGAACATGTTGCAAAATCAAATGTTACCCTTGATGATGATCTGATGTTTTTTATAACATTTTGCCACTTTATGTCTATTCAACACTTATCCAAACAAGACCATTTTACACTCCCACCTTTACTAACATGTCCTTATACGCTTTTATAGCATTTTTAATTTCTTCTTGTGTTATAAACGTTTCAACCATTAAAGCTGAATGATGCTGCCAGGTTTTGTATTAAAGTATGTTGGTTTATATCTCATTAAAGATTTTTTGGTCGATAAGCCTTGGATCGAAGTATTTGCTCAACATTGTGGTGTATTCCAGTAGCATAATTTTTCCCAGCTCATGATTAAATTAAATAAGTTAGCAAAATGTTCATTAGATTTCAAATTATTTCATTGGATTTGAAAAATGACTTCCTGATCAGATTTCCAATATCCGTCCTGCTGAAAAACTTATGAAGAAAGTACAATTTTTCCCTCAAAGACGAAGATTAGTATTTGTGATGATCTTCAAAGATATAGCATTAGATATAGTGATGATCGGTCCACAATTTGCCAAATTTTATTAAGGTAATTTGTCATAAATCAATAATTCAAGACTTGGCCAGGCAACTTTTCACATAGTCATCTTTAAATTGCATCTAAAGAATTAATAAATTATAGTGATTAACACAGATTCTGTGAATATTGATTCTCTGTTCTATTAATTTCCTTCAGCAGAGATTCTAATCTAACAACATCAAACTATTATCGATTAGCGAAAGTTTCATAGAGACTAATATTTCATACTTAAGATCTAAACTTGTAAGATTCGTGGGCGGTTGGCTGATTCAATTTGGATCTTTCGGTTCTAAATTCATTTGGAGGCCGCATTTTCGACGTGCTCACTAGTTTAGTTTGACCAGTGATGTTTCAAAAAAAGGATCTTGTGTATAGTTGGCAAGGAAACATATCGTTTAAGTACCAGGTCTGTTACTCCTCTCAATATTTTTTGATAATTGTGACATTGTTGTTGGTTTTTGTCGTAGCCAGCTTTGACAGAAACTTTAAAATGTCATTGGCGCTACGATTCAGTATTTCAATATTTACGTTGCCTCTTCCACATTTTTCTGTTTGGCGATTCTACATGTATCTAGATAAAATAATCTATATACATTATATATTTTCGGCTAGAAAAAGTAGCTCAAATACTGTTTCTAATATATACAAGCGTAACTGGCCGAAAACTGGTCTAAATGTTTATATCTGTTTTGAGTTATTATTTGAAGAGATCTGATACAAAAACAGTGGTACCCACCCATTATACTAGCTCCACTCAAATAAAAGAATCAGCAAATCTCTCGTGTCAAAAAATGTGTGTCTTGAACATCATTGCACTAAAAACCTGTAAAATGAGAAATTTATTTTAACTTAATTTTGTATTGTGTATATGAAGACGAAGATCTCTTTAAAGCCCCTAATCATATATATTGATATCAACAGGTTTAAGGCCAAATTTGTATATTACTAATATTTCACTTTAAAATTCCAGATATGACAAAATAAATTCCATAGATATCTGCTACAGTCAACCCTTGTGTTTGCAATAAATTCTACTCCCTTTTATAATAATGTATTATAAGTCTGAAGATGTATTAAAGCTGTTTCTGATGCTCAAATAAGTGGAAAAATATTTAGATCTTGAGAAAATATAATTTAAAACCTCAAAATGTATTTCAAAGTATCTGAAATTTTAAGGAAAAGATAAACAATTCCATTCTCCGATTTTCACTATGCTAAGTATTGTCTTATCTGTAATTGTTATCAATATCTAGTAGTACTTTACTTTTTCCTCTGTTAGCAAATATTTTCCCTTTAACTATAAAAGCACGTTTATTCTCATATTGTGAAGTATAGATTTCGTCAAATATTTGTGGTTAAATACAAAATGTTCAATCTTAAATTAAGTTAAATGTTTGTTTTCTTTATACAATACATATGTACATATATATAAGTATGTATGACTTTTAATATGGCCATTTTACACACTAGGGTGGATAAAACAAAGGACTTTGAAATACATTTGGCGCTGTTCAACAATAATTGACTTTGTATAGATATATTTTGACTTTAGCAGTAGTGCTGACATGACATTGACTTTGTTTTTATGACCTTTTTTACAGTTAAGATTTACTTTAATCTTTCCAAAAGAAAACAATTTTGATTTTTAATTCCGAATGATTTCTTCTCTTTCTTAAAGATTTCTTTACGAGAAGAATTGTTATTAAAAGTAAATGTAGAAAAATACCACAGAGCTAAGAAGTCACCTTGTAAGGACTTTTTCATTTAAGTCCGGGTTGGGATTATGAACTGTGCCATGCGAACACCCAATTTGGTACATATTATTAGTTTGAACCAAAGATGAAGCCTCTTGGATTTCATTATATTTGGTCCAATATTTTAGGTAGCTCATATTCAAATGATATCCAGGAATTGGGTTCTATATGTGACATTTAAGACCTTTAAAAGAACATTTGGAAGAGTGGTTGTGGGACCTATAAGTAATAATGAACCGATCCTCTTACAATTTGGAACATCACTTTAGAGTATTATAAGACTTATTTGTGTCAAATTTCGTTATCATCGTTTTATATTTTAAAGTTATATGATCTTAAAACCCCATTCCCCGAGAACAACCGTTTGTAATATGTAAATCTGGTTCGACATTTATCAGGCCCTATTTGCTTATTACTTACTTATAATTCTACTTCCTGGAATAATGTTTAAGGCTTGAAAGGTTTTTTTAAAGTGGGCAAGTTCAATTGAAATTTAGATATTTATCTAAATGTTTTAAATATATGTGTAACTAATTTTACGTAAATTAAAATAACTTCAAATCTCTTTTTTTTGCATAATATTAGTGGAGTATGAATACATAAGATTCAGCACAGAAGAATCAGTCTTTACGATGATTAAACGTAAAATTTTTAAAAATGACTTCAAATAATGCTAAATCTATAAAATGTAAGAATTTAAGATTCGGCAAAGCTGAATTTAACGTTTCTAACTGTTTTACACTCATTTAAAATTAAAACGCTTATTAAATCACAACAATCTGGCACTATTTTGAAACAACAAACCGAGATCTCCGTTCTCACTCATTTCCCTCTCTCTTTTAAAGCTCATTTGTACTTTTTAAATTGTTTTTATTTTATCGTAAAAAAAATATTTACAAAATTTCTTTGGTATTTTTGAAGAACAAAAAAACATATTTATTTATTAATAAATTTTTTCCCAATATTGTCATTTAAACCTGACAACGTTATCGGCGGATCACAAACTCAAATTTAAGTTAAGAATCAATTTTATTTAAATTACAATAAAACAAGTAAAACGTGATTTATTATTCAATTATTATACAATTTAATTGATTGAAAAACAACAACAACAACTTTTAATAATATTATTAAAAAAAAAGAAATTAAGATGATTAAAGTGATTTTTACAACATTGTTAATTTTTACACTGTTTTACAACACTTGGAATTGTAAAATGCCTTTAAATGAAGCTGCACTCATGGGAAATACCAAAACAAGGCTGGAATATATTGTAGCTGCCACTGCTGCCGAGAATACTGAATCCCCACCACCCTCCTTACAGAGTATATTGACTGTATTACCGCGTTGTAAACCAGGTTTTATTTTAGTTGGTATTAAATGTCGTAAAATAGTTTAATTGCGTTTATTTACACTATTTTACGACATTTTCCCAAAGCATACGTGAAACCAGGGGGGCATTGCACTATGGCCCCATGTATCATTATGAATACAATTATTATGAATATTAAATATTTTAAAATTTGTACTAAACGTTTATTAAACATGTTTTTTGATTTTATTTTAAAGAAATTGTTGTAATTTTTTTTATTTGAACAAAAAAATGTTGTTTTTGCGTTTTCGCGTTTTTGCGTCAAGTTTAGTTGAATGTTGGCGTTGCGAAGAAAGTAAAATTCATACTAAACGATATGAAATGTGTGTAAAATAACAAATTACCTTGTTATTTAATGAAAAGTAATTTTAGTTTATTAATACGGAACAAAAATAATTATTGTAATATTTATTTAACGATATTTTAAGACTTTGTTACACGTTACATTGCATAGCGTGTCCAAACCGATTTCTTGGAAATAATTCTGTAACTTTTAAACCGTTAAAATATCTTGTACCTCTAAAGGAGTACAAACACCAATTTGGTCAGGGACGTAGGGATTTATTCTTAAGTGTGCAGTACATTATTGTGAAAATAACATTTATATGAAATCCACGCGTTTAAGTGGGATTGTAGGGGGTTAAATGGAAGCTACAAGAAATTATGGACCGATCTTCTTATAATTTTGCATATATATTTTTGCTTACGTTTATCTTAATTTGATCAATCATAATTACAATACCAGCGCATATATGAGATTTATGCCTTTTAAAGCGATAATTGGAATCTATGAGATGCAATGGACCGACACTCGTAAAATTTAGCACATCGATTTAGAATACCATAAGGCTTACATTTGTCAAATTATGTTGAAATCGATTTATATATTGGACTTTTATAAGCTTAGAACCTCATTCCGCAAGGATATTTGTATGGGAGGTATCTGAAATATTGGACCAATATTGAAATATTGCAAATATTGGCCAATTTAAATAGTTCAGTAGTCAGTTCATAACGTTTACCAGGATAACCAGCCAGCCAGGCAGACATACGAACGGAGATCGTTAAATTGACTTAGAAAGTGATTTTGAGCCGAACGGTGTATTTAACGTGGGTGGGTAAAATGCAATTTTTTCTGCATGTTTCAAGCATCAGCACAAACTCATAATACCCTTACCATCTATAGTGGAGCAGGACATAAATATGCTTATGTGTAGTTATAGAGATATTCATTTCGAACATACATTTTAATCCATTTTTAACATTTAACTTAGCGGACTTAATATATACTGTCGCATATTCCAATGACATCGCATAACTTTTTTCAAGAATTAGAAAAAAAATAAAGAAGAAAATATTAAATAGGAAATAATATATTTATTAAGGACTGAGATCAAAAAATTCTAAACACTGTTTTTTTTTTATTAAAACGTTTAACTGAAGTATTAATTGATTTCCTTCTTGATCAATTTACCTTTCTAAAACAACTCAGTTATTATGTTTAATGTTAAGCAAATGAATATGTAAATTGTTAATCTGATAAAAATGAGGGACCAGAAAAAGTGCAAACTAAAATTTTTAAATATTAAAAAAAAACTATTTGGTCCTATGAATATCGGCCAAGCATTCAAAGGTCTGCCCTCAAACTAATTCCAATGTTATTTAACAGTACTAGGAGAACTTGTCAGTTGATAAAAAAATGACGGAATGGTCCAAATGTTTTCAAAAGAGCTCCCAACACATCCAGTAGGATGTGCCCGGTTAGCGCACTGCTAGAACTTCTTGGTATAGCAAGCAATATGGCGCAAAATAAGCCAATAATTTGTTTCAACGGGCCCTATTAATACCGAAATATATGTCAAGGAAAGTTTACATATAAGCTGCTTCCATTCATAAGACTGCTCACATATTTTTGGCCTAACTTGGCACCTTGTTAGTCTGGTAGACAAGCCCTTGAGTTATGCTAAGAGAGACAAATCCTCAAAACTGTCCGGAGCTAAGTTCAATTTTTTATAATATTCATGTATGTATGTTAAGAATTTTTCAATCTCAATTAAAAAAATCAATATACCCCAATATGACCAGCTTTGAGGATAACAGAATGCGCCTATATTCCTTGAAAGCACTTAAACTTATTACAAAATTATTTCCAAAAAAAAAAAATACATCTTGTGTGTTCGACTTATAATTCCAGTCGATTTACCGTTATCTAAATTTTTCGAAAGTCGGTTCATTATTTCCCATAGGAGATATAAAATTAGTTTTGAACCTAAAAGTGATGGGGACTCTACATTTAATAATGAAAATGTTAAGAACATTCCAGATCCGTAGTCTCAGAATCACTTTTTGAGTACATGTGAAATTATGACCAAAATGATAGTAACAATTTAAATACAAAATGACGGTTACATATTACAAGTCCAATTTGACATATAATTTCGATTGCCCTTGTATAAAATCCATAATATGACATAAGATATTGTACAGACGATTTTGCATTGAACTAATTGAAATATAATATAATTCAATATATTCTTTTGATATTTCATATTACTTAGTGTAGCGTATTTGGTTATTATTATTCTTCAACACGCACACACACATTCAAACATATGTATGTGTATTCATATGTACAGTCTATCTTATTTACTTTGAAGTTTTCGTATTAAATTAATTAATAAAATTCCCTAAAGTACTTTTAGGTGCTTTTGTTAAATGTTTGAATGAATTAAAACAAGTGGAACCAGACAAAAACAAACTCTCAAACTCTCATTTCCTGTAATTTTCTAGTTAAAGAGAAATTGTCTGCGTGTTATAAAAATTAATAAATAAATAGAAATTGTAACACAGACAATCAAGTGCTGAGGGAATATTGGGCAGACAGAGTAAAAATTTAAAGGTAATTGTGTGTGACAAAGTTTATGCCCTTAAAAAGAAGGGCATTTAAGTCCATTTTTAATAGTAATAGAACGATTTTCTGGCAACTGTTAAATATTATCCGATTCTTAAGTTCGCATTGCAATGTAAGCGACGGTAATATCTTTCTGCAAGTTCAACAGCTTCTGCTATATAGAAAGTAAGGCGATCAAAATTGGGTTTTTAATACCAATAACATTTATCTCAGGAATATTACTAAAAGTAAACACATAATAACACCAATGAACAGTGGAAAATGTAAATGGATCATTCAACAGTATATACACGATTAACCGTAACCGAACAAGTGATGATTAATACTCCTAACTCTTGGGCAGTGTAATTTAACCTTAATGGGATGCAATAATATCAGACGAAACCATATAAGAATGATTTACGGAAGCAAAATGCTGTTAAAGAAGTCATAAAAAAATCCAGTTTAAAAAAGAAGTAAGTAGTCTATATAGTCATTAATGCCCTGACACCATTTCCATTAGAGTTGAAGAAATATATTAATTTTGTCATTCCGTATTTAACGCAAAGAAAGAATCATCTCAGAAAGGTATATATATTTCTAAACCAAAAAAAAAAAAACAATTAAGAATGCTATATCCGGCTAAGTCCAAGTTTGTTTATTATAATTGAAAATTTTACGAATGATTTTCTTTTGAATTTAGTGGCTGTCTTAGATATCGGTCTATATCTTTTCTTATTAGGAGAAATAAAAATACTCAGGCCAAATTTCATTAAGCTCTGACAATTATTGTGGATGTGAGAGTGTCAAAAACAGACAGACTGTCCGACATAGTTAAATCGACTCAGATTTGGATTTGATAGAAGAATATATACATTATCTTAGATGATTCCTGCTAATCGTTACACACGGAATGACATAGCTAAAATACCCTCCTTAACACTTGTGGTGGTGGAGGGTATAAAAATTGTATATTCAGTTATGTCTGTCTGACAACTTTTCTGTTGATATGTCGACATATTCATATCCAAATTAATTGTTTCAGAAAGAAATTTAATGTTGTCCTGTTACAACGCTCCTATAAATAATGAAATTGAGATCAAAGAATGTTTACATTCACAAGACTTTATAATATAACTTATTAAAAGGTGTTCAGTTCCGAAAAAAGTTCAGAATTTCATCATTAGTTATTAAATATATGGTAACTCGCGGAAAGGGATTATATTTTCAAATAAAATCAATAATTTATTATCTTGTTTTAATTTTTATTAATGAATAATTATAGTTGTTACTGCTACATTTTAATATAATATGTTTGACAAACAAACACTTTAAAATTTCTTGCAGTGTATGGTTTATGTTTTTCGATGACTTAATTTCTATATTTCCACATAAATTTGATAACAAAATTCGTTTTGAAAAAAAAAAACATATAAATTTTAATCTCTTGAAATTTATTTTTAACTTTCTTATTAATTTTTTACTTAAAAATTTAGTATTTAAAGCTTTTGTTGTTTATGAAACCTCATTGACATTACACGGCCACGCGACATTTATTATTAACCAGTATTTGACCCGGTTGACAGTGTGGTGCTGTATCGAATAGACCTCGATCATCGAAATTAACATCGGTTGTGGTTTCGCTGGCTTTACCTTCACGTGTTTGCTCCTCCAATAAATTACTGCCATAAAAGAGATCAGTACGTCGAGGATTTTCATAGGAAGGTGTGGTTGTTACGGGTTTATCCGATGTAGGCAATTGATTGGTTACACCTTGATTTGGTTGAGTATTATATTTATTTGTGGGTATAACAGCTGGTCGTTGGACATTGGCTAAAAATGGATTACCAGCATAGGGATTCTCAAGAGGTTTTTGTACAGGAGTAGTGTTAATAGGGTATTGTACAGGTGGATAAATAACATTTTGTTGAACTCCGCTACCTTGACCAGAAGCAAATTTATTCTTTTGTGAAGGTAAAACTAAGGGGGCTTGAGGAGGACCTCTTTTTGGATATTCACCAGGTATACCTTCCTCAAATTCGGCTACATTAGGTTGATGTTTTCGATTGCCTCTACCACGTCCTCGTTGATTTCTATTACCATGACCATGTCCCTGACCGGTACGCTCATCAATATCAAGTCCCTCCAATTCCGAAGAGTCTTGAAAATGTATTTTTTCACCAGGTCGACTTGCTGAAGCAAATGTCATTATTATCATTGCTATTATCAGACATAATGACACTTTCATGTAACTCGTCATTGTTGTAATTAAAAACTGTTGTAGTTGTTTTCAATTTTATACGATATTTAATGAATTTTTTTTATTTTTATATTTTTCACTGGCGTTTAAACAATCTTTGTTTGAATATATATTTTTTTCTAATTTATGTGAAGCTTGTTTCACTAGCACTGTCTAATTGATACTAATATTATTTTAGATTGTATAATTATTCTTATTATATTTTGTTTAATTATTTGTTTTTATTATATTTTTATTTTTTTCATAAAATGTTTTGTTTTATTTTGAGATGAGATACTAAATAAATTAGCTGATGAATACGAATCTTATAAGTATAAAATTGAACACAATGATTTAAGATTGAATTTTAAGCGATAACGGATTCATTTGTAGGTTAGATTTATTGGGAGACTTCAAAAAATTTAGAGGTTAAACAATAAAAATATTGAGTATACAAATCTATTTTGTGAATTTTAATAATAAAAAATATGGTATTTTAGAAGGTAAATATCGGCAATAATAACTAAGTATTTAATAGATGAGGAATTGTAAATCGCAAAACAAGTCATTTCTCTATTTTTAAAGCATTGGTATACATTAAAAATAGATAATTAGTTTCCTTCTTAAATAATTTTCCGACGACCTTGAGGCGATTTTAAGTATAGAAAATAATGCTCGTTATTAGTACTGGTCTGTATTTGATACGATCAGAAGTTTTTTCCTCTCCATCACCACAAGCGGTGATGAGGGTATATTAACTTTATCATTTCGAGCGTAACGCCGAGAAGGAAACATCTAAGTATATATAAAAACTGAGATCAAAAAATTCTTAACACACGTTTTTCATTTGAATATTTTGTCCTTTAAAATTGGTCCTACAAAATGATGGCCAAACATTCAAAGGTTCGTCGTGAAACTATTTCCATTATAACTAAACAATACCGGTAGAATTTGTCAGTTAATATAAAGCCTGGTTCAGGCAGATGAAAAGGTCCATGTAATGTTTCTAAAGCCAGAAATAGGAAGCATTTGCAAAAGACCATCCCACACATCCGATAGGAAAGTAGGCCAGTGATCTCATTCTAATATTATTATAGAACTAACATTTATGTGGGATTTAAGCTTTTTAGAGGATTTTTCTGGGAGAATTATATGGGAGTTTGAGAAAATTATGGACACACCCTCGTGAAATTTCGTATATCGATTTCTGCTGTTTATTTTATTTATTTTAATTTTATCAATTCTTATTACAATACCGACGTATATGTAAAATTTATGTGATATTTTGAAGGGGGGATTTTATGGCATCTATGAGAAATAATGATACATCATTTTAGAATATTATAGGACTTATTTGCGACAAATTTTGCTAAAATCACTTAATATTTAGAACCTTTCGAAATTTCATTAAGATATCTTTAGCCATTCTTAACACATATCTAACACACATCTCAAACTGCACATTGCCTTAATTACCTCCAAAACATTTTTATAACCCCCAATATTTTCAATTGCATTTAAATGAATTTTATATATGAATTTAATGAATAAAATTAATTATAATTTTTCTTAGTATTTACTTAATAAACTTATAAAATACTTTTATTAGTTAATTATTTTTTTTTGTCTTCTTCTTCTTCCTTCTGCACTCTTAGTCTGAATATAAATTTTATTTAAGAAATAAATGAAAATGCATTTTGGCGATTCTCTCAATTTAAAATTTTATATTTTTATATAATAAAGTTAAACGACATTCTTTTATGGAATCCGGTTTCAGAAGTAAACAAAACATAAATTTCTTTAATTATTCAGAATCTCGTGGTTTCACAAAAAATCTAAAAAAAATATATTTCGAAAATGCAATAACTCTATTGAAAATCCCGCGATATTGCTACAAATTAGTGAATCAATCATTTTGGAATTTTGTAAAAATGATGTAAAGATAACGAAATTATTAAAGTGATTTTTTCTTAATTTCAAATTTCAATTATTGGAAAATGTAATTTTATATTTATTACGTTTCGCAAATTAGACATATTTCAATGAAATAAATAGGTTTTCCAGTATTAATCAGTTTTAAAGGGTTTTCGGAAACGATGTAGGTATTTGAAAAGTTGTAACAGTCATATATAATGGACGGTAAGAAGTGACATCATGAAATTTCTTATATTTGTATAAAAAACTAGACAAGACCTGGTACGCTTTGCCGCCCCTATAAAATAAAAGTTTTTTTGGGATCAACCTTCCTTCTCTCCCTGATCCTATTTGCCTTTTATTCCGTCCAGTAAAAGATTTATTGAGAACAAATTTGAAAATTCTCGCTGTTAATGTTTAGTTATTCGATGATCAAAATTTCGCTAACTCTTCTTCCGATTAATTCCGCCAAACATGGGTTACCATTATAAGGGGTTTTAAAAATTGACCATGTGCTTTGGATTTTAATTAAACACGTCATAAAATGGTGAAGACCATATAATAAGTTTTTAATAGCGATTTGAGAGCCCCTTCTTCCTATATGAAGGTAAAGGTCGCGATTTGGAGTAGTCGTAATCTTTTGTTGGATAATACTCAACAACCCATCAATTGTATTGTTGTATGTGGATTTCTTGAACTTGGAATACGTTTGTGCTCAAGATTCTGTTTCACTGGACCAGAGGACATTGATATGCCTGATTAAACTAGCTTTCAATTACTTATTTAGAAACTTTCTATGACTGACTTTTATCTTCATGTTTTTAAACTGGTTCATGTTGACTGTAAGCTGCTATCAACAATCGTTGGCTTATAATTAATTTATATATTTTAAGGCACAAACTCCGATATTATACTATAGTATACAAAACAAAGATAGATGATTACCCTCTAAAATACCACATATGTTATTACTGATACAATCCAATATTGCATATAAATTTATGTGGCCAGAGTGAAATTTATATTGCCTTTAAACGGCCAACTTGAGATATCAAAATCTATATCTCAAGTTGGCCATTTGAAGAAAGTTAACTTGAAAAAGAACTTAAATACTTTCGGCAACCTTCTTTGGGCAACTTCTTCGCTGAACCCTTTTTAACTTTGTGTTATGATACATTAAACAATTGTGCATAAATTGTTTCCCAAATCCCCCCAGGAAATACTCCAGCAATTAAGTCTTATTCTAACACACGTTTTATAACACTTATTACTTATTTGGGTTATATTATTCTTTTCATTCCTTTATAACTTAATAAATTCTAGTTAATTATAAATATTATTTCTTTTCTCCTTCACATTCACATTCATTCAAGTTAAGCTTATTTGAACATAAATTTTATAACAAATATTAGTTAAAACATAAAAATAAAGACCTTTTTTCACAATGAATACCTTCAGCGGAATTTATAACCTTTTAGTATCTTTTTTTCTGTGGAACTTTTTTTCTCTCGTTTTGGTTAAAAAGAAAATAACCGAAAAAAATATACAGAAGAATTTTGTGGCTCATAAGTATGCAACACGTAAAAGTAGCATAATAAATGTTGGTAATTTACGTTAATAATTTTGACATTTCTATTGTCATTTATTTTCAGCTGTTCTTCATTTTCCACAACACCCACTTTTGTTGGGTGAATTTGGTTTGAGCTGCGTCTTATTTGGTAACATGTACCTCATTTCCACTAGAGTACATTTTAATGTGGCACATGTAAACGACTCGTCCTAAGCCACCCGCTCCGAAAAAAATAAGACCAAAAAAAAACACCAAATGGTGAAAAATAAATAAGTAACGAAAGAAAGAAAAGCAAAGAAAAAAAGAGCACATTTAAATAGCATAATTTTGCTACAAGTCTATTTGTTTTATTGTTTTTTCTTTTTTTCTCACTCTCTAGGACTTTTTGTAGATACTAAAAATAAGTACTTTTTAGCAGTAAAGATCATTTGAAAATGAGCAGAATGTGCATCTCTGCATAGATGTCAGATGGAAGCGATTTTGCTATTTTTGAGGGAATATTTTTACGAAATTTAAAAAAAAGGAAAAAGGAATGGGAATTTTATTTGTTCACCTAAAAGAGGGATTTTTCCTTTTTATTTTTGTTTATACCACAAGTGGTGTTATATATTCTTGCATCAAATCAAAATCTGAGTCGTCTTAGCGATGTATGTCCACTTGTATGTATTTCAGTCTGTAGAAAACATTTTCACGACTAGAATAATTGTCCAAATTAAAAAAAACCTTTGTCACATTCCTATTTAAAACCAGCCATATTGGTCTACCTGACATAACCTCAAAATTCTGAGGAAGAAATTTTCAAATTTTTTTAACAAAAATTAATTTATTTTAGATAGAATTCAAACATAAAATACAACAAAATCAGGTTTTCTATTGACCTGAAGCTCTTGGTTTCATTAAAAATTTTGATACGTCCCAAAATTTTGAATAAAACTTTCTCAAATTTGCCATATATATAGTGATTTTGACATAAAAATAAACCAAAAATATATTATTAATTTTCCTATTATCAGTCCCATATAAAGCTTTTCCCGGAAACCGGAGTGAGAATATAAAAATTTCACACCAGAAAAAATGGAAAAGAGGGATTTTTTCAACCAATTTGCAAAATGATTGTTAGACCTCTGCATTTAAGCTAAAGCATTTTTATATATATATGAGAAAATAATATCTGAACCTTTATAAATTTTCATTTTTGTAATCGTGATGTCATTCGTAAAACCAGACCAACGAACTGAGTCAACGTTGAAGCCAAATATTCATAGCGCTAAGTTAATGCACTTGTGTGAACACAAGAGCATTTTCTAGTATTTTCAATTTCCTTTACATGTTGCAAGAACGCTGTGGATGTAAAGTTCTGATTTATACGCCTTATAGTCTAGGCTACCAACTGTTGAGATGTGTCTTCAGAAATTCATTATAATTTGGTCATATTGGTTGTTCTCTTCTAAAACGGTTTTCTATATAAAAACAGCAATATTGGTTCATTAGAAAGAAAGTTATAGACCGATATCCAAGACAACCTTTAACATAAAAAAGTCTTCTTTATTGGTCATTTCGAATCATTACCACGCCTAGACGTGCGAATCAGTGTCATATATATTTTAATATATATAATTACATTAAGCCTAAAGATCTAGATTGGGTCCATTATAAAACTCTCTCTCATATAGGGACCCTTCATAGAATATGGTTTCTGGCCTATAAAACTCTTTATTATAATTTCTCAAATCTTTTCTATTAATTTAAATAATATCGCCTCATATTTTGCATTTGATCCCATATAAGGCCCTTTTCCGGAAACTTCTTTAAGCTAAAAGAATTTTAAAACATGAAGCAATAATATTGAAAATCTTCATGCTTATGTTTCTAATTGTCTTAAATATATGTTATCAATTTTACCAATATCAGTCAATATTTTGCTATATCTCTATGCTTCAAAGATTCTGAAATACTCAGGAATATTCCTTTCTTTAATATGATTATTATTTTTAACCCACCACAAAAGGTGAAGAGAGTAATTTGAAAATTTGAAAACGGAATCATTCGAGACCCCATAATGTATATATATTCTTGCATCAAATCAAAATATGACTTTTTTAGCAATTTCTGTCAGTTGGTTTCTGCTACTCTCACATCCTTAATAGAGACAGAGCTCAATGAAATTTAACTTGAGTATTTGTTATTGTCCTGAGATATTTTCTATTTAAAGCCAGTAAAATCGGTTTAGTATATTTAAAGATGTAGACCGACTTCTGATGCTGTCTCTAAATTCAAGAGAAGATCATTCGAAAAATTTTTAATTATAAGTTGTAGTGAAATTGAAATTGATTAAGTAAGATTAAGCTATGTGTTCTTCATTTCTTTTCCAAAAATAATCAGAATCGGTTCAATAGGAAAGAAGTTATTGCCAAGAATATAAATAATTTTATGTCTCATTGAAGTTTCTTGTTTTTAAATAACAAAAATTGGCTGTTCAAATCTTTGACTGTGAACCAAAATTTATAAGAAATTTCAAGAATGTGTTACCATATTTCACTGCAGTTTTTATAAAATCTTTTTTTCCGGAATCGGTGTTTAGGTTGATGAACAAATATATTTTTTTTTTAGGTGCAATAATTGCAACTCATGCTAATTTTTGCATAATGAAAGTGATGGAACGTATTTAAGATTTGGCATAGCAGAATATACTAATCTGAAGTGTTTTCTTTATAATATATAACTTCCCATAATTGAATTTCCTTCACTGTAACAATATTTCGTTTTCCTGTAAGCCAAAAATTATAAATGTTTCACTTTAAATGACATCATTTTGCAAAAGAGCGAAATGGAAAAAGTAAGCAAAATATGATAAAAATGAAAAAAAAATAATAATAAGAACTGAGATATATAATTGTAAAAACCTTTTAAAGAGGGTAATTTTCTAAAGGGTGGTTAAATATATATTTTTTTCTCGGAAAATCAAATATGTGGTTGAAAATAATATAATATAAATGTATTTAGAAAAAGACTTAAAAGAAAAATTTGCAAAAAATAGAAAAATGAATAGAAATACAGAAATTATACACATTAAATTAATGCCTTTCTATTACAATTGACAGCTGGTGTCAAAATTTGTTTACATATTTTTTTCCTAAACATTAACTGGTTGTAGATTTCAATTATTTAAATTTTTTCCATATTCAAATCATAAATTGTTCTTCCTTTTTTTAAAAAAGGAAATAATGTACTCAATTTATGTAAAACCATTTACATTTACTTTACGACACCCATAATCTTTCAAAATTCGTCATGATTTAAAGAGGGTCTATAATTTGTAGCACAATGAGTATTGTATATTTTGTTAAAGAATTTAAGTTACTTTATTAATGGTTTGAAACCATATTCAGAATGAATTTAATTTCCACAAAAAAATTAAAGTTCTTTATAAAATCCTCTACTAACTCAAGCTCACGACGTTCCGGAATGACACTCGGCCAAATATTGTCATTGTCCAGTGACATCTGTATCAATCGATAGTTTTATCCTCATGAAAGAACAATCAGATACAGTCAATGTGTAACAATAACAACCACAAGTCTAGAAGTAGGGTCTGTTAAGTTCGTCACTCCGTGAATAACACCAAAAAACATGTATATTCCTCTATAAAAATCACTTATAAAATGTGAAAAAATAACAAAATTTTTCTTAAGGAGGCTTAGTTTAGTGTTTAGTAAGGAGTAGGATCAAAAAATGCTTAACATACATATATTGAATGGAAACCACTAAACTTACAGTTTTAATTTTTCAATTTAATTGAAAATATTATTACAATTTACAAAAAAGTATATAGATTTAACCACTAACCACAGGTAGACCAACTCCGTTTAAAATCTACAGCATTTTTAGACACCATTTTTGAGCTCTTCAATTCTCTTTTAACAATCGCCTTTAATATCTCTTCACTGGCATGTTTATCATAAATGTCAAGTGGAAACATTATAAAGTCTTATAAATTGCAGCAGACTTTTGGCATTCATTCCCTGATATAAATTTCGGTATTTATAAGCCCGTTTTAAATTCTTTTCATTCCAAAACCTTTTTGTGGACTTTTTACTGCTTTTGGGTCTCAAACTTTTCTTCAACATTCCCACGTTCATCAGCAACATAAACCTCTTAACTAAGAAGTTGCGAAAAATCTGACAGAACATATTTCGTCATCCATTATGCAACATAAATAATTTTTTTGAAAACCGTGCTCGGTTTGACGCCTAAATTTCCTTCAGGAAAGTTTTTTGCCTAGTATGTTTTTAAAACTGCATACGCTTTAACTTTTCGGGCCAAATAGTCCAAGCACTGAGCTAACCGGTCTGCTTTCCTAACGTATATGTTAGGTTTTCTATCAACGGGCCAGTTTTCCCGTTACTACTTAATAGTTTGACGGCAGACTTTTGAATACTCAACCAACTTTTTGTAGGACCAAAATCTATTTTGTTGACAATATTCAATAATTTTAATGCGCAATTTTTTCTAGTCACTCATTTTAATTATATATTCTTTTGTTTGACTTAGATAGATTTATATATATCCGTCTGTAAAAATTATCGAAAATATATGGAAAATAACTAAATTTGATTATATGAAATTGGTTAGAATTTCAGCAAAGTTATAAAATTCTTGCACAAATATTTGTTATCTATGAAAACGTTAGAACTTGAAGATACAAAATATTCAAAGAAAGATTGAACTCACTTACAATATGATGTACATGAAGTTGTCCACGAACCAAAGAATTAAAAAAAAATGCAACAATACCAAGAATCTTAATCCATGTGAATCATGTAAAAAATTTCATCTTTTACACTGTAATGACCGCCCAGCCATTAAAAGGGTCCGTTCAGAAACTATAAGAGATAATATATGGAAGTAAATGTATTTATAGAGCTTTTCAAGGGCGAATTTGAAAAATCAATATACCCGAGGTGGCCAACTTTAAAGAGTCTCCGTCTACACCCCTTACAACATAGACATTTTCTCTTCTCCAAATCAACTCGAAAATATTCTGGTTCTAATCATGTGAAATTTCATTAAGATATTTTTAACAGTTCAAATGTTACAAAATTATTTCCAAACATTAATTTTTACACACTGTGACTCAGATTAACGGATTTCAATTTTCGAAAATTATATTATTTTTCTATTAAATTAATTAATTAAAAAGTGAATAAATAATTACATCAATTCCATTAATAACTTTATTGTTTGTATATTTATTATAAATCAACTTCCGCTATCGCATTAACCAAAACAACTCCATATAACCCGCCATCCATCTTACGATAATTTCAATAACATTGACTTCCATTGTTTTGTAGTGGATAAAATAATTGTTTTCCTTTCAAATTTTAATTTCTAACTAATATTTCAATATATTTTTCATTGCTTATTTTTATTTTTATTTTTATCTTTTATTATTTTGTTGGCAAATAAATTTCAAATGAAAACTGAAAGGAAATGAAACTGTAGTCAATACCGAGAGACAGATAGACAAACAGAGAAAATTGTTAAGAAAACTTTTTCATTATGAAAATTAATAAACAAAATGATGAAAATATTAAACAATAGAAGAATAACCAACATACAATAATAACTACAACAACATAAATTGATTCATAGACAACAACTTTATTTATTATAAACATTTTCCATTTCCATTGACTAAAAGCCAAAAACCAAAAAGAAATGCAAACTATGAAGAAGGAAAATGAAGAGTTATTTAGTCAAGATGAAGAACAGAAGAAAACTAGAAAAATAATAAAGTAACGCCAAGCCCGTTTATGTAATACCCTACACCACACAATTTGGTTGTAAATGACAGCTATGAAAAATTTATGAACGACCCTCGTATAATTTGTACATTAATATAATAATAGTTTATGCAAAATTTATGCGTTTGAAAAGGATTTTTCTAGGTGTTATATCGGAGCTCGAAGAAATAATGGACCAACCCTCGTATAATTTCAAACATTAATTTTAGATTGTATATATCAACGTATATGTGAAATTTATGGTCTTCAAAGTGTTATTTGGTAGAGGCTTAAGTGGGGCCTATTGGAAGTATTAAACGACCCTCGCATTATATGGCACATCGATTTAACATATTTATGTTGAATTTCGTTGAAATCGCTTTATTTTTAGGAATTTAATTACCTTAAAAACCCTATTCCGAGACAACGTTTACATGGACAGCCAGCGGGACTGACGGACATACGGACGGACATAGTTAAATCGACTCAGAAAGTGATTTTGAGTCATACCCTTCGACTTATAGGTGGGTGTTACACAATTTTTTTCTATATGTTACAAACATCAGCACAAACGCATCAGTTCTATGAAGACAATTTTTATATTCCTCTAACAAATCTCTCAAGACTTTAACAAGCCAGAGAAAAAAAGCAATAAAATAAAAGTAATTCCAATAAACACTGAAAAAAATATCTTTATCAATGCACAATGGGACAAAATGGTGTAAATATCTAAAATCACAGCTCATGGAAAATTGTTAAACTTGCCAAATGAAAAAATAATTTAGGTTGGATTTTCAGCAAAATTAAAAATTTCTTCTTAATCTTCCTTGCGAAAATACCAAAAATCTTAATCTGACGTTTTGCACTTAAATGAACCAGTGATATTTTATTGGTTTCTTTACATATAAATCTATCTTTAAAGATGATTCCAGCTTGCGACTTAAGAACTAAAAAAATGAATGGAATAGGACTTGTGGGCAGATCTTTGCCGCAAGTTAATACAAATTCAGTTTACTCGAATTCTATGCCTCATAATTGGATACCAACAGGAGGACTTTATTGTCAAGACTTAAGTTAGACTAATGGTTTATTAACCATTGTAATCTAGTAGCTTTTAACTTCATTTGAACATTCTTGGTCTCTATATGACGACTTCATGTAAGTCGCCTATTCAAATAAATACCGAGGTATGTAACATATTTACCCTGAGGTATGTTAAGACCATTACGATAAACTGGTTGATAGTATCCTCTTCTAAAGATTACGTGCTTACATTTCAGTTCGTTTACTTTTATTCTCCAATTCATTTAGGGTCCTCATTTGTACTGTGCCGTATCATCAGCAAGCGTTGAAACTGTCAGATGGTGTATATATTATTTTACACTGGAACGATTATCATCCAAATAGGTTTTTAACAAATTTGTGAGTACAAGGTGGTAACAGAATTCCTATTTTCTAATGTCTCCAGTTAAACCGTTTTAATCAACTTAATGATCAAGTGATAACATACCATTATATACAAAACTAAATATTTCTGATTCTACCCCATTGTAAAATGTTTCTAAATATATCGTTATTTTACTAAAAACAAACTTCATGAAAACAACAAAATCTTCATCTTCATCATCAGCATTTGGCACTTTGGCAGAATTTTGCAAACGACAGACAATCAAAATCACAACAATAGAGTTGGCAAAAAACAATCATAATAGATTCATCGAAACCGCATAATCGAAAATATACTCTATTTTTTGCTCTCAAATTTACAACAATAAAATTGAATAATATTGAATATTTTTGTATCGTTATAAATATTTTGTCTTTCTTTGGAACTGTGACTAAATGGTTGGAGGAATATTTATGAGTATTTAATAATTTGGTTTTGAAATCTTGTATTAGAATAGAAAAAATGTGAAAGCGAAAAAACAAAAACGATGTATAAATTGCGTGGGAATAAATTACAACTGAGGGCTTGAACAAACACTTAAAGATACAATTGTTAGATATCAATTTGGAAATGGAGCAGAGATATTAAAACAATAAATATTTTTTATTGTAATGAATAAATGAAAGAATGAATGAATCAATGAATGATTAATCGTCATGATTAAACTTCAATTGCAGTTCTAATATTTGTGATATTTTAATAAATAAGTGATTAATAAAAGAGTTTATTTCATATACCATAACATTTAACAGGATCTGATTGAAATCAGCATTAATTGTACACTTCCCTGAGGTGCTTTACACTTGTCAATGCTACAGCAGAAGGACCCATTGATCCTTGATAAATAGGAATGTTTTACTTGCGATAATGGACGAGCCGGAAGATGAAGTAAGAGCGGACCACTTCAAGCAAATGCTTTAGAAAAACTCCCATTCTTTACAGATCAGAATTAAGGAAACTAAATTTGATGGTATCTCTGCTGAGCTTTTGTGATCCGAACCACACAGAAACTTTGAGGAAACGGAAATCTGAATAATAAATTAATTGAAAACGTGATAGGTTATCTTCATATCGCTAATTTGCTGCAAGGTGGTCATAACTCAAAAAATCAGTTTTTTAGTAGACGTATTTTTAATGTTTTGACAGAAACATATTGAATTCATGAATGAAAACTTTATATTTGGTTACTTTTTCAAACGTTTACAAAAGATCTGCAATATAAACTTAACAACAACCGATGGGCAAACAGAAAAACATTTTTTTGGCAATTATCATTGAATTATATCATTGGCACAATATATTTTTGATGAAATCCTGTCTGATTAATGAATAATTCATTCACAAAAAATTTCCAGAAATTAAAATTCATTATTTACTTTACTTTACCGATGTTAAGCCGAAACTTGCGAATTTTGAGTTATGACGATCTTGCAGCAAAGGACCGAATTCACAAATTAGGATTAACACATTAAAACTCCTTACAAATATTGCTCATTATGCGTAAAATTTACAAGGAGTTGTAATGTTTCAATCCTCTTTTTGGATATGCATATTGGTGTATATGATCACATTATATATCAATATATCGGAAGTTATATCTACTTTTCAAAAATTTTTTTAATAATGAAATTCGTCTCTCCAATCTTTATGGGGCTGCAGAAAACATAGCCTTCAGCTTTACGATTTTGGAGAGAATGCCAAAAATGGAATATAATGGAAAAATAGGCTGCATTTAGGAAACACTAGTTCTCCCTTCTTTGCATTACAAAAAAAAACTATAAAGTATTATTAATATGATATAAGGAGTGGTATTAAAAATTATTATCAGAAAGAAAAGGAAGCCACTTAACTTACAGTTTTGTTCGAACAGGTAGACCATCTTTCTTGAAGACCAACAAACTTTTGGACACCTCTTTCGTGCTCTTTAATTTTCTTTTGACACGAGCCCAACATATCTCCACTGGTCTTATTTACCGGCAGTTTGAAAGATTTGCCTCTCTTAGTGAAAATATAACATTATTGATCTTGTACTCAAGGGCTAGTTTACCATAATGACAGGTCAAAAATAAGTGGACACATTTTGAGGTCTTATAAATGGAAGCTGATTTTTTGTAAACATTTCTTGATGAAAATTTCGGTATTTATAGAGCCCGTTGAAATAGTAGAACCAAAACTATATAATAAAACTGCTTTTGGGTTCTAAACTTTTTTTATCCAACCTTCTCTCGAGCATCAGCAACATAAAATGTTTGTACAGAAAATTGCGAAAAATCTGCCAGAAAATAAGTTTCGTCATCCATTATCTTTTTAGAAAACTTGACTTCAATATTCATGCTCAACTTTTGTTCTGTAAGTTTTAATAGCGTTTGTAACAAGAACTTTGTGAGTATTGTATGTTTTTAAACTTTTCGTAAAAAATAGTCCGGACACTGAGCTAACCGGGATGCTTACCTATCGGATGTGTTGGGAGCTCTTTTGAAAATGGAAACATCATGGACCATTCCTTTTCTTTGAACCAGATTTTCTATTCGATTTTCTCCCGGCACTGTTTAATAACATTACAGACCATTGTATGCTTGGCCATCTTTTTACAGTACATGGTTCTGGGTTTTGTTGAACATATTTAATACTTTCACAACGCAAATTTTTCTGGTCACACATTTTACTTGGGTTAACAGTTTTAATAAAAACATGTATTCAGAATTTTTCAATCTCCCTTCTTATTATCGAGGGTCGGTTCATATTTTTTCTTAATTTAGATCTAAAATCTATAATAAAGTGTAGGTTATTAAAAAGTCGATGATGATTTATCTAAGTCGAGTGTTATTACTCACATGATGTAACTCTGTCAATAACTTTTTTCCTTCATTGTCTTCAACTTTCTTAATTTTTTCCTTTTTTGGTCAAAAAACTCTTAAATTATATTTTTTATATAAAACAATTAGAAAATGGAATAGAAACATCTCAAAAAATAAACAATTAATTTTTTTTTTAATAAAAATAACCTGTGGAAACAGCAGCAGTCTTCAATTAAAACATCAACGATTAACATTCATTTTGGAACCAGTAAAAATAATAAAATTCATAAATAAAAAATTAAAACAAAATTTTTTAAAATTGAAAAAATAACAAACAAAATGTTAATAAACTTAATTAAATATTCAATTATAATTTCTATTTTAACACTTGCAAGTCATGTCAGTAGCAGTGCAATAAATCATGGTATCTCAACATCATCATCGTCATCATCTCCAGTCTTAGTTGTGGGTAACATTAATCATATTCCAGTCGAGGATATACGATTGTCAACAGTTTCATCTGCAGCAACGGCAGGAGCAGGTGGAGGAACAACAAGTGGCCAATATTATTCGTTAAACAATGATGACAAAACGATTGCAATGACAATGCCGTTAATTATTCAACCCTATAATATATTCGATTCAGTTGTCCTGTGTCCTGTTGGTTATATACTTGTGCACAATCATTGTCACAAACAAGTTAAAACTGTTAAATATCAAATGAATATTTAAACATTTTTTTTTGAAATTTAAATATTTTCAATAAAAAACAGTGTTAAATTAATAAAAATTAATATGCGTTTAAGACGAAACTTATAACGTATAAAAGGGTCAATCCTAATCGACTATTACAGTCTTATTTGTTTTCTTCGTTACTTGTAGATCTTCAAATATTAGAAGAAATAATGCATTTTTAAGAATTCGAGTCTAAAATTGTACATAATTAGGTGGATTAATTATGTACAATTTTAGACACACTTTTTTGTGATCTTCTCTTCGTTTCTTTTTTGACAAGAACCAAATATTTCTCCAACGGTCTTATCTCCAGCCAGTTTGGAAGATTTGTCCCGTTTTGATACAAATTCCACATTTTTATTCTTGTACCACTCAAGGATTTGTTACCACAGTGACAGGATGCAAAATAATTGGATGCCTTATGAATGGAAGTAGCTCTTTTTGTAAATATTCCTTGATTAAAATTTTAATATTAATAAAGCGCCTTATAATAAATGAGTTCGGTTCCTACAGTTTTCTTCTCAACAATCTCTCGAGCATCAGCAACATAAAATTTTTGACAAGGAAATTGCGAAAAATCCGCCAGAACATACGTTTCGCCCTCCATTATGCAGCAAGTATATTTTTTTAGAAATCTTGACTTTAATTTCCCTGCTCTGATTTGGCCTCTAAATTTTTAGACCTGCATTAACCAAAGAATTCGAGCACTAAGCTAACCGGGCGTTCTTTTGAAAATGGACCATTATTTCTACCTGAACCAGGTTTTTAATAATAAAAATTTTAAAGCCGATATCTTTGCTGTGTCCTAATTGAACGAAATTTTGTCAAAAATAAAATTTTTCAAAAAATCTTGATTTATTTTTTGTGAACATTTTTACAGATCTCTAATTGACCTCATTATTAAAAATCTTGAAAAATCATTGGTAACTTGGAGTATCGATAATCCTTCGTACAAAATCTTTATTGTTGTTTTAGTTCCAATCCCTATATCAAATATTCGCTGGCTTGTAATTCGACATTTGAAACTGCCGATTGCTACAAGTGTTGTGTATTCAAAAAACCGACTTTCAAAACAACCGTATTTGAAAACGGTTAACTGGTTTTTGTTTGGTTATTATAAATTTATAGGAAAAATATTATTTATTCGAAATTAGAATCAAAATCAAAATTTGATTGTAATTTTTTCCTAAAAAGGATATTTCAGGATAATGTTATGATGTCTAAAACAGACGGACATAGAAAAATCGACTCAGAATATAATGTCTGAGAATGCACACAGTACTTTGCTCTTGTTCTCGTCAATGGTGGAATTCACAAAAATGAAGCAGAATGTGCCTTTAATTAAAACCGGTTAAGCGACAGAAAAAACCCGGCATGTTGTATAAGTCGACAAAAGAAATTATTTAAAACAGGTCGATTTTTTGAAATGTCAATACCCGGTTAACCGGTTCACTCTACAATTGGTTTGTTTCAAAGTAATATATTTTTTGGAAAAAAAGTTAAAAAAATCGTGTAAACGATATTTTCAATCCAAGCGGAGTTTGGTTCTATGATTTTTTCTTTTTAAAAATATTGCCATGATATTCACATTTATGAGAATTGCTGTAAAATATGGACACTTTTTTTAATTGATCTATAGTTAAAGTCTATGTCAATGAAGCCCAAAATATAGATGTTCCGACTCGAGAGAAATTCTACAAATTCTGTTTACTTCACACATTCACTTAAAATTTATTCTGTTTTATAGAATTTATTCATTGTAATTTTTTGCTGCTTCACTCGCACAAAGTCAAATGTATAGTAGTATCGGTGGAACTACGGGAACATATATCGGTACAATGCTTTTTGTAATTGTCCCTAATATATGCTATAAATTTGACAAATATCGGTTCATGCTGGTAATAGTATAAAATATAGACCAACTCCATTGAAATTCGACACAATTATTTTCCTAAGTTAATGAATATCAGTCCATATTTTGCTATAGCTTACATATAAGGCTACTTTCCGGAAAACGGAAAGCTTTTGTAATCCTCAGCTTATAAAACTCCTAAATATAAAAAAAACTATATTAAAGATCGTCACTATTAACAACGGACTAATACATTATCCATCTTTAGTTTATATGTATATGAAGTTTTTTTCAACTCATGCGAATATTTGGCAAATGTAAGTGGTGGAGGGTATTTAAAATTCGGCACAGCCGAATAAAACATTCCTACTTCTTTTTCACCGAACGAGGAGGACAATTAAGCGATTTCAATGATATATGACAAATATAATTCTTTTGATATTTTTAACCGATGTGTCAAATTATGCGAGGGTAGGTTTATTGCTTCTCATAGGACCCATACAAGCACCCTTTCGCAAATATCACTTTGAAGTGAATATACGCTGGTATTGTGATAATAATAGGTCAAATTAAGATATATAAGCAAATATCGATGTACATAATTATACGAGGGTCGATTCATAATTTTTTGTAACGCCCAAAAGATTTAATTTTAAACGCATACATTTCAAATAAATGTTAATTTCACAAAAATGTACTGCATATTTAAGAATAAATCAGAAAGTAAAATTATACGAGGGTCGTTCATTACTTTTCGATAACAGCCATTTTAAGCCGACATTGTGGGGTAAGGGCTTGACTGAATATAACATTCTTTCTTGTTAATTAAAAGTATTGAGTTTTATTACAGGTTAAAATCCCGAAATATCTTGTGATCCTGCTATTTCGATATATTAAATCCCCAAACACCGGGATTTAAAAACTAGTTCTATATGACATCCCTGTTTACTACCTACTTCTTTGCAAAGAAGTAGTATTCATTTTGCACACAGGGTCTTCGTGGTCTTTTTACTAAATACTTGGTTACAATGAAGTGGTTGAACGCCCAGATATCAAAAGGGAATTTTCAGATAGAGACTAAATAGGGAAATAAACATTATTGTTCCATCAATTTCACAGGTTTGAAATATATAAGTGTTTTCTCATATCTTTATCGATAGGTTTTCTAAAGAGAAATAAAATATTTTCATACATTTTAAACAATTATTTTTGTCATTCACTGTAATTAATATTTTGTGGAAAATTATTACGACATTTCGAGACTAAAATATTTTCTTACCATAAACTTTTTTGTATAAGTTTATAACAACAACAATTTAAATTTTATTTCTATTGACATTTATTAAGTAATTAAAAAACTATACACAGAATGTTATTCGAATCAGCCCATCATTATTCACATATAATCGCTATATTTAGTGATTCATACGATTTACACAACACACAAATGTTTTTAGAATTCTTAACTAAAAAAATTAAAAAACAAAAAATAAATAATTCTCATTTCAAAAAATATTCTTTAGCTTTTAACATACATAAGTCATACACGCAATAAGAGCCCGGGTAGCTCAGTCGGTAGAGCATTGGACTTTTAATCCAAGGGTCCAGGGTTCAAGTCCCTGCTCGGGCGAGCATAGATTTTTTCTATTTGTATTTCTTATTTTTAATATTTATTTTTTTTTTATATTCACACAGAATCGTTTATCTAATAAAATCGTGTGTGTACTTTGTGTGTCTGTCTATTTTATAATCCCCATAAAACCAAACATGTATGAATGTATGACTGAATGGAAATGAATGACTTTTGTTGATGACTTAAGCATGATTTTTAATTAAATGTCACAAGAAATCATTATGACAAATGATGTTTCTTAAAAGTTTTCTCCCTAAAAAAATGTTAAAAATAAACTTAAAATAACATTGTTTTACTGTGAGATGGAGACATTAAGTGCCTCATGTTTTTCGAGGGTAACTGTCACTTGTGGTATGTTTAAGGGTGCATGTATGTTTAGGGAGAAATTATTGCAAAGATGTGATGCCGTATTACTAATGAAAAATATTCTTTATTTATTTTGTCACGAAATTTTGAGAAATTTAAACTTCTTTAAACTTCATTATAAGGCAAATTCAAAAGAGTTTTTCAATAGACTTCGAACAGACGGACAATTTTTTCTGCATTTTACAAACATCAGCACAAATGCATAATACCCAAACCACCTACAGTGGTGTAGGGCATAAATAGTTACGAAAATCCTTGTGGCGAATTCCAATGGAATTGGTTTTGTCAAGTGTCAAGACCGTTTTTCGCGAAGATTAGTCATAAAGGTGTCAAAACCATATGATTCGATAATTGTCAAACTGAATGTAATTTAAAACGACCTAATTGTAAAAATGGCCTAAGACCAATAATTGTGCTAAATTTTAATAGATTCGTTCTAAATTTTAAAATCTTATAAGTATAGCAAAATATGGACCGATATCCACCAAGAAAGTACCACATATTCAAGACAGAAATAATAATAAATAAGACAGATAGAAAAGTAATAGTGTAAAATTTAAATGTTTTCCGGGAAGGAGCCTTATATTGTAGCAAAATATGGGCCGAGATTGTTCATATTAATAATATACATTAAAAATAGTTACGAAAGTCATTGTGCCATATTTCAATGGAATTGGACTTATAAGCTTAAACTCTTTTTCGGGAAGATATATCAAAATAGGTACCTTTAATAGAATCGCTTCATATTTAACTGTATGGGAGCTACGTCAAATAAATACTCCAGCAAAATCTTATTTCTTTGAGTTTATTATTGTATCAAAATAAGTATATATGGTAAATTTCAGAAAATTATCTAAAACATTGGTAAACAATCGACTCAGATTTTGATTTGATGCAAGAATATGTACTTTTTGCCGTTACACACGTAATGATAAAGTTAATATCGCCTCATCAATGGTGGGTATAATGATCGATAACATTTTTATCGAAATTTGATAGAGCAGGTAGTTCACCTCCGTTTAGAGAATATTTGTTCTTATACCCCTTCATTACCATAGTGACAAGATGTCAAGTCAGTCCAAAAACAATTGGACAGAAGCCTGTTATAAGAAATGATTGGCTTCATTTGTGGCAACTGTATATTGTTTATCATAACAAGGACTTTTTGGGAAATTTTGACTGCTTTTGGGTCCTAAACGTCTAGTTAAAATTACTTCCAACAACATAAAGTAGTTGACCACGACGATGCGAAAAATCTGCCAGAACATACATTTCGTCTTTTATCAAACAGCAAAAATATTTTTTTAGAAAACTTGACTTCAATCTCTGTGTTCTTTTTTTTTTGGTCCAAATTTTAAGTAGCGATCCTGTCAGTAACATTGAAAGTTTTGTATATTTTTAAACCTGCATTAGCTTTAATTTTTCCGAGTACTGAGCTAATTGGGCTGCTTTTCTTCCGGATGTGTGGGGAGCCCTTTTGAAAATGCTTTCTATTTTTTTCTTTGGAAACATCATGTAGACCATTCTCTCTACCTGAACCAGGGTTTCTATGAACGGTACTGTTTAATAACACTGGAAAGAGTTTGACGGCATACCTTTCAATGGCCAAATTTTGAAGGACCAAGTTGCGTTTTGTTGAAAATATCTGATAATTTTAGCATGCAAACTTTTGTAATGAACTTTAAATTTTTCTACATAAAACAAGTAATAATGTTATAGTCGGCCAAGGCCAAGGCATTGGTTATAAATACTAGATACGAAGAATTTATGGAAGAAACCTCGATTAATTTAATTTACTGATTTATTCTTAAGTGTACGGTACATTATTATGACACTTTCATTTATGAGAAATTTTTGAGTTTTAAATTTAAGTTTTCTGGGCGATTATATGGGAGCTACCAGATATCTACTATTGCACATCGATTTTGCTTATATTTATTTTAATTTGTCCAATTATTATTACAATACCAACCTATATCTGAGATTTATGCTGTTCAAAATGATATTAGAAAGTTGGCTTTGAGAGGACCAATGAGAAGCAATAAACCAACCCTCGCATATTTGGGTATATCGTTTTAGAATATCATAGGAATTACGTCTGCCAAATTTTGTTAAAATAGTTTTTTATTTATATAGGAAGTCCCTGAATTATTGGCCAATTGAATAGGCTTTCTTCTCCTGCTTAAATAATAATATGCGCCAAATTTTATCAGTCGTTGGGAGATCCAGTCCTTAAATTAAAAAGTGATTCTGAGTCGAACAGTATACTTAAAGGTGGGTGTAGCACAAGGGCATAATAGGGTATAAAAATTGATCCTTTGATTTCTGTTACAAAAAATTAATCGGCAATTGTCTATATAACAAAAATTTATTCCAAATTTTCTATGAACAGAAAATTGATTTTCAATTTTGTATAAGCCAAAACTATATCACCAGTTATCGAAAATTTTCGCCGATTTTCTAAAATACTCTTCCCTTTTAAAATGTTCCAATCATGTGGCATCACTAAAATTTAGTCGTATCGCATGAATAATGTTTACATATGAGTGTAAAATAGAGAAAAAAACTAGAATTCGAGCTAAAAAATGAAACATAAAAATTCAACACGAACCTGAAACCATCAAAAAGAAAAATAAAGATATGAAGATACTCAGATACTTAAGTTGTTATATTTGTTGATGTAACTTTTCTTTTGTTTTTATTTTCTCCCCATAAATGGAACTCATCTTAACTTTGGTCATAAAGTATCATTTTTTATTTGACTTCAGTAATATTTTGTAGATTTTAATAGAGAAATAATTGAAAGAAAATTATTGCACTAGAGAAACATAAATTTGTATATAAACTTCTGCAACTGCGATGATAAAAAAATAGATTTAATGATTTAAACTTTGCCCTAATGATTTTTTTTTGTCGAAATTGCAAAAAATCTATGGGAAGGAGGATATAAAGTGATTTTGTATTTGATTTTTATTTTTAAATATTTTTATTAAAGTTTCCAAATATCAGATATTTTAATTTCAATATCCTTTTGACCATTAATATCTTTGCCTCCCACGATTTCAATTTAAATATTTCCTTTAACTAAAAAATTCTTATTAAATTTTCATTTAGCCTCCGATATATCTCACAATCGTAGAATAGATTTGTATTCGCGCACCGTTCATGATTTATTTGATTTCCTATATTGAATATTTATCTTCAGATTTTAATACCTTCAACTTAAAACTAACAACGTCAACCAATAAATATACTTTTAACTACAATTCCAATGATATTTCATTTCAATACAAACATTTTAACGTAAAAATGATTTTTATTAGGGTGAACATAAATCCTAAAAAAAAAATCAGAAATCTAATATTCAAAGTTCAGAATTGTTTGAATGAACTGCAGAAGTTTGAAGTCCCTGTATGAAAAAAGGAAACATTTTTATAGTATCTACCACCACAAGTGGTGAAAAGGGTGTATTAACTTTGTCATTTCGTGTGTAACGTGTATATAGCTTTGCATCAAAACAAAATCTGAGTCGATTTAGTTATGTTCGTCTGTTCGATAGTCTGTCTCTCTGTTGTGATCGTGCCAATCACATCCAAAATTACTTGTTTGTTATTTGCCTGCTTAAAATCAGCTAAATTGGTTCAGTATTTTAAAAGCTAGAGACCGATATTTCATATTATTATTAATTAAAATCCAAAAAATTATCAAAATCGGTCCAGTAAAAAAGTTATATCCAATAATATAACTAGTATAATTGTGACTCGTTAAGTGTTCCCATGTTACATTCAATTAAAACTTTTATAATATATTGCGTTTGCGAGTGTTTCACCTGCATGTGTGGTGGAGGGTATTGAATACTCGGCATAGCCGAATATAAAATTTTTACTTATTTCAAATTAAAGAAATTTTAGTCTGTCTACCCTAAAAAAATAGCAGTCTCGTATTTGTCATTAGGCTTCCGGTTCTCAACAGCCCGGGTAGCTCAGTCGGTAGAGCATTGGACTTTTAATCCAAGGGTCCAGGGTTCAAGTCCCTGCTCGGGCGGATATGAACCTTTTTATTTGAAAAATAGGATCTTTATTTTTTATTTAAAAAATTCATTTTCACACATTTTTATTAAAACAGTTTTGATGATAAATTTATTATAATTTAATAACAAGTAAACATGATATAATCCGTCAAGCCCGACTTTTTAAAACTCTACGCCACCTTATACCATCTAGGAGTTGTATGCCCCTCATATAATTTTCTTTTCTGATTTATGATTAAGCGTGAAGTACATTATTATGGCACAAACATTTGGGTAAAATTTATGCATTTGAAAAAAAATTTTCCTAGTGGTTTTATCGGAACCCCCGTATAATTTTGAATTTTAGATTATATTTATCTAATGTGATATTCTGAATACTACAAGACTTATTTTTGTTGACTTTGAAATTTGAAATTGCTTCAAATTTAGGATTTCTTGCATTTTAAAACCCCATTCCGGGAGGACGTTAGTCTGAAATATTGGAACGAATATAAATAATTTCAATAAGCTTCGTCCTTGATCCAAAAAAATAACATAACAATTTTCAACCAAAAATTGCGACCTGTAGAGTGTTTATCCAAACGAATGGAGAGACATCGTAAAATCTGTTGAGAAAGTGATTCTGTGCCGAACGATATTCTTAATGGTGGGGATTACAAAGTTTTTTTCTATATGTTACAAACATCAGCGCAAAGTAATAATACCCCAATCACCAACGGTAGTGTAGGATGTGATTAATTAATGAAGATCACCACCGAAGGTGTGAAGATAACATAATCACCAAATGGTATTACATACACCTTTAAGTATACCGTTTGATTCAGAATCTATTGAGTCGATTTAACGATGTCTGTCCATTCGGCTGGCAGTCGATATAAAAGTTGTTTGAAATATTTTGCTAAAATTTGGTACATATTATTATTTTGGACCAAAGAGGACGCTATTTGTTAAGTTCTCATTCAAAGTTCAAATTCAGGTTAATATAACTTTGTAACGGATTCATATAGTTATATGGTTATTGCAGAAATATTGTTTTTATTTTATGGGGAATCTGGAATATGTTTAGAAAATAGGGCCCCAAAAATACAGAATTGGTCACGCTGTGGGATCTTATTGAAAATTCATCGCCATATATGAATTTATATTATGCTACATTTTAAAAGCTTAGGTTCGATTAAGCGATATCAGTCCGTCTGACTGGGTATCTGTCCATGTGGCGGTAAAGTCAACAAATTAAGTTTTTAGATATATCTTGAACAAATTTCTTAGGCCAAAGATACTCCTAAATATATTGGGGATGATCGGTCCACGGTAACACGATTTCCCCTCACTGCCTTATAAATTCCATGCTATTATATAAGTTTAAAAATAGCATTCTATAAAAACGGCGCTACCCTAATACATTAACAAATACTAGTTTATATATGTGTATGTATATTTAACGCTTTTTAGCTTGCTAGACCATAACCGGAAGCATTTTGATATTTGCGTTAAGATAGTGTCATTTTATGTCACTTGATAAATGAGTTTAAATTATGTCTGGCCTTAAGGTTAATATTTTTGGCTTTTAATGACGTTGTTGTATGCAACACAGACATTTTTACATTTATATTTTCCATAAATGTACAAACATCCTTAATTAAGTTACATTCAAATGTAAAATTATTTATAGTTTTCTTTCTTCTCTCACATCCTTCAATTCTACACATACACATGACTGCATCATATCCTTTTTACATGGGAGCCTATTAAAGAGTCCTGAGAGAGTGAAGCAAAATTAAGTAAATCATAAAGGCCATTGTTTGTTAAGATGGACTTAAAATGTAACGCAGTTAAATGACATCACAAAACCCTTCCATTGTAACCAGTTACCAGTTACCAGTTGATCATATTAATGAAAAGGTGTTTTTCATTATAATTTTCAGGTTGCAACTGGTAGTGGCAACATGTTCTAATCCATCAATGTCTTGTGAAGAAAAATTTTAAAAGATTTTGTATGTTATTGTGGGCCAGGAAATTAAATGACTGTCATTCATTGACAGTCAGTATGATGTGAAATATTTTTCGTTTATTTTGGAAAATTAGTTTTAAATTTAAAATTTTTGCTTCACTTTAATTCTGTTCTGAAATCATCTCCTTTATTTTCTATCCTAATTTCTTTTTACTGATAATGTTATATAATAAATTGTTGGTTGGTAGTTGTGGTCTTAGCAATTTCCAAACGTGACCTCAACTCCTTGTTGTATGCATCACCACCATCGCCTGTGTGTATGCTACAATTTATTCAAGAGTAAACAATTTTTATAAATTTTAAATTTCAATTTGTCTAGTCTTTTTTTATGGATATTTATTTAGTTTTCTTATAAATAGAAAGCACGTCTTGATTAGAGAGGGTTCGAAAGCTGAAATAGAAAAAAAAAATACGAAACTAAATCAGTAAATGCAAAAGACAACTACTGGACATGCTCTGCATAGTTGCAAGTGGTGGCAAAAGCATAGAAAACAATATAAAAATTGTAAATTTAATTTGTCTGGTCCTTTTTTATGTCTTTCACCCTCACAAAGTGGTTTAAGAAATTCTATGCATTTCTTTTACTATAAATAACTGGAGGGATAAAAGATTATAAAAAATGTAGTCACATATTTATAGGCTATTGGAAAATTTTAATGAAGTGCTGCATAACTTAAAGGCGTTAAATACGAGGTGTGAGTTAAGTAGTAAACTTAAATAAATTGTTGTCTATTTGTTTAGAAATTTTAAATTCAGAATTTAAAGAAATGGAAAAGAATTTTTCTCGCATTATTAATTTTGCCTCGCGTGAAGGTACTCATTACCTCAGTGGAAAACTATTTACGAATTCAAAGCCTTAATATTTTTTATTTTAGATAAGGCCAAAAAAACACCACTTGGCGGCGGTGGGATTCGAACTCACGCCTTCGAAGAGACTGGTGCCTTAATCTAGCGCCTTAGACCGCTCGGCCACGTTACTTATAAACCCATCGCTCATAAAATTTATCAATTGAACTCATTACTTGTACAATATTTTTCTGACAAACCTACTAATATTCGTAGGACTAGAGGCAAAATAAATTTCCCGTATTTACAGCTCCAAAAACCACTGTCTAAAACAAGACAAGACTACAACAATATACTCTAAACTATAGTGTAAACCTCGGACTAGACATATCCTATAGATATAGAATATAGTATCGATTGCGAACTAATAATATCTCAAGTTCAGCCCCTTTGCAGACAAAATTATAGTTTCAGTTGCATACGAAATAGTCTTTTAACTGCTGATTAAAATTGACTGCGAACAAAATCATAGTTCCTGCTGAGGGCAAAGCTTCTAGTACAGGAAAAGCTCTCTAGTACAGAGAAGGTTTCAAAGAAAGCATCCAACTTCAGTCAAGAATATACTTAAATGTTCTGGGATTAGATTATATAAATATTCTTCCTTGAATACAGCTGTTGGATAGTTGTTTCCAAATCCGACTTTCAATTCGCAAGGATATATTTTTTTTTTCGCCAGCGAATATTGATCATATGTCCTTTAGCCGTTAGAAGCTGAAAGTTGGAGGATTCGAATTCTTTCTAAATAAAGTTGTAGACTCATCAAAAAGACGCGCTTGGCAGCGGTGGGATTCGAACCCACGCCTCCGAAGAGACTGGTGCCTTAAACCAGCGCCTTAGACCGCTCGGCCACGCTACCCACGATGTAGGGGTTTTGAAAAATAATATTTTATGCTTATGACAAACTTAGCCTAAAATTAATAAATTTCATGTATTTAAGAATGAACTTTGTCCTTCATTTATTTTCTCAAATTGTGTGAAAATTGGCAACGTCGCCCGTGTAATGAGGTAGCGTGGCCGAGCGGTCTAAGGCGCTGGTTTAAGGCACCAGTCTCTTCGGAGGCGTGGGTTCGAATCCCACCGCTGCCAGGCTTTTTTTATTTGTTATTATCAGATTATGTAAATTTATCGAATATAATTAATAAGAAACTGTATAAATCTATGTATCGGATCAAGATGTATTAATTATATTTAGCGAGGTCTCACTGTTATAAGTTTCGTTTAAAAAAATATTTTGTGAAACTTGGCAACAGTTCCTAACGGTGTAGGGTAGCGTGGCCGAGCGGTCTAAGGCGCTGGTTTAAGGCACCAGTCTCTTCGGAGGCGTGGGTTCGAATCCCACCGCTGCCAAGCAATTAATTTTAAAACTTAAATATGAACAATTTTATACATTAGTTTTAATGACCGCTCTGCTCAAATCGATTAGAGGGCAGCGTTCGTTTATAGAGTACGTGTGAAGAAAGCAGAAAGTGACCTTTAAACTCGCGATATTTATGGAACACAAAAAAAATATTTCCGGTATTTTATATCCTTTTTTGAATAAATTATTCAAATTCACTTCTTTCCATATACTGGTCCATATTCATATAAATGCATATAATTTTTTTCATTTATTTTGTTTTATCTTTGTTATTGTTGTCAACCCGTACTTTTTTTTAGGTAAACAAGATGTTTTCTTAGTCTTATTTTTTGCCTTATTCATGCGATCGAATATTCATGTTGAATATTTCTATATACGCCGACGTGAAAAATCTGCTTTTTCTCAATTTTGCTTCAGAATTTTCAAATTTAATCGATAAATTAAATAATGTTTAAAAATGCCATTCGGAATTTTTCTGTCCGATTAATAAAAAACAAATAAAATTTAAAGATAGAAAATTGGTCGTAAAACTAAACGTTCCGAAAGAAGGAACAGAATTATGGCGATAAATTTTCATAAGAATTCCAAACACGTTGGAAAAAGGCAGCTTTCTCTGACGATTCTGAAACCGCGCATTTTATTGGAACTTTTTGAGATCAAACGGTGTTGGGAATCAAACACAGCATACTATATTGGACTGGTCGGCTATCAGACCAACTGGCCCATAAAGTATATTCGAATAATGCTCAACGCGAAAGATTAATGATTTTAACAGGTCTAAAACTAAAAATAAAACTTACCGAACGTATTTTTGAGATAATCCACAATAAATCATCATGTTATAAATAATGTTATAGGGACCGATATAACTAAGAAAATACCTTTAAACATGGAAGAAAAGTCTAAAATTAAGTCAAAACAAATAAGAACGTTATCTCCTGCTATGCTATGCCATGCTATGCTGAATCTTCAATACCCTCCACCACAAATGCCTGAGAAATAAATACATCATATTTCGTACATGTTGTACTCTACATATACATACATACACACTTCAAAACACATACATTTATAAGTTTTTCTTATATGAGTCATACAATTACTCATATTTTTGGCTATAACTTATTTCTGAACAGATTTTGGTAGTTTTCGATATGATTCTTGAAATTACAATTTTATTTTAATCTGTACATTTTACGAAAGTTCATCAGATATCGGTCTAAACCTCTTGAAATACTAAACCGATTTGGCTGGTTTTAAATAGAAAACTTCTCAAGAAAATTACTAACACTCAGGCCAAATTTCATTAAGCTCTGTCAATTATTGCGGATGTAAAGGTTGCAACAAAAGAAGGACAGACAGAAAGACAAATAGGCAGAGATACAGTCAGACAGACGAACTTAGCTAAATCGACTTAGGTCATATACAATATGGGGTCTTAGATTGAATTCTTAACGTTACACACGGAATGGAAAAATTAATATACTTTCTTCTCCACTTGTGGTGCTGGACGGTACAAAAAAAAGTTGTGTGCATTTATAGCAATTTGCAACAGTGTATAAATCACGTTCAAGTGCAACCACTTCAATTGCTATTGACACTGAATACCATCATTTTCATCGTTTATTAAATAATTTGCAGTAACTCAAGTGCAAACTCAAATATAAATTATTTTCTCTATTTGAGTGGTCTCATAACTTTATCTTGGGGAAACCTTTCTATGACATTTTTGGGCACAATAACAAATTGATAATTAATTTCTCATTAAAATACAATAAAACAAATACAAGTTGGCCCATCAAAAATTATTGTTAAAATAATTTACAATTATGAAAAATCATATTTATCTATTTTCATCATTGACAGATAAGATAAGATTAATTATATGTCGGAAAAAAATCTTATAAAAGGTGGTTCCGACCAGGCCAATTGAATTTACAATAATTTCAAAAGTCCAATAAAAATGTTATTAATTTATAAGTTATTAATATTTAACTTCTTATTTCTAAATATTGATGGAGCTTTTCGTAAGCCTTTGGATTTTGAACTAAAACAAGCAGAGATTTGTACAACGGAAAAATGTCAGCCACCAAATTGTCGTTGTTCGGGCATGAGTTTGCCGAAAAAAGAGTTTAAAGGACATGAAAAGGAAATACCCCAGGTAAGTTTGTGCAATACATTGTTAATCTATGCAGAAACTTACAAATAAATAATCGTCTAGTTCATAACCGTTACCTTTGACGATGCCGTTAATGCCATAAATTATTTGCAATACCAAGAACTGTTCCATAATCTCAAGAACCCTGATCACTGTGAAGCCAAAGGTACCTTTTATGTTTCCCATGAATATACGGATTACACCAAATTAAATGCTCTTTACAATGAGGGTCATGAAATCGCTCTACATTCGATTACACATGGTGCTGGTACCGAATATTGGCGCAATGCCGATGTAGATCTTATTATGCGTGAGTTTGGCAATCAAATTGATATTTTGGAAAAATTTGCCAAAATCAATCGTAAACATATACGAGGCATGCGTTTACCATTTTTACAAATATCGGGCAATAACACCTATATAGCAGCCAAACGTTTGGGCTTATTATATGATAGTTCCTGGCCTACCCAACGATTCCGTAATCCCGCCATGTGGCCTTATACTTTGGATTATTTGTCTGTACAAGATTGTGGCATAGGTCCTTGTCCTACCGCTTCCTTGCCGGGTTTATGGGTTAATCCTATGGTTACTTGGGTGGATAAGGAAGGTTTTAGTTGTTCTATGATGGATGGTTGTATATATTTGCCTGAAGATAATGTAGAAAGTTTATTGGAATGGATGAAAAAGAACTTCCATCGTCATTATGATAATAATAGAGCACCGTTTGGCATGTACTTGCATGCTGCTTGGTTTGGTAGAAGTCCAAATTATATTAAGGCTTTCAGAAAGTAAGTTATTTTAATGCAAAATATGCGCTCTTTTAATAACATTAGGATTTTCTTTAAAGATTCTTAGAATATGCCAACTCTTTGCCCGATGTCTATATAACTACCCCTTCCGCGGTTATACAATATATGAAACATCCCACGTTGGGTAAACCTTTTAAGGGTTGTTTCAGGAAACCTCAAACTACCTGTAAACCGGTATCATGTGCTTTGCAAAAACAATCTAATGGTGAAACACGTTATATGAAGGTTTGCGATAGCTGTCCAGAAGTTTATCCCTGGTTGGATAATCCCTTGGGAGAATTTTAAACATAAAATATTTAAAATTTGAATTTATAAAAAAATAAAGTATTGAAGATTGATTTATTCAATAGTAATTTAACTCTCCTGTTTAAAGAGGTTAGAAAAATTTATCTAAATATATTGAAAGTCGAAGGTTCAAACTTTAAAGATGTTCACTCTAAATTCATAGCTTTTTAAAAAAGATTTGTTTTTATAAGGCATATTTTAGAGATAGAAATATTTAATATTACCATTTTAACTGGATTGAAGTTGGTTTAATTTTTATTTGAATGACTCTTTCTATTTTATAGAACATTTGAAATAGTTTGATCTTATTTCTTTCAGAACTTCAATGACTTAAGAGACATTTATCCTTTGTTATTACTGGACTCCATGAGGGAAAAGAAAGGAAGAAAAGGGAATAACAAAAATAATACAGACATTTTCTTTTGGAATGACCGAATAAAAATATTGTGAGGATACATGACCCGTAAGTTTATTTAAATAAGGCGCAAAACGAAAGCATAATGACTTTAATAGAGCTAAAACTAAAAATAGAACAAGTTTGGGAGGAAGTTGATTTCGATCTTCTTAAAAAATTAGTAAAATCAAAGCAGACCTTATTTTTTTTTTTAAGGAAATTCACAACAAGGATGATCCATTATTAATAATGCTACAGAGACTGATAAACTTGAATTCGTTTAAATAACGTTATTTGCGTTTATATCAATATGTACCAATATGTACCAGTGTAAAGATCGAATAATAATTAACAAACATTTATATATGTTAATAAAAATTAAACCTCTAAACATACAGTTTTTTCACAAGATTGCTCTTGTGCCATTCAAAACCCTTGTCAGGCCAAAAATAATAATATTATGAAGTCTTATTCTTTTTGATGAAAATTTCTGTATTTCGAATGATGGGCCGCATATTGCTTACCATGCCAAGAACTTTTTGGGAAATTTTGACTGATTTTGGGTCCTAAACTTTTCTTCTTTCTTGAGCCTTGTTTGTTTTAAACCTGCATTAGCATTAACTTTTCGTACCAATTATTCTGAGTACAGAGCTATCTCTGTATTACCTTCCATACCGGATGTGTTGTGAGCTCTTGCGAAAATGCTCTGTATTTAATTTGCTTTAAACATGTCATGTAAACAATTTCTTCTACTTGAAAAGTTCTCCCGGTACTGTTTAATAATATTGACGACAGACCTTTAAATGTTTGGACTACTTTTTGTAGGATCAAGCTGTGTTTGGTTAAATTTATGACCAGAAATAGTGCGTACCAGCACTATTTTCTGGTCACTCATCGATCGATTTGCGTCGTTGCCATTTCAAGTTCCGTTGGTGCAATTTACGTCGTTCCGATTTTGGTCGTTTTGATTTCAATTTGGGCAGCAAAAAAAACGGTTTGCTGCAGCATTGTGGATCACAGATAACACTTATCACCACCTGTAAGTATGTGTGATTCGCCAAAATACATAAAGGACGTAAAAAATTAGTCAAAGAAACTTTTCTTTAAGTTTAGAATAAAATTATTTGTAATAAAACGTTTTCCATCGGGAAAAAATACAGGAAGAGCTTTTGGACTTGTGCCTACAACTAGAGCAATTTGCAACAGAGACAGTGATGAAATAAATCAACTAGCAAGAATTCCTTCTTTCAATTTGGACACATGATCATGATCTTTCTGCATAGTTTCAATTTGCGTCGAGTTTTTCCGATCTTTTTTCAAAGGCAACTTGATCGAAAAAAGGTAAAAAAATACTTGGATTAAAAGTTGTAATGCAAAGGGTGAGTAAAGAATTTTTGACCTCACTTCTCAGCATTCTCACCTTTTTTCTTTTAATTAAAAAAAAACAAATTTAATTATTAATTTTTCTTGGAATAATTTAAAAACTCTTCTAATATTCCAATTATTTAACACCATCAGAAAGGTGGTGAATATTGAATAATCTTTTGATTATATTTTCATTTTATCCTTTTTTGATTTTCATCATTTCCTTACAATCTATAATTTAATATTCTTGTGAATTGTTGGAAAACACTCGAATGACTTTATTTTCTTCATTCTGATTAGCATAAAAATTTATTTATTCATTCATTTATAGTTTTATTCTTTAGATTCTGCTTAAACTCCTTTTCTAAGCTTTCAAAACTCTTGGAGAGGAATTTGGAAAAAAAAACTTTCACAAATTGGTTTGTTGCTTTTGTTCTTCTAACAAGTCGAGTACTTTGTACTTCAATAGTTTTGTTAGGAACTCAAACAAAATCTTATTTTAGTTTGTTCTTAGTTAAATTTCTTTGTTTGTTTGTTTGTTTTTGCTTGATTTGGCGTTTTGTATATTTTGGGAAATATTTCCAACCAAAATAAAAAGAAGACAAGTAAAAATGTTAAAGTGCCTCAAGCTCGACTATGTCATACCCTATACCATAATGTTGGTTGTAAATGACAGCTACGCAAAATTTATGAACGACCCTCGTATAATTTTATTCTTGGATTTATTCTTAAGTGTGCACTATATTATGGTGAAACTAATATTTATCTGAAATTTAAGAGTTTTAAAATCAATTTTTCTGGGGATTATATGGGACCTAGAAGAAATTATGGACCACCCTCATATAATTTTGCACATCTACTTTTGCCTTTATTGATTTTGATTTGATCAGTTATTATTGCAATACCAAAGTATATGTTAGATGTGTGCCCTTCAAAGTGATATTTGGAAGGGAGCCTGTATGGGATCTATGAGAAGTAACAGATCGACCATCGCATAATTTGGCACATCGTTTTAGAATATCATAAAACTTATTTTTGCAACGTTTTGTTAAAATTGCTTTTTATTTAGGACTTTTATGAGCTTAAAACCTTTTTCCGGGAGGGAATTTGTATGAGAGGTATCCGAAATATTGGACCGATCACCATGGCTAATTTCAATAGCCTTCATTCTTGGGCCAAAATAATAACATGTTTCAAATTTGTTCCAGGTATCTAATCTGCCAACGTTTACATGTACAGCCAGCAGGACAGACGGATGGACGGACATCGTTAAATCGACTCAGAAAATGATTCTGAGTAGAACAGTATACTTGAAGATTAGTGTAACACCATTTTTGCTGTATATTACAAACATCAGCATAAACGCCAAACACACAAACGTGTACAATATATACAATTTATCTTAAATATAACTTTTTCCTACTGAACCGATTTTGGTAATTTTTGGAATGATAATGAAGTATATATAACTTGACATTATAAATCACAATTTTGCGAAAATTATTCGCTTGAAATTCAAAGGTTGCTTCAGATATCGGTCTTTATCTTTTAATACACTGAACCGATTTTGTTAGTTATAAATAGGATTATAACAAATACTCAACCAAGCTTCATTGAGTTCTGTCAAACATTGTGGATGTGACAGACAGACAGTAAAACAGACAGATGGACATAGCAAAATCAACTCAGATTTTGATTTGATGCAATTATATATATACATTATGGGCACTTTGATGATTCCATTACACACGGAATGACACGGTTTATATTCACTGGTGGGTGGTGGAGGGTATAAAAACTATATTTTTTATAATATTTCCACACGAACTCATTTTACTGCTTCTTTTTACCCATAAACTCTTAGAATAAACAAAATTATGGTTATGGAAATATAACAAAATTGAATTGAAAAAGTGGAAAAGTTCAGAAATATTTTCAAATTATGACGCAAGTGGCGGCAAAGTTAGTTTCACAAAAACAAAGAAAAATTGAAATAAATTTTGTTTTTATTTGTTTTACCACACACTTGTGATGAAAATTTTAACACTTGAAATTTATTTTAAACAAGTCGTAATAGAGTTCTAGGCAAAAGTCCACTTCACCAAAGGAACAAGACAAATCAAGTAATGACAAATGAAGAGCCATACAAGTGGTGAGAGTAAAAGGAAATGAACTAATAAGTGGTGGGAAAAGATGTAGAAAACTTGTATATTAAAAGGTATTAGAAGAAGTTCATATGTGGTGCATAATATTTGGACCAACGCTTTTAATTCACTAATGCGTAGAATTACAGGAACGCATGTTCTCTTCTCTGATGTCAGAAGAAATATTCTTAACACAAGTTTTTCATTAAAACTTTTAATCAAAGTATTGTTTTCAGACCCCATAGAGTATATATATTTTGGCATCAAAAAGGGAGTCATTTTAGCTATGTCTGTCTGCCTCTCTGTTTTTCCATCCGTATGTCAGTTTGTTGTTATCACGCTCGTATCACCAGTAATTGACAGAAATTTGGTATGAATATATAGTCCTGAGAAGTTATCTATTTAAAACCAGTAAAACCAGTTTATTATATTAAAAGATAAAGTCTGATATCTGAGACAATCTCTCTCTTAAATGAAGATCTTTCGTAAAATTGTCAATTATAAATTGATATATTTAAATGAAATTTCGCCGTAATATAAAGTTAAATGTACTTCATTATAATTCCAAGAATTATCAAAATTGGTTCAGCAAAAAAAAAAATAAATAATTTAAAGGAAAAACTTTTATATACTGTATTTGGGAATGTATGTGTGAGTGTGTATGCACCGAACATAACGTATTTATTTCATATGCATTTTTGGTGGAGGGTATAAAAAATTCAGCATAGCTAAATATAGCAGTCTGACTTGGTTTAATTGACGTAACTAAGTTGGTTTTAAGAGATGATTCCTTCATAGCGTTATATTTGTAATGACAAAGTTAATATACCCTTTTCACAATTTGTGGTGGCGGAGGGTATAAAAAGTTAGTCAAATGACAGTGTCGAATTTACATAAAATTGATATATATTTAAGACTTTTACAAGCCGAAAACTATTTTCCGAGAGTGGCATTATATGGGAGCTTGGTCAAATAATGGCCACAGCACGATCTATTTTTTTCCTGTTTGATTTTTATATCGAAATATGCGGTAAATCTCAGCAAATTTTATTTAAAATTGCGACAGACTGATTTTGGGGTGTATCAAAATTTTGCCGTTTTTAGCTTGTATTTTTTTCTATTGATCCGATTTCGACGATTTCTTGTGTGATATTAAAGTAATGTAGTACGGAATTTCAAGGTTGTTTAATATATCGGTCTTTAACTAACTTGCTTTTGAACCGATATAGCTGATTTTAAATAGGAACCTTCTTAGGTTTTATCGGTGAATAAATGTTGTCAAACTTAAATTCTTTTTAAAGTTTTAGCTTAAGGTGAATGTAATTTTTAAAGGATTCATTATGGCGGCAATTTCCTTACTGCAGTAATTTTTTTGAGAATTTTCGGACAATAAATAGTAAATTAAACGAAACTGTAAATTCTTTAATTATTATCTTGACAGACTCCTAAAAACTAATTTTAAACTAATTTTTTTGTTTCTCCAAAACTCTTCTAAAATAGCAATTAACTTCTAAAAACTTATACAAATCAATAAACTTGACCACAAATTGAATGAAAAAGTTTTTATTAACCAAGAAAAACATAAGAAAATCATAAAGTGAGAAAAAAGGTCAGTGGTTTTATTGGGAAAATCACAAAATTTTGCCCAATTTCTTTACATTTAATATAAAATGGCAAATTTAGTTTTATCGCTTTAATGCCTAAATAGGCCGACTGCTCTGCCAAACTTTTAGTTGGGGCTTTAAACATGTTCATTCATGTTCAATTTTAATGCATATGAAAGGAGAACAATACAATTTTTACAATATTCAAAGGATTTTTAATGTTCAAGTAAGTTTTTTTTCTAGTTTTCGTTCCAATTTATTTTTCTGTTTCCTGCTGAACGCCCAAAAAAATATAAAAATGCCAGCATGAATGAACATGTTCTTGTACGTCTTGAGTTGTTTTTGTTTTTTTTCTAGCAATTTTATGTGAGTGTGTGATTTCTTTGTAGAATACAGAAGTGCATATATGTATGTGTGTTTGTAATAAATGCATTACTGTCATCACTTGTATTTGTAGCAGTAGTAGTAAAGGCACTGCCAGCTAAACTACAATTAACTAGTTCGTCTTTTTCATGTCAATTATAGTAAGAACACAAATAACATACAAAAAAAGTATTACAACTACTGCTCCTGCTCCAGTATTTGTGCCATTCGTAACATGCCAGAGTTTTGAAAGGAAAGACGAAATACACATAAAAAAGACCAACAACTGTTATAACGTTAAAATCCCATTTGATGTTGATGATGTATTTGTGTGTGTTTATAGGTTCTCTGTTTTCAAACCCATTCAATACCTTCAAACCCACTCCTCAGTTGTTGGGAAAAACGATGTCTATGATTTTAATATTTGTTAGTTTATTTATGTGTGTTATCGTTCGTGTGTTTCCATTTCATTTAAAACGCCCTTCCCTACTCGTCACTAGTCACGTAGTGGGGCGTATACAAAATGCTTATTCCTCATTCGTCGTGTAACTTTGTTGGCTTGTTTTTCCAATGTTTGTTGTTGTTATTGTTGTCGTTTTTATGCATTTCCCTTTCGTTATATTTTATTGTTTGTATTTTATTTCATTGTTTTGGTCGTTTTAGGTTCCTTCTTGTTAGGGGTTGCATATCTGTCCTTTTGGTATATAAAACAATTCTCACTAATACTCTTACATTTATAGCACAAGAGTTGTTTTTAGTCTGGTACCGGAAATGCGCTTTATTTTGTATATAAAGAAAACAAAAACGTTGGTTGCAAGTTGTAATGAACATTTGTTTGTTGGTTTGATGATTTGAACTAACATTAACTGTTCGTGGTTGTTAGTTAGTTTGAACTATTGCAATGTTGGAAACAGTAGCGTAATTTTGTTTAAAAATTATTAAACATTCTTCTTTTTTAGGTCTTTAATTGTAAAAGAAATTCGTAAAGTACTCAGTGCTGCACATTGGGGTAAAAGGTATAAAAACAACATATCAATTATTTAATGTTAATTATTTAGTAAATTTTTTTTTTAGCTTAAAAGTCCGTACACCTGTATTTACTTAAATTCGAATGGGTCAAAAAAAGACCTTTAATACAACACAATTATTGGTTTTTGTATAAATCCGATTATTTTCCTTGAAAGTAAATAAAACTTTCCCTTGAATAAAATATCGGTCTTATTATACGTAGAGGTCCTATCATTAGTTTGGAAGCCACAGATGGAAAAACTATGAGCCTTAAGAAAATTGTCTCAGGACTTATTTAAATCGTCCAGAATGAAAATGTTTCCAACCGACAGCAAATACACTTTTTAACTCATTCATGTTACTAATATCGTATTAACTTGCATTAATATGGTATAAATAAAACAGTTTTTGTCTTCCAAGAAGAGTAAATCCCACGATCACCAGTTTGTAAATAAGGTATAAATTTAACTTAATCCAATAACCATAATATTTTCCATACCTGACTTTCTTTCATACAAAAAAAAATATTTCTCCTCGAACATGTTTGAAGTGCACATAACTGACACCACATATAATTGGCTTTTAAACAATAACTTCAGACTTAAAATTTAAAGTTTTTTATTTCTATTTGTTTGCAGACAGCGAACAACAGCCAGTTATAGTTTAATTTTATATGCGCGTCTTTAAGAGTACTGTGATCATGCACTCAACCAGTCAATATAGCAAATACTACAAATATAGACGTTTTAGCATAGAGCTTGAGTGGTGAAGAACACTAATATGTTTACATATTTCAAGATCACTCCTTAATGGTTTTAAGACATGCTAAACAAAAATATTTTATATGCCCCTTAACATATACTCTATTTTTTTAATAAATTAATGATAACATGAATTTAAGATTGTTGTCGTCAATAAAATTAATATGAAGATCTTTTTAAAAATAATGATCTTAATTTTTATTGAATTCACACATACATCCACTAACGTATACAGTGTATAAAAGTTTTTCTTGAATATAACACGGAACACTAAATGAGTCATTAAATCAGTTATATTCTGGCTATAACTTTTTTCTGGCTGTGACGATTAATTTCTATAGCCTATAATATTTTGTTATTAAAATTTATTTGTGTGGGGGATACTTCTCCGCCACGCTCTATCCAAAAAGATTAGTGTACGTAAACCGTTGAATTAACCGTTTGGTCATAATTGTTGTACAATTTTTTTTCAGTTTAAGCATATTGATAAAGATATTGGTCAATATATTTAATTTACGGGATCGATTTTATTGGTTTTAAATAAGATACTTCTCAGGTCAAATGTCACTTTCAAATATTGAAAATGTGAGCATGCCAATAACATTCAGACGGACAAACAGACAGACTGGCAAACAAACAGTTTTACAAATAAACGAATATAGCTAAATCGAGTCAGATTTTGATTTGGTGCATGAATATATATACTATATGGGGTCTTAGATAATTCCTTCTTGGTGTTATACAAGGAATGATAATGGTAATATAACTTCATTACCACTAGTAGTGGTGGAGGGTATAATAAAACCAACTGTATTATACCCTACACCATGACGTAGATGTATAAACAATATTTTCACAACAATATAATTTTTTGTGATTTATGCAATAAAATTAATTTTCCGAAGAGCGTCTATATGGAAGCTACAATCATTTTATAAACGATCGTTTTAAAACTTGACATATGTATTAAGACTACTACAACATTTATATGTGATAAATTGAATTAAAATATCTTCATATATGTTAAGAACATATATATCATTATTTGTCAATTTATAATTAAAGTTCTTCGCTTAAATTTAGAGGTTGTTACAGATGTCGGTCTATATCTTTTAATTTACTGAACCGATTTGCTTTTAAATAGGAAACATCTCAGTACTATATTGCGAAAATTTAGGCCAAATTTCATTGAGCTCTGTCAATTATTGTGGATGTGAGCGAGTCAACAACAGATAGACTGACAGACAGAAAGACAGATAGACGGACGGACGGACAGACATAGCTAAATAAAATCAAATTTTTATTTCATGTAACAATATATATAAACATTATGTGGTGTATATGTTCACGTTACATATACAACACTTGTGGTAGTGTAGGTGGAGTATTATTCAAGATTGGCACTATATTTTCATATGTTATTTATCATAAAATATTTTATTAATAATTAAAATAAAAATATTTTTACAATAACTTTTAATGCACTCTGACAGAGATTTCTTTAATACTTCAAAATTTGTTTCTTATTTGTTTGTCTGTCCGTCTGTCTATTACTTGTGATAACTTATGCCACAAATTGCAGATTAAAATCGAAGAAAAAATCCTCCCTTTTCCATAATTTAACACATAAAAACAACATGTAAATATTAATATTGTATTTGTTTTTTTTATGTTTTATGAATATGTATGAATTACTTATATTATATGAATTTATGTATGTGTATGTATGAATGAAGTTTATGTGAAGTTTTATTAACAAATATGATGAATATATAACTCGTATAACAAAACATTTTAATATTAACGATTTCATAATAAAAATAATATTTTTGTATAACTAATCTGTATTTATTTCTATGTATGTGTACATTTTCTTATACATTAGCAAATGGGGATATATTCACATATTTGATTATTTCATTCATGTCGCACATACAGTCCAGTTTTGCATTTAAACAGAAAATTAACAGGTTTCACTTTAATAATGCGGAAATAAAGTAAAAAAGTGAGTTTGATAAATTTCACAGTGGTACAGATTCCATTTTCGGATATAAATCTGTAAAACTACATCGGATGGATTTATGTGGGTTAATCAGTTTTGTAAAAAATCGGTTATAGGCACAAAAGCTTTTAAATAGAGAACGAAGTTGTTTCGCTACCCTATCGGATTTTTCTAGTAAAAAATTTCTAAAAGGAAGTGATATGATTTTAAATATAAATTAACGGTAACAGTTTTAATTATTTTCGATTATAGATTTTTGCTTTATGTAATTTATAAAACTACTTTAATATAGTTCATATAATTTCTACAGTTCCGCCTAAAGTGTTTCCATAATCCATATTAGTATATCTATAATACAGACTTAAGTTCTGCTAGAATCCCAGCTATATTACTGCTATATTCACAAAGTAGTAATTCTATAGCTCCGACTATACTATTTGTATAGTTTCGTCTATAAAGATTCTAAAGTATTGACTATATAGTTTCTATATCTCAACTATAGTGTCTCTATAGTCCAATTATGTTGCAGTACTATATACAGGCTATAATTTCTCCATTATTCAGACTGTACTATTGAGAGTTCTATGGCGCAGACTTTAAGTTCATAGACTAAATTTTAGATTACAATCCAAACTCTAATCCAGACTCTTGTCTAATAATATTTCTGACTACAGTTTTAATATTGTTCAGATTTTATTCGTTGTTAGCCTTAGTAAATTTATAACTCTTTCGATTAGCTTATCTTCCATACTTTTTTATTTCTCCATCATCACCTTGAGAAACATCTAATTGAATTCTAAATAAAAATTATGGAGGGTTTAAATAAGTCGATGAACGTGAGATTCGCACACGAAATTGATTCTTAAGAAAAAATTTTATCCGTCAACATGGTTCTCTTATATTTTCAACTGTCGCTCTACGCTGGTAGTAAATTTGTTATTCCCATCGATGATGGGTTAATTTCCCAAGGGGAACATATCGCAAAAAAATATGAATCGACCCTCAGATTATTTGATTTTATTTTATATAAAACTAGCAGACCCGCAAATTTCGTTTCGCCAAAAAAAATTTGCTTTGTATTTGCGATATCGCTCCCCCTGATTTTATCCTTATTACGTTATTATAGTTTTTTAATGTTTGCTTTGTAATGGGGGTACCCCACTCCCAGGTACTAAAGGAATTTTTTATAGCCAATTGGGATCATTCTGTGAAAGTTTCATACATACATACATACATACATACATACATACATACATACATACATACATTTTTTAAGAAAAAATTAAACATATATAAGGGGAAAATGAGCCGATCTTCGCAAAATTTGGTTTTATGTTTGCGTTTTTGGGTCAATATTACACATACGAAATATTAAAAATATTTCTGAAGTCCTTAAAACCCAATTCTGGAGGGACATTTGTATGGGAGCTACCTAAAATAATTGATCAAACTATATACGGTGGTGTAAAACATTTTTAACCTTTTTTCGGAAAGGGTACTTAAATTGAAGCTAAAGCAAAATTGATCGTCAAAACAGTTAGAAAAATAATTGTGCGGAATTAAAATAAAATTGATCTACATTTTCTGTTTTCCGAGAAGGATCTTTAGCAAAAAATTGACCGATATTACTCAAATAATAACATTAAAAATAATTAGAACAACAATTGTACCGAATTTCAATAAAATTGTTCTGTATTTGAGAGTTTAAAACGATATTCCTGGAAGGGGCTTAAATCTGAGTTTAAATAATAGTTCCAGAACAATATTGATTCTTTAGATTAACTATTACTTCACAATAAATATATGTGACAATTTTGGAAAAATTATCGCCAAAATGCGTCCTGACACTCTGAGCATCTGTTATGACTGCATTATGGTCTTCTCTTTGATTTTGGTCCCGATTTTGATGAATTTTTGTACAATGATGAAGTACATATAACTGTATGTTCTGGTTAAATTCTGTTTTAATCATTTTTGAAGATATCTCAATGAAATTTGACACGATTTTTATATATATACGTGGGTATTGTAAAAATATTTAGTCAAATTAAGATAATTATAAGCCAAAACATTAAACTCTTTCTAATTCCCATTTAACTCTCCAGAAAAATCCCCTTAAAACGCATAAATTTTACACAAATGTTAGTAACAAAATAATCCATTGCACCCATAACAATAAATAAGGAACGAAAATTATAGGAAATAAAGGAGAAAATTGGTAAATCGTCTCAGATTTTGATTCAATGCAGGAATATGTATTTTATGGGGTTTTAGATGATTATTTCTTGGCGAACACGGAATCACAAAGTTAAAGTGGTGAAGGGTATAAAAATTATATCTAGTTTAACTTTTTGTTATTAAAGGGAAAACTGTATAAAATCAGTATGCTTGTAATTGCTATACTGTCTATGTATTTTATATATACATATACATTGTTTTTTCATACATTATTTCATGGTGACATTACGAACATTAACCGAACATTAAATCGTAAATTTTTATATAGAAAATATACGATGGCGGTAAATGCAACCGTTAAATCTGACAGACCAACTATTCAATACAAATACATTCATGCATGTTATTGTGGTGGTGTATACGTATATGATGTGATTGTCTAACGAACTAAGGAGTATGAGGATTTGATGGTTCTTTAGATGGTTAAATGGTTCACTTGGTGGCTCATTTCTTATGCTTGGACACGAAACAAATTTTCAAATTACAAATTATGTTGATTTTCTTTTTCTTCATTCATTCATTCATTCATTCATTCATTCTTTCATTCAATATTTGTGTATGTTTTCTATGTAGTTGTTGACTTGTTTTTCTTCCTTCATCTATTGTTTTTCGGATTTTTCGTTTCCTATCTTTTGCCTTATTTTTCTTATTTTATAGTTTAATTTTAGTGTGTGTATGTATGTGTGTGTGAGTGTGCATGGAGGGTAGTTTATTTGTGTTATTCTGTTAGGATATTAAACATTACTTAAGGATGCTTTAATTTATTTTTATATTCATGTTGTGTATTAATGTAGTTGTATTTGTATTTATTTTAATGCATTCGTTTTCATCTTCATTTAATAGATATTTCGTACGATATTGACCAATAACTTTACATTTATGTTTATTTCTTTAACATATAAAATGGAGTCTTTTATTGCAAGAAAAATACGAAATTAAATAAGAGAAAACTGCATTAAATATAGTGAAACATTGAGTCATATTGTCATATTGTCATTTAGTCATTTAGTCATTTCATGTTAATTTAGTAGTTAATTCTAAGTAATTTTTAGTTAGTTGATTTGATTTTAATGTTTTAGGAATATAAATAAAAATGTTGATGAAATAATTAATTACGGATTAGGAAAAACATAAAATGTTTGAATTAGAAACAACTTATTTAATTACTTGGAGAAACTTTCTTTGTTTGGGTTCTTCACACCGAGCAATAGTAAAATCTAAAACTATATGGGATTCTGATATCTCTCATATAAATGTCCTCTAAAAAATAATGTATTAAGGAGCGAGATCTTTTGGTACAAATTCCACTTAAGTTCTTGTTTACCAGAGTGACAGTAACAAATGTTTGGCTTTTTTGCATATTGCCTGCCATACCAAGAACTTTTTGGGAAATTTTGATTGCTTTGAGTGCCTTACTTTTTGAACATTACCGCGAGCATCAGCAACATAAAATTTTGGACCCGGAGTTTGAGAAAAATCTGCCAGAACATATCTTTCGTCATTCATTATGCAGCATTAATATTTTTTAGAAAACTTGACTATAATTTCCGTGCACTGTTATTGGCCTCTAAAGTTTAAGCAGCATTCCTGTCGGTCAATTTTTAAGCCTTGTATGTTTTTAACCAGCAAAAGCTTTAATGTTTCCTACCAAATAGTCTGAATGCTATGCTAACTGGGCTGCTATCCCGTCATAGGTGTTGAATGTTGTTATGAAAAAAGTTTGAAGGCATATTTTCGTAATTTCCTGGTAAAAAATTTAATGTTGTTTATGCTCGAGGGAATGTAGAGATAAAGTTTAGGACCCAAAGCATTTCCCAAAAAGTTCTTCGTACGGAAACTTATATGCAGTTGCGGCAAAAGAAGACGTTAATTTGTTACAACAGGAACTATAATTATTGAAATTAACATCAATTAATCTTTGCGTGATCTGAGTATGAAAAACTCTGAGCAAAATCTTTATTTTAAAATGATCTTTATTTTTACTCTTCTTTGAGGAAATTTAAATAAATAAAACTCTTTTTTTTTTCATTAAGATTTTAATCTTAATTATTTTACTCTTTTTTTATGGAAGAGTAAAAAAAGAAAAATTTTATTTTTTAAGCTTAAAAATTACAAAAGAGTGGAAAAGTAAAAAAAAAAACAAAAATGTTCCTGTACATCACTATACTTTGTACATACACACAAAAATTCATACAACAAATGTATGTGCATCTTAATATGTGAGTACGATTGTAAAATCATATAAAGGTTGTGAAAACATCCCTTTTTTCAGTTTAATAAACAATATTTTAACCGCTACAAACAATTTCAAAACAATTTGTGCGAATTATTCCATTTAAAATTCTTTTTGGAGTTTTGTTGTTTTTAGATTTTTATATTTTTTAATTTTTATAATTTTTTAGAATTTAACTCTTGTTCAAAGAACGATAAAAAATAAAACTTAAACTCTTTCAAAGATCCACTTATTTGAAGAATAAAAAACCCATTGAAACTGACTTATGATGTGGTTCTGATTCAAACGGTTGTTGAAAACAAGTTTGCGAACGAATAATTTCTCAATGAACTTTTGTGGTGAAAATTATAATTCATAATCGGAAGCTTTAAAAATTGAATAGTTCTTCTCTTTTTGGACTAACAAATGACTAGAGGCAGCTCTTGACATATTTAGTTTTGTGCCAAAACAATTAAAATACCAATACAGAAATATTTTTAATTCAAAAACCTATTAAATTTCAAGTATTAAACAATTAAACTGAAATCTTCAGATATTTTTATATTTGTATCTCCTCAATCATCCCATTTCATCTATTTACTTATCCTTTTTTTAATATTTCAAACTTGTTACCAACTTGACCACATAAACACGTTCGTAATAATAATATTCCATTTTAACCATAAGGCTCAGATGTTTTATTCCAAACTATAAGAACTACAGCAAAAACAACAACAACAAAAATTAGAAGTAATATGAACATTTAACTAATAAAGTTAACAAACCATCTGTTTGTCGGTTATGTTGTCAGTTATGTGATGATAAAAACTATTATCAGCAAAAAGGATGAAAAAAAACATATTTTTCGGACATGCAACATATTACTTATGATATGCTACAAACACATATACATACATATATACATACATACACACATACATACACACATACATACATACATACATACATACATACATACATACATACATACATACATACATACATAGTTTGTATGTGCTGTTAAGATAACTCTAACTTAAAAGTATGAGTAATTTGAGTTCAATAAGTAAAACTGTGTTCTAATAAAAAAGAACTAATTCTTTTGAGACACCATCAGCAACATCATCGTCATCAACATCTCTAGCTGGGTGTTAAGGGGATGGAGGAGGGGGAGGTTGTTGTAGCTAAAGCTTCAAAGCATCAAACTTCAAATGTAACATTATGTGATGAGTAACATGCAATGAATTACGTGACTTTTGATCTATTTAGGGATGTTGTTTTTATTTATCACTTTTATATTTCTTCTCTTCTTTCTAATATATTTTCTTGTTGTTCGTGTTGTTGTTATTTAATAATATAAAAATTGTTGTTTGTTGGAAAAATAATATCAATTTTCTAAGAATCATAAAATTTATGTTCAAAATACGATAAACACACGGACTAAAACTGTTTTCAGGATTAAACTAAGTAATTACAGCCTCTTTGTAAAGTCATGTAATGTTAACACGGAAGGAAATTGTAAAAAATGTTTATTAGTATTATTGGTTATTTGAGGGTAAAATAGTTTATTCAGAGTTATAAGTTATTATTTAGCTTTGAAAGATTCAATATTATTTTTGAGGAATAACGGTAATGCACAGTGTGTCCAAATCGATTTTTTATATTCACCACCACCACATTTGGTGGGTATATTAACTTGGTCATTCCGTGTGTAACAACAAAAAGGAAACATCTCAGACCCCAATAAAGTATATACATTCTTGCATCAAATCAAAATTTTAGTCAATTTAGCTATGCACGTCTGTCTGTCTGTTGGAAACATTCTCACGCCTAGAATAATTGTCCGAATTCAATAAAATTTATCCACATTATTTTTTATTGAACTAAGCGTTTTCCTATTTAAAACCAGCAATATGGTATCATCAGCAAAAAAGGTATCTGAGACAACCTCGCAATTTTGAAAAATAACTTTGCTAATTTTTTCGAAAAAAATATAAATGGATTTAAACAAAAATTTAACTGTAGCAGTTATACGTGCAAAAAATCATCAAAATCGAATTAATAGAAAAAGAGTTATAGGCGGAATTATGCAAAATTTTGATATGTATCGCAATTTCTAAAATTAGTAGAACTAGTAGATAACTAACCCCTTCCTGGAATATGGTTTATAGGTCTTAAATGTGAACCAATTCTATAGAATTTTTTTGACTGTCTTAAATATATGTTATAAATTTTATTAATATCGGTCCATATAACGCCCCTTCCCGGAAATCGGATTTGAGCTTATTGAGCACTTAAAAGAAGACCAATTCCATTGGAGTTCGGCACGATGGTTTTTCTAACTACCTTAATGTATATTATTAGTATAAACAATATCGGTCCTCATTTTGCTGTAGCTCCCTTAACAGGCTCCTACAAGGAGAAGAGTTTTGAGCATATAAAACTTATAAACTCCCATATGAGGACCTTTCCCGGAAAATAGTTTCGTGGTTTTAAAACTAATAAATAGAGACCAATTTTATTGAAATTCGACACAATTATTTTACAAACTGTATTGAATGTAAATTATTAATTTGAATTATTTCGGTCCATATATCCTATATAAGGACCCTTTTTTGTTATTAATCTGACCAATATCAAGCCATATTTAGGAGGAGCATACCAAAATTAAAACTGTTGATTTTTTTTAATTCGTCTTAAATGGATTTTTGACAAATTTTTAAAATATTAAAAAAAGCCGAGGTGGTAAATTTTGAAAGGCCATTGACTTCGCCCCTGACTATAAAGTGGCTTGTATTTCTCCAAATCAACTCAAAAACACTCAGTCAAAAAGTTACGGAATTATTGCAAGTAAAAATCGTCAAATAGATTTTCAAATCATTATAATTTGAGTAATAAAGTGTTATGTCCAGACTCTTTCGATACAGACTCTTTCGATTATTATCCTATTGGAATCATTATCCATCCTTCTGGAAGCACGAAGAAAAATAGTGTTTGTCTGCATGAATCAATAGTATCTAAATGTCTAAGTTATCGTTTAAAGTTTCGAAAATATTTAATTCGAAAAACATTTTTAACCTAAATAAAACGCATTGAAGATTCGGCATAACCGAATATAACAATTTTTATTGTTGATATTAAGTTCAATATGATTAAACGATGTCTTTAAGTCCGTATGGCTGCTGTCTATTTTTGTACTAATACTTCTTATTAGTATTGTACAAGTCGCAATTTTGGGGATGAAATTATAAGATTTATTGGTGATGCTCGGTCCGATATTTCAGGTAACTCCAATTGTCTCCCGAAGTGGTTTTTGTCATTAAAAAAATATCGAATACACATTCAAAACGTAATCTAGTGTTTTGTTTCAATTATTTTGTTGAATTTGGATATATAACTAGAAAACACATTCTAAATTTGGCGAGGATGGATCATATTGCTATAAATCTATAAAAACAACGATCTGTGTGTTTATATTTTGTTGGTTGGGACTTAAGCCAGAATAATTAAGGAGAGTATCACCATACAAAAATCGATATCTAAAGTAATTCGCTTGAAGTGAGGTATTAAGAATCGCTTCGTCATAATAACTTTTACGGTCACTTTTTGCAAGACGGACTCGGAGAAATTCTTTTTTACAAAATGTTTTAACGTTATTTGTCTAGTTTATACTGAATTATAATAAATGTTTTTAATTCAGTATAACCTTTTTCTTTGGTGGGTGTCGTCAAGATTGGAACCTAGAGCCTGGAAAGCAACAATTCAAAATTTCTTTAGATAAACTTTAATTTCTTTACTAAAAAATTCATTGTATTTAATACAAATATTTTTAGTTTTATTTTTCAAAACCAACTTATAGAAAGTCGTATTAATGTTGCCATATTCCCCTAAAGTCCAATAGCCAAGTAGTCAGTCTACAAAGGATAAACACTGTTTCTTAATAGTTATTTTGAACCTAAACATAAATATTTAAAACTTGTTTTATAACTGTTATCGTTTGTCGTTTAAACTCATATATACAATAACAAACAAACACACATATGCCAATACACACACACACACACACAAAACAGTTCAAATACATGTACTATTTATTTAAAGTTGTATTAGTGTGATACAAACAGGATACACGATTAGTTTATATTGCTTTCCAAGCAATATAAAATGATTGCATTGAACTTTTCTTTCCACTCATAAGAATATAATGTATAGGTTAAGATAGTGTCTGTATGTGTATGTGTACAGGATGACTTGCCACACATTCATACACATGTACATATATACACCACAAGTCATATTCCTTAGAATGAACACCTTCACGTAAAAGCAACTAAAGTAAACATTAAATACTAAAAACTACAACAATTTCTATTGCAATGACTAGCTAACTTTAGTATAGAACAAGTATAAACATTTATTCTTACATTTATGTATTTAAACCAACCGAATACGATAAACGTGTACAGGAAACTATTTCATAAAAAAAAATAAGTTCAGGGAAAATCTAACAAAAATAATAAAAATTCTTTTAGAAAAATGAAACTTCAAGTCGTACGAGTAAATAAAACTAAAACGTTATTTCTAACGTTTAGTTAAACTAATGTTTTTTGTTGTTGTTATAAAATAAAACGATACAATTTAAAGTTTCCTCTTGGAATATACATATACATATGTATATGTATGTAAATATAAATGTGTGCTATGCTTTGTAAGTTGGGGTTATGTAGCTGATGATGATGCACCCAGGTCACATTAACTTATCTTAAAAACATTTTCTAGAAGCAAAAGCAAAGAAATTAAGGTACAAAAAAGGAAAATCGACAACCTGAAATTATACCCAGTACAAAATGAAATTGTATATGTTTATAGTCTTAGGAACAGTCGTGGGATTGAAATTAGCACAGTTTCAAAAATACTTTTGGAAAAATTTTTAAACTGTTGGAAACATCGCAATTAAATTTAGCTTGTTTATAGCTGAGTCGTTTTCACATTAATTTGAGGAGGTGTATGCCTTCAGCTAATTATGTAACCATCCAATTTTTTTTTAAATTCCCGAAAATTCATTTATGATATGAAATTTCTGTTAATTTCTACATCTGCAGGTTATTTCTTATGGTTTCAGAGATATTCAGCACAAAAGACTTTTTGAAAGGTATTCTACAAATGCCATGTAGGAATTATCTAAGACCTCATAAGGAATATATTCTCGTACAAATCAAAATCTGAGTCGACTTAGCATTGTTGATCTAAACATTTAACTGTCTTCTGTTGGAAACATTCTCGCGCATAGAATAATTGAATAAAGTTTCATGTCCGATAGCATATTTCTAGGCCGCTAATTTCGACTTGTGATGCACTCACCGTCGCCGAAAAAAGGATATAACAAAAGTACCAACCATTAGCCACTTCAAAAGAATTCTGTATCGTATTCAAATTTTATTAATTTCTTTCAATTAACGTTCCTGTGGAAGATCATGTTTAATGAAGTGTCGCTCATGAAATTCTGGAATCTCTAGGATGCGAAGGCTGGGCAGTAACATAGATAATGCTCCATCGTTTCGGCGTCTTCACGAAACGGCTATCGTAGAGTGGAGTGTCCGGTAAGAACACTTGAAGTTTTTCAATCGTGACAGAGTTTTATGTAACTCTGTCGCTTAATCCTATAGCCTGGCTTATAATGCAATGAATCGTAATGAATTTTCCAAGCTCACCATCGGCAAAACTCTGAATATTTCCAATGACTTTCTCGTAGCCAGGTACTTAAATAATGTGAACCCTTCCAAATTTCTACGAGCTTTTGAACTAGATTTCCGTTCGACCACGGTTGGCCTTCCGGTGTTTGCATAACGCAATTTGTCTTTATCTATTTGCTCGGTATCCTGCCGATCCTTTCCATATTGACCTGATACTCATTATATGTTGGTAATATGAATTCTGATCCCTACTGATCATATCTAACTCAATGTTTACTTTGAGTGAAATACAATTCCTCTTGTTATATGCGATTTTTAAATAAACGCGGATGTACCACATGTTAGTGGTCTTGACCTTATCCTACTTGATTTACACTTGTGACTTACCAACGAGTAAAAGTTTGTTAACATCGACAGTTCCCATAGGGGCCCACGAAAGGCAACTAGCTAATTAAAATTAATATCTCCGATAATTGGAAAAATGACTTAGCAAGTGGGGAATACTTTTCAATAAATTAGAGAGTCAACACGTAATATTCTCCTCAAGAAGAGAAAACTGTCCCACTGTTACATTCAATGGTATAAATATACCTCAAACGGATTACGTAACATACCTTGATGTTCATTTAGATAGACGATTTACATGGCGTTGGTAGACTGAAGCCAAGAAACTCCAAAGTTGAAGTTGAAATCATTTAGCCCAGGCAAACTAATAAGCATTCAAAACTAAGCCTTGAGAATAAAGATATCCCGTATAATACATAAAAAGCAATCTGAACATATGGCATCCAACTGTGGTGAATGGCAGGTAACACGAGTATCGACATTATACTGAGAGCACAGTCCAATATTCTTAAGACCATAACGGAAGCACCATGGTACTCAAAACTCTTAAATGTGGGACAATTCTATTTAAATTTAGCACAATACTTTTTGTAACCGTCTGAATAGACGTTATTTAATTAACAAATATAGGTCCTCGTAAGGCCCCATGCCGGAAAATGCCTTTGAGCTTAAAAAAGTATTGAATATTGTATAATTTAATTCTGCTTCATTATTTATCTTTATTATATGTTACATTGGTAAATATTTTCATATAGCTTCCACATAAGGCCCTTTCATGGAAATTAGTTTTGAGCTTATAAAACCCTTATATAGCAACCGATTTCATTGAAAATCGTCATTAATAAATTTGTGATAGTTTTTTGATAAAATCGGTTAAATCTTAGAAGGTTCTTACATATGGACCAATACAATTGAAAATATGGACAAATTCCATATTTACTTTAAGTTTTTATATGAATCCTTCTTCAACTGACGCAAATGTTTTTTGGGTATTTAATATTCGACATATATGTATATGTCTTGGTTCTTAAATCTCATATATGTGAATAAAAACCGGAAAAATTCAAATCTCTTAAGAATAAGGATTAAAAAACTATTCAAAATATCTTCCTTAACATATAATTTTTACCTCATCTGTACTTTCTACAATATCTGTATTTGAATCTCCAATGTATTTGTAACCGTAAAATTTCAAAATATTTTCTTGTATGGATTTTCTTTCTTAGAACTGAGAAGAGAAAATTTTTGCTGACTTTAACAAAACGTTGTTAACAAATATCAAAAGACCATTATGATTATCCTGCTGACTGCATTTAACATCCTGTTGTTGTCTTTGTTGTTCCACCAACCAATAACCAACGAACGGAATTTCGACTGCTGCCAAAACTGAGTAGAAGAGAGAAAAAAAAGAATATAAAAACGATGAGCAAATGAAATTTTGTAGAAAATTTGTATAGTTATCTCGCTACGTGAGTCAAGTAGCGTAAAAAAGCCAACAAAAGTGTCAATTTATATATGAATAGTTTCTTTAGTTTTCTTGTTGCCGCCAAAAGCGAAAAATGGAAAATCTTAATGCAGTTATTGGCATTTGTTAGCTAAAGATATTATACTTCCGGTTTGATTTTTTTGGAAAGAATATTTATAGAATGGAAAATACGTTTTAATGGAACGTAACAAAGATATGTAATAGGGGAAAGGATAAAGACCAAAATACTGAACTGTTTAAGTCTACTTTAAACAACAAACTCTTATAGGGAGTGAGATTGAATAATTCTAAGCACATGTTTTTCATAAAAAATATAAAAAATAGTTCCCAACACATTCGATTGGAAAGCAGACCGGTTATTTTAGTGTTCGAACTATTTGGTACGCAACGTTAAAGTTAAAATAGGTTTAACAACATACATGGCTCCAAAAGTTCCTGACTTCCTAAGAGGCCTACATCAGAGCATGGAAATTGGAGTCAGGTGTTCAAGAAAAAATATTCTTGTTGCATAATTAATAACGAAACGTATGTCCTGCAGATTTTTAACAATTTCCTGTTCAAAAATAGAATCGAAAAACTGTCAAAATTCCCAAAAAGTTGTTGGTATAAGAAGTAATATTTAGTTGGGACAAATGAAGCCAATCATTTATTATAACGGGCTCTATAAATACCGAAATTTACATCAAGAAAATAAGCTGCTTCCATTCATAAAACTTCATAATGTGTCCACTTATTTTTGGCCTGAGTCGATTTATCTATGTCCGTCTGTCTGTTGTTAGTACTCTCACATCTACAATAATCGACAGAGCTCAGTTTAATTTGGTCTAAGAATTTGTTTTTCTCCTATTAAAAATAAAAAATTGCAATCTGTTTAATATAATAAGAGATATAGATCGATACCTGAAGCAGCATGTAAATTTAAGAGATAAAAATCAGTCCGAATATGAATTATTAAGATTTATTTAAGAACAACTTTCATATATTGTATGTGTTGAGTGTGTTTGTACATAAACTGTATGTACGAAACATAACTTATTTACTTCATACCCATTTATGGTGAAGAGTTTTGAAAGTTCGGCATAGCCGAATATAGCATTCCCACTTGTTCTATTTTAATTATTGATTTTATTATTTAATAAAATTCACCACTTAATGTCTTATTTATGTATTTAAAATGAAATGTCCTTTATTTATTTTTCTGTAATATTCCCAACCACTTTATATGCATAACATACAAATTCCTTTGATAATTAAACGAAAATTCTATTTCTACATTAAAATTTCATTAATTTATTTTATCTCGAAATAAAATCCTTAAAAAAAAGCGGTAAGAAATTTTCTATACAAATTCAACTTTCATATGTAAATTTTATTAAAATTTCTGCTCGTATAGGTTTCCTTATAATACGCACTGTTGCAACAATCACATACATATCAGCACACACATACACACTTGTAAAAACCCTTGTGAAAGTATTACGAACAATTTCTTTAAAATTCCCAAATGCAATTTTTTAGTTTGTTTTGTAAGTGATAATAAGATTATCAATACCAACATTTGTAGAAGGGGATCTATTAGGGACTTCAACATTACACCCCTTATGCTCTCTTACACACACACAATATTTACACATTTGCATACTTTCTTAGATATGTATCAAAATGTATGCCATGTAGAAGTGTGAGTATATCTCCTGTTTTAGGAAATGGTATTTGTTTTAACTAACTTTTGAAATAATTTTACAATTACAATTTTTCTATAAATAAAAAACGAAATATTTAAATTTACGCACGTATTATAATTTTTGGGTGTTAAACAAATACATTCAAATACATACACTCTATATAGACAAACAATTTATATTCCAGCCATCCTTATTCTCACACACGTTTTGTTCCTTTGTACACATACATCCATGTCTATAATACTTGCATACGTTTGTTTGTCAATTCTCTGGTGATTATTAAGATGTGATAATGAAACAAGTAAGAATGCTATAATCGGCTATGTCGAATCTTTAATAACCTCCACCACAAATGCCTAAGAATGTACATGTACATAATACGCACATCCACACTCCCAAACGCATACAATATACATAATATATAACTATAACTTTTTTTCTACTGAATCGATTTTGATCATTTTTGGAACAGTAATGAGGTACATGTTTCTTGAATGTTAATTAATTTTTATTTGTCGATTTATAATTGATAAAAGTTCTTCGTTTAATTTAATGGTTGTCACAGATATCGGTCTACATCAATTAACATACTGAATAAATTTTTCTGGTTTCAAATAGGAATTCTTTCAGGACTGTAGTAAATACTCAGGCCAAATTTCATTGAGCTCTGTCAAGTATATATATATATATATATATATATATATATATATATATATATATATATATATATATATATATATATATATATATATATATATATATATATATATATATATATATATATATATATATATATATATATATATATATACATTATGAGGTCTTATATGATACCTTCTTAGCGTTACACACGGAATAATAAAGTTAATGTACCCTCTTCACCATTTCTGATGGTATAGAGTATACAAATTATCTGATGATTATATTAAAATAATATAATTTAAAATAAATATTTGTTTAAACATTTTTTGCTGAAGTTATCAGACTAAATTATATTATTATAATGTATTCAGACCAGATATTTTCCTAACATATTGCCAGATATATTACTCTTATAAAACTGTCAGCATTAAAGATTTTTTTATATTAATTCCACAGTGATACATGATCGAGCTTGATCGTTAGTTCTATTTATAAAAATTACAAATCGCGATGTTTATGAAAAACATGTCGTACAATGGATATTTGCCCAAAATTGGGAGTTTCTTTGCCGTCGGAATAGTTTCACAGAAAATCTAAAATAAATATTTGCACTGTATGGGTCCTCTCTCTATCCGTGAGCCTATTAGTACAACATTTTGAAATTGTTTCTTGGGAAGAAATCTCATTACTCTCATATCAATAGTTCTTTTGATAATAATGTTTGCGTTGCATGGGATAACTCTCCATCTAATTCCATCCGTTCTACATTTTGTCGAGTAAAACAGTTCTTTGAGAAATTTATAAAACTCTCGCTTTTTAATATTTTGTACACACTAAAGTCCGCCTGTCAAAAATATTACATTTTGATTTTCATATATGGTTTAAAGTATACCGTTCGACTTAAATCATTTCCTGAGTCGATTAAAACATGTCTGCCCGTCCATCCGACTTTCTGTCCATGTAAAGTTTATTCGCTAAGTACAGGTCGCAGTTTTGAAAGTAACTTAATGAGAGTTGGCTCAAGGTATTATTTTGTTATTGTTGGTTCATTATATCTCATAGATCGAATTCTTACAAATACCACTTTAAAACGCAATAAACACATACGGGGAATTTGTAATAATATTTAATGTAATCAAAATAAATATAAACAAATATCGATGATCGAAATTATACGAGATTCCGTCCATAATTTTTTTTAACTCTCATATAACTGAGCGAGCATTGTAACCGACTAAGATTAAACTTCTGCTTATGGGATCCTCAGAAATGCTTTTGCACAATGTTCTTCAACGTCTGGAGCAGTTTTAAATGGATCATTTTTCATATGGGGCAATGTAACATCTTAAAAAAGACGACCTGTAGTGAATACTCAAAATTGAATGGACAGATAACTCCAGACGGCCACACGGCGGACGGATATCGTAAAATTAATTTTGAAAGTCTTTCTGAGTCGAACGTATAATACCCCATCCACCCATTGTTCAAGTTGGGATGTTGATAGAAATTTCTGATTTTTTAAATCTAATTTATTTAATAAAATTATTTATAATACATGATATTTTTTTAGGAAAAAGGGGTTTCTAACATAATTTAATTAAGTAAAACTATATTTCACTTTATGTCATAAAATTAGATAAACACATACATACATACATATGTACATAACATAAGTTGTAGTAATATAACTGCTTAATAATTTAAATTTTAAAATTGCCCCATTTATATATGTATGTATTTGTATATCAACATATTTTTTATTTTATATTTTATATATTTAATTCCCTGTTGACAAAAGATTTACTTCTAAATGAAGTGTAAAGTTAAAAATAGTCGTTTCCTTTATAAAACATTCACTTCACACTTTCATGGTAAATTTTTATGTAAAAAAAAATTATATTCGTTAACATTTTTCGTTTCCGTCTTTTTTTTTGTGTATTTTTGTTTGGGAAGTGAAAAAGGGTCTCTAATCAAATCATTACTAAATCAACAATTTGAAAAGGCGTCTAATGTTGTTTGTTATTCTTTCATTTTAAGTCTACTCTCATCATCTCTGGAGGTATCAGTATCATCATCTTGTTCAGCTTTATTTTGTATTAAACGATTCTTGTTTTCTTTTTATAAAATTCACCTACAAAAAAACTGGTATGTTAATTTTTACATTGGGTGTGTTACATTTAAAAATCTTGAATACACTATATATAGTTTATATATTCTTGCAACTGATCAAAAATGTAGGTAGACTTTGCAATGAGCATCCATCTGTCTGTCTGTTGTTCGTAATCATTTTACTTAAAAAAGCCTTCTAAAACTAATTAAAAGTATTTTTTTTGTTCTACTATGGTCCCGAGAGTAGCTAGAAACGTATACATTACAAAATCCTTTATAAAATACCTAAGCTATTTGTTCTCATTAATTCTCTCTTAAAAAGAGCCTAATATCTCTCCACTGACCTTGGCCCCGTCAGCTTGGAACATTATTGTTCTAATACCACTCAAGGGCTTGTTGCCATAGTGACAGTATGACAAGTCAGGAAAAAAATAAGTGGACATAATATGAAATCTTATGAATGGAAGCTGCGTTTTTTTAAATATGTGAATTTCGGTAGTTGAAAAGTTTAACAAATGATTGGCTTCCTTATTGCTTGTCACACTTTTTGGGGAATTTTAATTGCTGTTGTATCCGAAACTTTCCTTCAATATTCCCTCGAGCATCAGTAACTTAACATTTTTGATTTGGAGGATTTTGTGAAAAATCTGCCGGAACGTATTTGTCGTCATTCATTTTGCAACAAAAATAATTTTTAGAAAATTTGACTTCAATTCCCGTGCCTTGTTCATGCTCTCTAAATTTTTAGCTGTTCTCCTCTTAGGAACTTTTTGAGCCTTATATCTTTTTAAACCTTTAATTTTTAGCACCGATCATTGAGCTTTAGAAATATCATGTAGACCATTTTCTGCTATCTGAACCAGGTTTTCTACCAACGGACAACTGCCAATGTATATATGTCCGTATAGTCCAATTTAAATGAAATCTAAACTTTAAAAAACTTTGAGGAGTTACTTGCCATTCCTCTGTATCCATTTCATTGCCAACAGTTGAAATTTGCCCTCACGACCACAAAGTGGGAAAATAAGTGTCATTAGATGTTTCGTAGGTCGATATTGAGTGTATCGTGAAACGGGACAGTATGTTACCTTCTAGGACAAGCTCACTTTTAAATGACTTTAGTTCAAAGTTTAGTAAAATTGATAATGATGTCCCTTTTTATACTTTCTAATGATAAGAGACCGTTGCCAAAAATTGCTGGATATGTTGATATCGCACATGTAGCGGTGAAGAGTATTTAAAATTCGTTTTAGCCACATGTACCGTTAACATGTATTTCTCCATTTTATAAATTTTAATTTTGTTTTTGTATTTGTTGGAAGTATTTCAAATATATTTGTATATCATATCTTTATATTATTTAACTTTCCTTTGTTTTTCACTTTATTCTCGGAATATTCACAACACATTAAAATTATATAATTTTGCCGGATGATACGTGAATTTAAAAGTGAAAGAAGTTTGAAATTATTGTATGAATTTTATTTCAAAATATCTGGGTTTTAACTTATTTTCATATAATAAAATGTCGTTCATATTCTGGTATTGTCCTATTATGGGACATTTTAATGTTATTTATGCCCCTCACCATCTCGTACGGACTTTTTGTTCGAATTCAATGAATTCGGTTGGTCAAGTTAATTTCTATTGTCCTAATCAAATTACCTTTAGAAAGCAGCTTTAACGGTCCAACAGCAAAAAAATCTAAAAATGTTTATTATGAAAGCTTAGGGTATAAGCTTTCTTTATCCATCTAATTTTTAAAAATCGTAAATCCTTTAATTGCTTTAAAGTCAATTCTAATAAAATTTGATCCAATATAAAAATTTAGATTTTATTTGTGAAAAAAAAAACTTTTTTCAAATTCCCAAAAATTTTATGTTCAAAATTCAAATTCAGTTTCAGATTTCTTGAAAAGAATTTACTCTTTGAAAATCTGAGGAAAAATAAACAGAGTCTAACATTTGCAAAAATGTTATTTGTAATGATGATATTTAGATCCCTCGAGTAATTGTTCTAAATAATAACAATAAAATGTATATAACATTCAACAGAGAAGGGCAAAAGATTAGTTGCAGAACGGTAAAAAGTAAAAATTATCGAATTATTAGCATGATACTCTCCTACACTACATAGTGGAGCAGATTGGACTTTTATGGAAATAAATTTGTTACTTTTTATTGGCCTGTTGGATTTAAATGAAATTTGATGTAGTGATATTTGAGAAGTGAAGCATTATAACTCGAAATTGACCAATCAAATTAAAAAAAGCTCGATTCTTTGCGTCCTATATCGTATCAACTTTTTTACACCAGCAATTAGTTGGAATTAGTAAATGGTAAAGAAAATTCGGCACATCCGAATATAATATTCTTACTTGGTACTAACAACACATTATTGTTTTTGCACCACTTAAGGGCTTGTTTACGATAGTGACAGAATACCAACACATTATGAAGTCCTGTGGAAGCAACCTGTTTTTATAAACATTTTTTGGGAATTTTTGACTGGTTTTGGGTCCTTAACTTTTCTTCAAGTTTCCCTTGAGCATCACCAATATAAAATTTGTGACCAGGAAGTTGCGAAAAATCTGTCAGAGCATACGCTTTGTCATTCATTATACTGTAAGAAAATTTTTTTTAGAAAACTTGACTTCAATTTTAGTTCTCCATTTTGGCCTCTAAATTTTTAGCAGCGTTCCTGTCAGGAACTTTTCGAGCATTCGCTTTAAATTTTCGTACTAAATAACTAACCGGGCTGCTTTCCTAGCAGATATATTGGGAGCTCTTTCGAAAATGCTTTCTATTTTTTACCTCCAGAAACATTTTTCTACCTGAAGTTTTCTATCAACAAGTTGCTGGTACTGTTTAAAACAATTGAAAACCTTGAAGTGATTGGGCAACTGTTGGTAGGACCAAGTTGGGTTTTGTTGAAAATGTTTAATAATTTTTGTACGAATTTTTTTCCGGTGACTCATTTTAATCAGATTAAAAATATATACATTTATTTGACAAAGTCTTTGTCAAACAATACTTGGGTTAAAAATTTTAATAAAAAACCTGTGTCAATAATTTTTCGATTTTACTCCTTTAACCGTTTAAAAGACATTCTGCTCTTTTTGTTATCCTCAACTGTTAACAGTATTAGAATAAGTTAACATTTAGATGAGATTTGATTATATGGAAAAATCACTTACTATATCTAAGGACACCTATTTTCTCTCACCCACCCACTCTCTCTCTCTTGTTAAGTATTTTTGTTTGTCATTCGATATAAGATTTTCATTTGATTTTTATTCAAGACATTAAGTTAAGGGAGTGTGATATCTTTCATATGACTAGAGATTTCTGGTGTGTATTTTTGTGCGTATGATGATTACAATTGAAGATGGTGTCTCATTGATAAAATACGTTGTTTTATTTTTATTACAATGAAAATTTCGTTGTATTTTTGTCACCAATTTTAAGCGTAACGAAATAGAAAAATTTTGAAATTCACGTCACGTTAGTTACTTTTTTTCTTTTTCTTGAAAAATTCTATGAAGGAATTTTGAAGAAAATTTGTTGACAAGTTCAAATTAAAATCCAATAATCCTCTTTCGACTAGTTGAAGCTCTATTAAGCTGCAAATAAAATTTAAATAATAAAATAAGTTAAACAATAAAATAAAATAAAATAAAATAAAATAAAATAAAATAAAATAAAATAAAATAAAATAAAAAAACAACTTTAAATTTGTTGCTAAGAAAATACAAAAGAAGAAATTTCTTTTTTTTAAATTGTTTAAAGGACTTTGAGCTTTGGAAAAGAATATCATGATTACTATAATCATAACATAACTTCAGTTATTTAATCCTTCCGGATGTATTTGTTTATGTGTCATTTTTATTATCCCATATATTTCTTTAGAATAATTTTCTTTTTGCCTTTAAAAAATTTTGTTCCTTTTTCCTTCCTTATTTGAAGGAAAAATTCCCCAAATACTCTTTGGTAATAATTCATAAAATCTAGTCATAAAAATATTGTTGTCTTGGCTTTTGGCTTCGCCGAAAAAAATATATAAACAAAAATAAAGACAATTTTAAAATGAGTATGAAAGTTAAGGGCGATCAAGACCGATAACATAAAATGCTACACCATATTGCGGGATTTGTATCATATGACCCGAATTTGTTGGTGTGATTAATAGTGGCATAAAACTTGCTTAAATATTATGTGAGATTGATTTAAAGTGATTTTTATATTATACCATGCTACCACCACTTTCAAGTATACCGTTCGACTGAGAATCACTTCCTAGGTCGATTAAACCATTTTCGTCCGTCCGGCTGGTATTATTTAGGCCCAAGAACGATGTATTTTTAAATAGGTTACTGTTTTCGGCCCTAGTTGCAAAATACAAAATGATTTAACTAAATTTTTCAAAAATAAGTCTAATGATATTCGAAAATTATGTGTTAAATTATACGAGGAATGGCACATTATTTCTCATAGGTTCCATATAACCCCCTTCAAACATCCCTAAGTTTGGAACTGCTGAATTATTGTCATTACATTTTAAAATGTCATTCTTTCATTAACTCTCTTAGAGTGGGTAAATTTCAAGCAAGGTGTTCCTTGGACGGAAAAGACTTTACGGACCTTGAGGATTTAAGTTGAGCATTCTGTTATTCCATCAGAGTTATGATGGTGATCGATACCAACCATCTTAAACATTTTTACAACAGAGTAGATTTTACATATATTCAGAGATTTATTCGTCTTAATGTTTGTGAGATTCTCCATATTGGTTGCAATCGTACGAATGGCGTTCTCTGTTTATTAGCCTGTATTAGCCTTGTGCCATTTATAGCCACTGTTAAGGTATTTTGTTCTTAAATACTTGCTTGATATTTTTCTCAGGTCCAACATTGCTTACTAGTATTTTTAAATCATCGAATTTTTTATATTCTCTTTAAACTGAAATGACTGATAACATTACCGTTGTGAGAAAATGAGAGTTCTACGCCCTCGTACATAAATCTTAAAATTCGTATTATTTTCAATTTAATGTTTTCTATATGACATATGATGATGTCAATAGCTTTCTTGGAATCTACGAATAGAGTGTAGTGAGGAGTGCGTCATTCAAGTGATTACTTTATTATAACGCTTAGGGTGTTACCTTGGTCTATACAGTTCCTGTTTGGCAGATATCTAGGAACCATATACAACATACTAAATAGATCTTGTAGAATTAAACATTGTGTTCAAATCGGTAACCTTAGAATCATTGTTGGAATTTAACTCGTTTAGAGCTGAGGTGTTTCCTGTTCTATCTGGTTAGAGGTGTAATCTGTAACCCTCCAAGGTTCGCCACTACACTAGTTTCATTTATTATTTATTTTCTAATCGTTACAAACCTTTTATCGCACTCACCTTTTCTTGATAATGTAGGGTATGAAAAAATGTATGCAACAGTCTTTTGCTTTTAAACCATAAAATTCGCATTCAAACATTGCAGTTTGTCACATTTTTATAACATTTTATTTATTATAGTTTCGTGCCTTTTTTTCGGTCTTCTTATTCGTAAAATAAGAAAATACAAGACAAAAATAGGAAACTATAAAGAAATCCGCACATAAATATAATATTTCTTATTACACTTTATATTACGCTCCCAAAAATAGCTACAACAACGGCAGCTTTATAATTTATGGATCAAGAATATAAAATTGGCATCGAGACCAAGACCAAATAACAAACACAATAATAATGCAGCAAATAACATTAAAAATCTTCACATAAAATAAACAAAAATAATTCACTTTATAACTCCTACACTGAAAATATTGTCGGAGACACTGTCAATATTTTTTGGTGTGAGAATAAATTGTTGAAAAATAATTTGTTCGATTTTGGCATCATTTAAGATAAAGTTTTACACACGACTTAAAATAATAATGAATTTTAATATTGGAATGGACGCAATTTAAAAAAATGGTCAGTACAAATGACTATAAGGAATAGTTGTAAGTGTAAGCGTAGCAGAGAAATAATGAAGTTTTTAGTTGTTAATGTGTTCATACCCACATTTTAGTGTGGAGCAATTTCAAATTATAGCGTACGTACGCCTTTATTCTTTACTTTATTCGGAACTAGTCATTCTTAAGTCTAGGAAGGGACAACTTTTGAGCAGTCGTATTAAAAAGGTCCTATTGTAGGAGATAGTCTATTGTCTCTCTATGAACTCTTTTGCGCGTATAAGAAAAATGTGCAGGCAACGAAATTCGACTAGATGAGTCGACGTCACTATAAACGCTTGGCTGCCAATATAGTCTGTTATCCCTGTGGTAAATTTTCTGAAATGATTTGGACACAGAGTACACTATGTATACATGACACATAATCTATTAACTTCAAACATATTGGTTGTAGATGGTATGGACAAATCGACATAGCCGAATATAGGATTCTTTCTTGTTTTTATAACCTCCACCATAAGTATTGCAGAATAATGAACTGAACATCGCATATTTTGACACATCATTTTAGATTATTATAATACTTATCTTAAAACCCCATTCCGGAAAGAGCATTTGTGTGGGAGGCATCGGAAATATTGAACCGGAAATGACCTTTTCAATAGGCTTTGTCCTAAGCCTAAAATAATAATATGTAGCAAATTTCATCGCGATATTCAAATAATTGAGACCTGTAGACTGCTCACAACATTTACATGGACATTCAACCAGACAGACGGACGAACGGACATCGTGAATTCAGAAAGTAATTCTGAGTCGAACGGTTACCACTTTTGGAGTTGTAAGATATAAATATAAAGTTATGTAATAGGAGTAATCGTCCGAATTTACGGATTTACATCCACATCATTTTTCATGTAAACCATAAAGTAGATAGAACCTGAGTCAATTCAACTATGCTCGTCTAGCTATTGACACGCTCCCATCGTAACTAATTGTCAGAACTCAATGAAACTTGGACAGATTTCTTGTTCTTAGAAGTGAATGAATTTATACAGACATTTGCAGTACAGAGGTACATACCACATCGTAATTCCAAAATTATATAAGATTGATTCAGTAAAAATTAAGTAATTGCCAAAAATTTGACAAATTTTGATACTGTCATTAGCGCTAATAAACAGGAAAGAATGAAATATTTTTGCTCTGTCGAATCCATAACATTCATATATAAATTTGAACATTTAGATAGATAGATAGATAGATAGATAGATAGATAGATAGATAGATAGATAGATAGATAGATAGATAGATAGATAGATAGATAGAATCTTATAATTTTTTAAATAGTAATGACATGAATTTAGCTATAAATTATATTTAAATTTTAATTTTGATAAAGTTTTTTTGCCTCAATTTCGAAGTTGTCTCAGATATCGGTCTATAACTTGACCGATTTTGCTGGTTCTAAGTAGGAAACTGCTTAGTACAATTATAAATATTTCGGCCAAATTCAAATGCGCGTGGGACAGACGGATTTGGCCAATTCGACTCAGAATTAGATATGATACAAGATATATGCATATACTTTATGGGATCTTAAACTATTCCTTCGTGGCGTTACTTACTGAGTCATAAATTGAATATACCCACTATCACCTCTTGTGATGGTGGAGGGTAAAAAATAATATTAACAAATATTAAAAATTATTTCATATAAAAATAATTTCGGAGGATCCTTTAGTATTAATTAATTAACGCATATCTCAAGAAGTTTGCAGTGAAAATTGTCTCATCTATTTTCCAGATATCGATGTATAGTTTAATTATAGAATATTGAATTACTGTTACAAAGATATTCAAAAAAATTATCACACTTTACTACAAATCATACTTGCTCGAATAAGTCTAAGTCGGGTAGACTGGGGGGAGGTTACCTCACATCAAATTAAGTATTAATTATGCAAAAATTAACTGACTGACAGTCTTGAGCTTGTATTTAAATCAAAAAAATTATATTATTGTCCTGTGAAGTTATCAATTTTAAATCAGCAATATCGGTTTATTCAAACTTGATGAAAAAAGATTTGCTATTTATTAACAAAAGGTAACTGAATTTTAACAAAAATTTAATTATAATATATAGTCATATATACTCCACCATCTTGTCATCGAAATCGGATTAGTAGAAAAAAGTAATGGGCTAAAATATTTAAAATTTTGATACACCCCAAAAATAGTGTGCCATTTGGTAGTCTATTACCAATTTTATTTTTATACAAAAATAAACCCAAAGAAACTAAATTGTGTTGGCGTCGTTAGCCGCCTTGAATACATGTTATTAATTTTATTAATATCGGTGCCATATAACGCCTCTTCCTGGATAACGAGGTTTAGCTTAAAAAAAACACTTAAAAAGACTAAACTTATACAAATACGGGAAAATCATTTTTCTAACTGCCTTAAATATATATGGTTTTAATATGATCAATATCGGGTTTTCAAGAACATGTTATAATATATTTTATAGTTATAATAAGTTTTTTGGTGTAAAATCTTAAAATAATGCTAACTTTTTCATAATGTTATCAGTGGGAGGGTATTAAAGATTCGTTACAGCCGAATATAGCATTTTTACTTATTTTATCCAGCTTTACTGCAACCTAAAAAGATTACTGAATTTTGACTCCCTTAATATCCTTCCTTAATTACTTAAAAAATCAATAACGTAATTTTGACAATGTTATTGCATTTTAAACATATTTACATAAATATCTTTGTACATACATATATACATGTATACATATATACATCCTCTTTAGAAGTTGAAAAAATTCAAATAAAAATAAAATTTTATATACAAATTTATACTCCTCTTCCCTTAACTCATCATTGAAAAAAGAAACGCATAATTGACAACATTTTATTGGCCACAATTTTATGATGACAATATATTTTCCAAACGAACCAACAAATTGATAAAATCTAACCTCAATCTTACTTTATACTCATGACCACAAATACTTCGATACTTTCGTTTTTATTATATTTTAAAACTGTAAAACATGTGTGAGTGTATGCGTTTGTGTGCGTACATATGAGTCGTGAAAGTAAAAGACTTAAGTTTATGACTTGAACGCGTGTTACTTAAGGTATCATTTAGACACATATGAATCCTCATATGTTTTCTTTAGTCTTGTCTGGGGAATTCTATTAAACAAATTCTTCCCATCAAAATTTGTTGCAATTTTTAAACATTTTTTTATTTTATTTTATAACTCTTCTCAGGAGTTTATTTATGTCGTTGTAAAATAAATTTAACGATAACTGACAGAAATACGTACGGACGGACAGACAGACTATTTAAGTAAATGTTGCTTTTTAGGATTGACTTGTGCACGATGGGGAACTGTAACTTTAAGTCAAAATGTAAGGAAGTATAAAATACAGACGGACAGACAAACGTATGTCTGAAAATAGAAAAAAGAAAATAATTTTCACGAGCAGAGAAATTTTGTGCATATAAAAATTTTCTATGCATTTTTATGGCATAAATAAAAGCAAATGTTGGTAACGAGGGTAGTTTAAGAAGTTGGAGATATTTTAAGAGAATTTTACACAGGTAACGTTTTAACTTCAAATCGCGGGCATGTGAATACAACATGTTTTCGTCTACCGAATTGTACTCGAAATACCGAGGGGAATTGGATTAGATTGTAATTGACCTCATCATGTTGTCGACTGACCAAGGTATTTATTGTGGGTATTAATCATAATGTTCAACGGCCCATCAATTTTGCTAACTTCCAAGGTTCTCTCTCCTTTGATGTTTGGAATACTTTTTCTGGGTATTTCTAGATTTTCAATCATCGCGATGAATATGTTAGATAATTCTCTAGCTGCAATACCTATGGGCACTATTCCAGAAACAACTTACACAGCATCCATGAGATGGTCCAGAAGCCTTTAGTGCTATAATATGTCCTCTACTTGTATTCTTCATCGACTTATCCCAAGATGATGCACCAGAAGTGCTGACTTTGTCACGCTTGTAAGCAATGTTCTGCGGCTTTGACGTGGTCCTCCAATATTCGGCATTATTCTGGTTAATGCATTTGATACATATGCGTTTATTATTCGATCAGATGGTCATCTATCCAAATTCCCCTGTATTTCATAGCTTCGGATGACATTACAGTAGTGTATCAGATGGTCATCTATCCAAATTCCCCTGTACTTCATAGCTTCGGATGACATTACAGTAGTGTATCTTACTTCTATCGAAAGAGTTTCTAGAATCTAGACTATTATATAGTCTAGTTCAGAGACTATTCCACGGTCTAGAGAATAAACTACTTTATAATCTATCGAAGAAACTATTATATAGTCCAGTGAATAAAATATTCCATAATCCAGTGAATAGACTCTTCTTTAGTCAATTGAATAAACTATGATATGGTCTAGTGAATAGATTATTCTATAGTATAGTAAATAGACTATAAAATTGTGTAATGAAAAGACTATTCTATAGTCTAGTATATAGAATATTTTATAGTCTAGTGAATAGGCTCTTCAATAGCCTTATGAATAGAATATTCTTTAGTCTAATAGATAAACTTATCTATAGTCAAAAATAAACATTCTTATATGCTTTAGTCAAGTGAATATAATAATTTATAGCCTATTAAATATAGACTATTATGTAGTCTGCAAAATTCTCTAACATAGAGTCTACAGAAAAGTCTAGTTTATTACTTTTCTTTTATTAAATTTCCCATTCTTTTCAATCCTACCTCGCATATCATAGGGTTGATTTAGATATAAATGTATTATTCGTTGAAAATAAAAATGTAATGAAATTTCAATTTCTTAACGCCAAACTGGCGTCAGAAGTCATAAAATGTTTGCAGATATCCATTTAAGGATAACGAAATCCACCACAATTAAATATTAGATGTTGGCGAGTTAGCATCCGTGTGATGCCATAATATTTCCAAAATTTAACATTTCAAGGATTGTTAATTTTTGAATTTGGTTATTTCTTCTTTTACTTCCATAATTTCATTTTTGATGGCCAACAATTTACTTCTTTTTTTTTTTTGGTTATCAACCAAAAACAAAACAACTCAATCCTCAATTAAAGTCATTAAATTTGTTTTTTTTTATTTCTCTAACATTACGATTGTTGACTTTTTGTGTTAGAATATGTATGTGCGTGTGTGTATGTGTTCATCTTTATGTGTTTGTTTTATTTTACAGCCTTTTAATTATATTTTCATGTTTTTGAGTTTTTTTCTCTTTGTTTTGTTGAAATTCCTTTCTCTTTTTCCTCATTGGTTTGTCCAGTCATTCATTTTGTCTGTTTATTGTCCTTAGAAATTTTAGTAACTTCGTTTTTACACTAGTCATTCATCTACTCACTAATACTTAGCAACACTTATATACACATACTGTTAATCACTCATTTTACCTCTCTCTCTCGCCTGGTGTATTTTCCTTTATATATAACATTTTTTTCACTTCCTTTTCCTTAATGTTAAAGAAGTGTAGTTTATTTTCAAATGTGTGAGAGAGTAGTAATAAGATTTTATGTATAGAGTGTATATATGTGCGAGTGTTAGTGTGTTGTTGGCACTTATTTTAATTACAATTTTTACCTCCTTAAGGATTTATGATTTAAGTTGCGTTAATCTTCAGATCTGTTTAATTATCCTTGCAAAATTAATTTGTTGTTAATTAGTGTGAAAATTGTATTAAGTTTTTTCCCCACATTTCATTATTATTTGTTGTTCGGCATTTTTTGTTAGAGTTTCATAATATTGCGAATATATTTTATGCTATAAAAAAGAGAAAATTTCTGAAATAAATAAAAATACTGTATAACAGTTTGAAGATTTTTAGGCATTTTATAAGTGAGTTTTTAGTCCTTGATAAATTTATTAATTAACAAGTAAAAAGTTATAGTCGGTCAAGCCCGTCTATGTAATATTCTATACCACAATGTTGGTTATAAATAACTGCTTCGCCTCGACCATCGTACAATTTGCTTTCTTATTCATTATTTATTTATTTATTTATTATTATTATTATTATTATTATTATTATTATTATTATTATTATTATTATTCAAAGTGATATTTAGAGGGGAATTGTATGGAACCTAACGGAAATAATAGACTGATCCTCGTTAAAGTTTGCTTATCCTTTAAGAATGTCATAGAACTTATTTTTACAAATTAGTTTTATATTTAGGAATTTTATTGGCCAAAAATCTAAGTCCAGGGTGAAAATTGCATGGGGCCTATAATAAGTATTGGATCAATCATATCGTATTTCAATATTCATTGTACTTTGGCCAAAATAATTCTACGTGCTAAATTTCATTAAGATACCTTGAATTTTGCAAACAAGCTTTACATGGAAAGCCAGCCGATTGGACGTACATGGTGAAATCAACTCAGAAAGTGATTCTGAGTTGAACAGTATTCTCAAAAGTGGATTATTATTCATCAGCACAAACGCATCTACATTCTATAGAATATTCTGTTATATATTATGTAGAATATCACCGTCCTTATAAAGTGGATGGTACCTCTATCCATGGTCCTATCCGTCCTACATTTTGGCCAGTAAAAAGATCTTTTAGAAAGTAATTGGAACCAATTTGAATACTTCCCCTATTACAATTCTTTAGATATTCGACAATTAATATTTGCTTTGTATGGGAATACGTTTCCCCTTGACCCTGCCCGTCCTATATTTTAATCTGTTAAACAAATTCTTGAGAAATTTGAAAACTGTTACTGTAACAGTTCTTTAGATATTCAATAGCAACATTTTCTTTGTATGGGATACACCTCTCCCCCTGATCCTATCCATCCTTTGTTCTTTGATAAAGTGGTTAGGACCAAATTCGAAAATTCTCGCTGTTGTAGTTCTTTAGATTTTCGATGATCAAAATTTGCTTCTTCCCTTGATTCTATCCGCCCCACGTTTTGTCTTGTAAAATAGTTCCTTGAAAATGTTATTGAGACCAAATTTTAAAATTCTCGATGAAGTGGTTCATTAGATATTCGATGATCAATATTTTCTTTGCATGGAGGTTACTTCTCCCCCTGGAAATCGAAATTTTTCATTGTCTATGTTATTTTCGGGTATATGGGGATCGTTCTGTGAAAATTTCAGCAAAATTGGTCCAGTAGTTTAGATGTCTATAAGTCCCAAATAAAAAAAAACAGACAAACAAACGTAGTCAATTTTTGCAAAGAGTTTTGGAATTTTGGCCATTTTCGAATCAAAAAGAGGGAATCGATTTATAGTTCCATATTAAGAAAAAATTTTCCAACATTATACCCAAATTTCATGATCTAAATATTTTTAGAGCTTCTGAAAAATATTAAAAGATTAGACTAAAATACGCCTTCTTAATTGAGGAATATTTAAAAAGTGTTCTTCTTTCGTATGAATACATAAACTTAATGTTTCTATTTTATGACTTATAATAAAGGACAAAGAATTAAAACAGGTCAGAAAAAATAGTAGCTGTTCTCGTTTGACGATATGTTAAGTTATACGAGGATCAGTCCATTGTTTCTCATAGATCCCATATATTCTCTTATCAGAAATTACTTTGAAACGCATGAATCTCACATATACTTGAGTATTGTACAATATTTGGTCAAATTCAAAGGAGTAGTGGTAGCACCATTTTTGATTTTGTGCATTTTTTGTAAAATTTTGTGATCACAGGAAAATAAGCAATAGACCAACAACTAATATAGACTTCATAAATCTAAAAATGTAATATGTATTTTAAACGATTTTCATTAAGTTTCATAAAATGAGTATCACTTATTATAAAATCAGAATTTCATAGAGCATATGAGTAATATTAACACATTATATTAAGTATACTCATCCTTAAATGAATAATATATTAAAAATGTTTTCCTTTAATTTGCAAGCGAACACTTGGATATATTTTATGGGTTATAAGACAAAGCATTAAAACAGCATAATTTTATTAAAATGCATTTTTAATTAATGAAAACAGGCAGCTGTTCTCGTTTGATTATAATTTAAAAGGTGTCCACGTTCTTTAGTTCATATTTTTTCTTTATTCATTTAAAATAACTTAAATAATTAAATAATTTTCATGACTTAATATAACATTTAACTAAATATAACAATAACTATATTTTTGATGTTCATACAATATTCATTGATAACTTAATTATTTTGTTGAACATTTAAATAAAATATAAAATGTGACTTTTTGATTAAGTGACATTTCTATTTTATTTATTTCTTGAAATCTGTTGCTTTTTCAGTTTTGAAAAATGATACTGCACATTTATTTTTTACTGCATTACAAAATATTTTATTCTAAATTCTTTGATAAATGATAAAATAAAATTTTATTTACAATTTCGATACAAGACAAGATAATGCGAATATAACAACAATAAGAGAAGAAATTTAAAAGATTTATCATACAAATAAAACATGCATTTATAAAATAATACATATTTGTAAGGAGTGAAAACGAAAAATTCTCAATATACATATATGTGAATAAAAACGATACCATTAATCTTAATCAGGTAGCCCATCTCTGTTAAAAATATACTTCACTTTTGGATATCTATTTTCTGCTCTTTAATTTTCTTTTCCAATATTTCGTAACTAGCCTTAGCTCCCGAAAGTTTGGATGATTTGCCTTTATTGGTACAAATATAAAATTTTTATTCTTCTACCTTTCAAGGGCTTGTCTAACATAGTGACAGGATGTCAGGCCAAAAATAAGTTTACACTGTATGAAGTCTAATGATTGAAAGCAGCTCTATTTGTAAACATTCCTGGATTTAAATTTTGACTTTCGTACTTTATTTTTGGCCTCTTAATTGTTAGCTGCATTAGTGTTATCAGCTTAAACTTTTCGTCCTAACACTGAGCTAATCGAGGTGCCTAGCTACCAGATATGTTAGGAGCTCTCTTGAAAATGCTTTCTATATATTTTTTGCCTCTAGAAACATCATGTTTTCTATAAACAGCAAGTTCTCCCGGTACTGTTTATTAAGATTGGATACAGTTCATCGGCAGACCATAAATAGGACGAATTTACGTTTTGTTGGAAATATTTAATAATTTTAGTTGTACATGTAATACTTGGGTTAAAAAAGTTTTAATAAAAATGTGTGTTAAGAATTTTTGATCTCACTCCATATATTATTGAATCAAATCAAATCCGAGCCAATTTAGCAATGTGCGTCTGTCAGTCTATTTGCAGTATGTTGTTTTTATTTCATAACTAATTTGCAGAGCTCGTTGAAATTAGGCCTGTTTATCTGTTCTTTTTAAAACCAGCCAAATCGGTTCAGTATGTATACCCTATATTAGTGCGTTAAATAGGACGCAATTTTAAACACAATTTCATAAAATTTGCTACATACATCAATTAAGAATTCTTCGTCTATGTCGAATCTTTTATACCCTCCAACGCGATAAATTTAGAAATAACTGAAAAAAGCATATTAAAAATTTTATTTGTAAGGTGATACCATTCACAAGTGTCCAGTCCGAATTACATAACTATAGTCTAGAATTTTGTTATTAAAGTATTTATGTGCTACCACATATATTGAGATCTTTTGTCGAAATAAATTTTATATAAAAAAAATATTCGATATACATTCCATTCAGAATCACTTTTTCATACGAATTAACGATGTCTCCTGACCGTGTAAATTATACAATTCAAAAGATACTTTGATGAAATTGGATACATAAAGATAAAAGTCTATTGAAACTGATTGTATTCTGTCCAATATTTTAGGTAGCTCCCATGCAAATGTCTTTCCGTAATAGGATTTTAAGCACATAAACATACAAATATGCAACAGTCTAAATTCACATGCCAAATTTCGAGAATATATGTTCAAAAATTATTTTAACTCCCATACAGGCCCATTTCCTAAAATCACATAAAAATACACAAAACTCCAAAACAATATTGCGATAATATTTTGTATGTTTAAGATATACACAATCAAGAAACGTCAAAACAAATTATCCGAAAATCGGTCCATTATCACCTTTAGTCCTCATATAAGTCCCAAATCTGAAAATTATCTTAAGTGGTGAAATTTCCTCATATAGATGAGTATCATGAAAATATTTCAAATAAGTATATTTCATATAAAGCACAAATCATAAATTCAAATTCTTCGAGGGTCAGTCCATAAGTTTTAAAGCTTACATCATGGTGTAGGGTATTATATAGTCGAGCATGACCGGCTATTACCCAATTTTCACATTAAATCCATTTCAACCTCAATCTAAATACGTTTTAATATATGTTCATATGTACATAAACATATAGTGGTGTGTGTACATCTCAAGTTAAGGTATTAAATTGATTTATTATAGAAAATCTGATTTATTTTACAGTCAGTTTATCTCTGAAAATTTATGCAAAATTCATAAACTTAAATTTTATTTATTAATGATTTATAATTTTTTGATAAAAGGAAAGTAAGACAAGGATAATTTATCCTTTATTGATTCATTATAATATTTAAACAGGTAAGAATGTTATATACGGCTAAATGCTGAATCTTCAGTACCCTCCTATAACCTGATGTAAATACGATATTTTTCGTACATACACACTTACATCTACACTCAAAGAAGCATACAATATAAACATGTTTTTTCTTAATATAATACAGAACACTTAATGATTCATAAGAATAGTTATATTTTTGGCTATAACTTTTTTTCTACTGAACCGATTTGATAATTTGGTAATGAAGTACATAGAGCATAATATTATGGCAAAATGTCATTCTAACTTATCGATTAATAACTGACAATTTCATGAAATTATTTTGCTTGTATTTAGAGGTTACCTCAGATATCGGTCTATAACTTTTAAAATTCTGAAATCTTCTAAGAACTAAAAAAATACTTAGGCAAAATTGCCTTGAGCTCTGTAAATTATTGTGGATGTGCCAACAACAGACAGACGGGCATAGCTAAATCGACACAGACAAGAATAGATATATATTACAGAGTCTAAGATGATTCCACACGGAAGGAGAATTAATATACCCTCTTCACCATTTGTGGAGGTGGAGGGTATTATAAATGAAGACTATATATTTTCAATATAACTTGAATTATTAAAGCTTGATCCATTATTTCACTTAGATTGCATATTACTGACTTTTTTCAAATCGCTTAAATTCTTCCATTGAATTTGGATCAAAACTTGTTTGTAATTGCCTTTATCACGTATTAACAATTATTTGAATTATCTATATTTGACTGTATCTTTCACATAACGACCCTTTGTCCTTTTAAAAAATATTTCACAAATTTCAAAAACTCTTATCAACTTTTTACTGTTTCCTTTTCCGGAAATCAAATAAGTCATTATTAATTCCTGGTTTTTTATTATTCCAAACTTTAAGAATAGAAGGGTTTTATTATAAGACTTTAAAATATAGCGCAATTCCACTGAATTCATAAACATCAATTCACATATGACAATAATATCAATTTAAGGTCCTTTTCTAAAACAGGATTTTATAATGAGAATTTTTAGATTTTTCTTAAAAAATGTATGAAATTACAAGATCTCCGGACGATATTTGACTTTACCATTCATATATGGTACCTTTTCGAAATAGTTTTTTAGTCTGACAAAACTTCTAAATATTATAATATTTTAACAGAATTCGGCAATAATTATGTTTGACAGTGAATTCCAATAAGATTCACATTTCGTTTCAGCACCACTTTATTTTCCATTTGTTTTAAGTTTTCTAAAAATGAAGATGAATTCTTACTTTTCATGATTCTCAGAGAATCTTGTATAGGAGCTGTAGTTAACCCATTTTGAACCGCTGTTGCGGTTTTGCAGCAGGTAGTGGTCCAAATGGGTTATTATAGGCAAAAAGTTAAGGCAAATGCAGGATTAAAGAGGCTCAAAAAGTTCCCGACAGAAACATTGCTACACCTTAAGAGGCCAAAAAAGAGCTCGGAATTTGAAGTTAAGTTTTCTAAAAACATATTTATACTGCTTAATGGATTCCGAAACGTGATTACTGATAGATTTTTCGCAACCTCCTGGTAAAAAAAATTATGTTGCTAATGCTCGAGGGATGATTATGGAGATGTTTAGGATCCAAAAGCAGTCAAAATTTTAAAAAAAGTTTTTGGTAAGGCAAACAATATACAGTTGTGACAGAACAAGCTCTATAAATACTGAAATTTACAAAAGGGCTCTGTTAATGCCAAAAGTCTTTTAATCGACTTTATGCCATATAAACACCTCTAGCTAAGAAGGCACTTTCAAGCAAGCATTTCAAACTTTAAAGCTAATATATATACTAGCTGAATGTTCTATAAATATTGCGTTCTCTTTCTATTAAAACGCCTAAATCGATCTGTCATCCTGGCAGAAAGGTCTCCTATGTTGTTTCCTGCTAAGAAAAAGTTCTTCTTTCTTTAGCCGTCAACGAGAAGGTAATAAACTTGAAATCCAATAAACATCCTTATATCCAAAATCCTAATTCTTGTTTTTTCTTTCTTTCTTTACTTTGCATTCGATTGCCAATTGGGATTTTGCGAGCTATTGGAATTAAACAAAATAAATTGTTTATTTTGTTTAATCGGCTCAGAGTCAGTGTTATTATTTCCATCCTTTCCAGCATTCAACGCTTTCATTTTTCAACTCAACATTGGTCCTAATCGATCCGGATTGGAATTTACAACAACATCTACTCTGAGATTTCATTATTGGAGTATTCATCTCTACAACTTCTCACATATTTTGTTTCATCAACTAAAGGTATGTTTTGTTATTTGGTTAGTGGTTAAAGTGCATTTCAATTTTATTTGCAACCGGGCAAATAAAATAATTATAAAAAAAACCAACTATAAAAAAAAACAAAATCTATATCTGTGGGGAAGGAGAAATAATAAAAAGAAGCAGACAACAACAAAACTTTTTTGGATTTTTTTTGTCGATCACTCTTCTTAAATTCATTTTTTCCATATTAATTGTTCTGACAAATAGTTTCCCTCTTTCCCTCATAACAATTTCAATTTTTCATCACGACATTTGCAATTGTTTCAGTTTCTATTTGTTCCATATTCATTTTTCGTTCACCACTCTTAAGTACATTTTTTTTTCTGCCATGTTCCAACGCTTTACTTAAAACATAAACACAAAAAATTACATATCTCTTACTTTATAAACTTTGAGTATATTTTGTTCTTAAATCTTGATATTCTCTTTCTTTATATATTTTTTCATTTGCTTATGATCTTCCATTACATTGTGAAACTCCAGTTATAATTAGTTACGAGTTGCCGTGGGACCACAAAAATATTCATAGAAAAAGGATATTAAAATACTAACAAGAAACTTAAACACGTATAAATTGGGAAATCGATTTATTATTTTATGGAATAATATTTTAAATTATTTATTAT